>VYXD01013973.1:1405363-1418570 GCA_013397195.1 Hylia prasina
TTTTTTTTTTTTAATATATACAGAATGAATAAGAAGTGTTGACAGAGCATATTAATATATGATAAAATGTGAGGACTATACAAAGTATTAAATGTGTAGAAAAGAGATCTTTTTGCTGTGACTGCTGCTGTGAAATGCATAATGGTAGATGAAAAGCTACATTGGCTTAAGGCACGGCTAGGAATGGAGAACTGAAAGTAAGTACATTACTGTTACCTACATCTTCATCCTTGTGTGCAGTTCCTGTAGTCCCATGTCAGAAATGATACAAAAATTAATAAAACCTACAAAGAGGAACAGCAAAGAGGACCAGTTTTATGGATTCCCTTTTATACAAGAGAAAATGAGTAGGAAAACAGAGTAGGATACATATGTGACAAAGTATGAAGTCTGCAAAATCACAAATAGTTTGGAGAATATGTGTATGCAGTAGTTACGTTATTTCTGTAGGTGTATGTCAGCTGACAGACATCAACAGCCTGAAAGGCCATTGGTGTGGATTGACTTGGATATACCCAATGTCTTTAAATCTGGAGTTTTTTGGAAAGGCTCACTGTGTCAGGTTGTCAGAGTTGGCTGATCCCGGGGGACAGAACAGTGGGGTCAGGGAGATTCTTGCTGTGGACTCCACAGTCCGTCCTTAGCTCTTACAGTCAAAGAGTTACTTTCTCAAGAGTTGAAGATGGATGCCTCCATCCTTTTAAATAAGCTTTGTCTTGAATGTAATCTGTAAATGTGGATGCAGAAAAAACCACTTGTGTTGGTGTTACTGTACAGGAAAGCTCTTTGATAGCATGCAAGCTGATAATGGTGCATCAGCGTGGTCCTGCTTCAGTATACATCAATTT
Organism: Hylia prasina; assembly: GCA_013397195.1. Taxonomy (NCBI): domain Eukaryota; kingdom Metazoa; phylum Chordata; class Aves; order Passeriformes; family Sylviidae; genus Hylia; species Hylia prasina. The sequence continues at coordinate 1,406,212 of VYXD01013973.1, forward strand.
CATGCGCCACTGAATTTAGTCAATTACTTTTTTAAAAGTAAAGTCTTTAGGTTTTTTGCAACTGTAATCTTCAGTGTGCGTTCTTGATCTAAAACTTCTCACACTGGCAAGTCCTTTCTAAAGAAAATGCTTGCTTCAGCTTACTTTAACAGAACACACCCACCCCTGAGTTTGCCTTCAACAAATGGGATGCATTGTTCATTGAAAGCAGTGGGGTCTGTCGCTGTAGCTAAACAGAGCTTGTCATGGCTGCTGCAGCAGTGCTATTTCTAGATCAGCATAAACTTAATATCTTGTTTAGCTGAGGAACAAAGATTGTGATCCTCTCTCAATCTCCCTCTCAGCCAGCTAACAGCTTCTGAAGCTGTCTAGTTTCAGCTAGGCTCATTAGCATGTAGGTTTTGTCTGTCAGAAATCTGGCAGCAGAGCAAATGCCAGTCAATAAAAGTGTTTGCTGATGGAACTGGTTGCAGCTTAATAGATACTTGAGAAATCACAGGAAGAGAGACCCTGAAGAAGATGCGGAGGAAAATTGGCTTCAGCTCTTTCTGGAACACACCTTGTGTGTTTATTTTAGCTAACCTTAATACGAGTATAAGGACCCATCATAAATCACTAATTCTTGTTTGTGCTTTTTACTACAGATGTAAATCAGGAAAAACCACTTGCAGCAGCCTTTCTTATAACTGCATAGATGTCCTGTAAATGCTACTGCTGGCAAACCTTTTTTTTTTTTTGCAATAAGTATAAGGTATATATTTCACCAATCTGAGTCTAAATTCTAAAACAGGTAATTCATAAGTGTGGAAATACCTCTTTTATAGCAGATGGAAGCTTTCTTTTGCCACACTTGCTGCAGCTACATGTGAGAAAGAGCTGCTGTGGTCAAGCCACCTGAGTTGGTTTGGACTGTAGGGTGAGCTTGTGGTTGCTGAGGCTGAATGCACAGGTTTTAAGAAATGGCTTTTTCTGGGCTACACTATTCAAGACAGATAATATTGTATAAGCCAGATTAATACTGATCATCTTTCTTGTCCATATACTGGTTATTTTACCATTCCTGACAAAACATTATTGGTGTATTAGTCTTTCCTGTTTTAGGACGATTTGAGCATTAAGTGATTTTTAATTTTTTTTTAATCTTCTAATTAGGTGGCTAAAATGGTCAACAAAGCAAGTGTTTTAATGCAGGTTTTTTTTTTTTTTAAATACCTAGACTTTAAAAAGCTTAATCTGTTCTGGAAAGCATGTGAAAGCTGAGATCTACTTGTCATAGTGTGTGTGTTTAGAAACATTATGTTGTCTGGAGTGTCTGCTGGTTTTGTTTTGGTGTGACTTTTTTGGTTGTTTGGTTTGTGATGGGGTTGGGGCTGTGGGAGGACTTGTTGGTTTTGTTTGGTTTTGCTGTGGGAGTAATTTCACCTCAGTGTTAAATTTGTTTGCATGTGAAATCAAGCATATAGTCAGAATCAAAAACTGGTTTCCACAATCATGGAATGCTTCCAGTTGGAAGAGACTTCTTGAGATTGTCAAATAGGCCTGAATATGCTCGTGGTGTTGAGATGTGGTTGCAAAATAAATGCCACAACAACTCTTTGGCTTAATGATATTTTTTCTTAACTCTTCCATTGTAAATTAATGACTGTTTTTCCTGTTACAGATTGACTACACGGGAACAGAACCTTCTAGTCCCTGCAACAAATGCTTAAATGTGTCCTGGGACAGCACACCCCCTTGTACATGCACCATCAATTTCACACTGGAACATTCATTTGAGGTATGCTGCCCTGTATGCAGGATGAAGTCAGAACAGTTTATATGATCTCTTTCATATTGAAAATGAAGGTTTTGTCGCTTAAGTATTTATTTTTTTTTCTACTTTAGAGGAATATTTTTAGTTTTCCTTTGAACTTGGATCTGATTTTTGTGTCCCCTTTTTCATTAGCAGGGATGAGATGTTTCTTAATGACTTTTTATCTGGAAATGTGCAACATTAAGTGGAATCTTATGTTTTACACATTCAGAGTTACCTATGTGTCACATAGATGGAGAGTAGATCAGCTATTCCTGCATGATCTACAAAATCTCAGTTCAACAGGAATTGGAAATACCAGATAAGTGCTTTCTGGCAGATTGGGGGCAAATGGGGTTCTACGTTGGTCAAGACAGGTATTGGGATTAGTGCTGGTAAATACCATTCTGATAGCTGGTGGCATGTTCATATTGTTTGACTTCAGTCTTGTTAGAATAGTACTTGTATGAAGAAAGGATTGAAGTTCTTACTTTATGAATGTTGCTGTAAACATAGAGTTTAAGGGCTTAAAATTGCAGGTTTGTGTGAATGACAATCTCTCTTTCCCCATCTTGCTTCATGTAGAGCAATGTATTCATGTATTATGGACTTTCCAACTTCTATCAAAACCACCGTCGTTACGTGAAGTCTCGAGATGACAGCCAGCTAAATGGAGACAACAGTTCACTACTTGTAGGTATTCTCACGTGGATGTGAATGAGAACTAATTTCTGCCTATTGCATAAATCACCACATAGAGTATTTAGTTAATTGATAAAGAGTACTAGAATTTTTTCATAACAGAAGGCAACCATAAGGAATTGATATTTTGTGAATTTATTACTGAAAACAACTTAAAGTCTTATAAAATCTCATGTTGATAATGTAGTAAAAACCAGGTTAGTTGTATAAACTAGCACAGACTCATTTGCCTTTTTTCTTTCTGACTATCAGAATCCAAGTAAGGAATGTGAGCCTTACCGCACAAATGAGGACAAACCAATTGCTCCTTGTGGAGCTATTGCCAACAGTATGTTTAATGGTATGGTAACCATTTTAAGTTATCATTTATATGGGTCTGTGATCTAGTGTATGTTTTCTGTTGTGTTGCACGTTATTCTGAATAAAGATACCATGGGCTTTTTCATTTTGAATTGACACATTTTCATTGTTCAGATAAAATAAATGTCTTGTACTGCTTGTACTTGTTTCAAAATTGCTAGGAGAATTAATTTAATCTCATAGCACACAAAGGATGGAAATACCTGTTGTGAGAATCTGCTACTGCTGTGATGTAGAAATATAGATATCATATATGGATGAAAAACTGCTATCTCATGTACACTGATTCTTACAGAACACCTTGTGATTGTATCAGGCAGATAGTAAATGCCTTGCCTGGTTATTTTTGTTTTGTTTTCTCCTGGAGGTAATTATTTCAGTGCTTATCAAGACCACCTGTCTAATGAAATTTTTTGCAGCTGGTCTTCTAATTTGCTTTTGTCTTTAGATACACTGGAGTTATACCGCATTGATAATGACACAAGGACTCCGATTACTTTGATTAAAAAAGGCATTGCATGGTGGACAGATAAAAATGTAAAGTTCAGGAATCCTACAGGAGATGGAAACAACCTAACTGCGCTTTTCCAAGGTAAAAAAAGAAAAAAGCAAAATTTTAAGAATGTCAGAATGCTTCAAACACCTTTTGATTTCAAACACATTTTGGTTTCAGAGTTTTGCCTCACTGACATTTTACTGAATATGCTAAATAAATGTTCTCTGAAGAAATCCAAGCTAAGGACTACTCTGCTATTTGAAAGGTTGTCTTTAAGTAATAAAAGCTGCATGTTTCTGGTGAAAGTGTTTGGTTTTTACCTTTACTGTAATCATTAATTTGATAGTTTTTAATTTCAGATTATTTTTTGTACCCTGAATACTAAAAAGTGTGTAATGTATGCTGCTGGGGTTTAACCCCACTTGGCAACTAAGCATCACACAGTGTCTCACTAACCCTGCCCTTGCTTAGTGGGAGGAAGAACAGGAAGGCTGGAAGTGAGCAGGCACATAGGTTGAGATAAAGACTGTTTAGTAATTAAAAGCAAGCAACCAAACCCAAAAAAACAACAAGGAGAGAGGAAAATAAAACCCAAGAAAAACAAGTAATATGAAAGAACAGAATTGCTCACCACCATCCAAGCCCCTGAGCCAAAGCAGGCCCTACCTACCTGCCCTTTTCTATTGTGTGGGATATCTCTTTGGTGTGCTGGGTTCAGCTATTCCATCTGTCCCCTCCCAATCTCTCCTGGACCCTCAGTCTTCTCACAGGTGGGGTAAAGTGAGGAGAAGAGGACTTGATACTGGCAAATACTGCTTAGGAATAGCAGAGATACCACTCTTTATCAATACTGTGTCCAGCAAATCCCATACCAGCCACTGTAAAGAAACTTAATTTTATTCCAGCCAAGACCAGTACAAGTTCCATCGTGTTTGGATTTAATTTAAAAAGAAATCCTGCAGTTGTTAAATGAAACTGTTCATATGGAGTTTTCATTTAAATGTTTCTATGGCTAGGTTGTGCTGTTCTCTAAAAAAACTGATTCTTTTTTTTGTTATTAGAAGTGACTGATGTATCTCATTTTTTTTAGGTTAGATATAGTTTGGAAAATAAAAGTTTCCTTTGGCTACTATGTCCGAAGAGTCTTAGGGCTCTAAGAGTATGTGTGTTTATGCAAGGTATATAATAACTTCAGGCTTAACCTGATGTGGTTTTCTTGCTTAGTCATAGCCAAATTACGTGTTGTCAGTGTGATGGCTACCCTTAGAAAAGCAGATACCTTACCCTAATACAATGTGGAATTGTATTTCCAAGAACACTAGCAAAAGCATTTGGACATAATCTGGAATGATGTTTACAATATATCTTGCTCGTGTTTCAGGAAATGGTTCTCAAATTCTACCAAATGAGCACAGGAGCTATTGTCAGAATGGAGAATTACCCAGTGTTTTGAGACATGACTTCCTACCCACATGAATTGTTTAAACAAATGGACAGTGCTGTTATGAATTAAGTTATTCATTTATAGAATTCAAACTATTTAGACTGCAAAATAAAAAGCGCTTAAACAGCCCAGTGTGTTGCAATAGCAGTGAGTCATCCTGTCCATACTGTTTAGAAGTTAGTGTGGTTTTTTGGGATGTTAGAATGAATTTTGATGAGCCAGTGTGTGACTCAGTCCTGTACTTGAAATACTTTATTATTTTTGTTTAATCCTAGGCACAACAAAACCTGTGAACTGGCCCAAGCCAGTGTATATGCTGGACTCAGAGCCTGACAACAACGGCTTCATCAATGAGGACTTCATTGTGTGGATGCGCACAGCTGCTCTGCCAACGTTTCGCAAGCTCTATCGTCTCATCGAAAGGAAGAATAACATGCAGCCTACCTTACAGGCTGGAAAATATTCTTTGGATATTGCATACAGTATCCTTTGAAAGCAGGTCTTTGTTGGATTACACAAGTATATATTTGCAAGTTACCAGATTGAACTAGCCTTCCTTCTTACCATCTCTGAAAAAAGATGGTATGGAGCTGTGGTTGAAATCTGGCACTGAGAGCTAGATAGACTGTTACCATCTTTTACTTCTGTGCTAGTTTTATAACATTAACAGCTTCATAGAGACAGGGAAATCAGATTGGTTGGGTGCTGCGAAGGAATTGAGAAAAACATAGGAAGAAAGGAAAGAGCAGAAGTAGCTGGTAGCCAAGGAATTTAAGACCTGTAACTTCAAGGTGACGTGACATTATGTAATGAAAGGCAGACTGACTCTGAAGGTCACAAAAAAGACTGAGCCGTGGATCAGGTGAAGGAAGGTCTGTCTTGTTTGGGGAGACTAAATGTTAGGTAGAAGTGCAGGAGACTATAGAAGGAGGGTTGTCATAGTTACTGAATTCTTAAAATTCAAAAGCACTTAATGATACTTTTTATATAGCTGCTGCAGTGTTTTCCTTTGTAAAACTGTAGGGAGTGCATGTAAAACTGAATGAATGTAGAGGAAAATTTTGTAGTAAAATAGACACAAGAATTAAATTTATATTTCCCTCAGTTCATTGAAGCTATTTTAATAAACTCACAGAATCATGCATTTTACTCTTCTTCAGGGTTAGTGTCTCCTAACATGGCTTTTGTTTTGAAGTAGCTGACAATGCCCAGATTAGTTTTAGCCAAAAAGAACAGCTGAATGTTTCATATTTGCAGTTCCAGTTCCAAAGGCAGCAGTTAGTATTTGGAGCCTGAGCAAAATGACCCAAAATTTTCATTTGCCCACTTCCAAGCTGGGTTTGGAAACTTGCTTCTTGTTTTCCTAAATGTTTTTCAGATTATCCTGTACACAGTTTTGATGGACGAAAAAGGATGATCCTAAGCACCATCTCGTGGATGGGAGGCAAAAACCCCTTCCTGGGAATTGCTTACATCACTGTTGGGTCCATATGCTTCTTCTTAGGAGTGGTATTGCTGTTCATTCATCACAAATACGGCAATCGAAACACCAGTGCAGACATTCCCAATTAATCTTGCATTGTGAAAATAAATGTACTGCATGTGCATCAAGGCCAGTCCAGAATGGACCCAGTTTTAGAAAGACAAATCTCTGCTTCTGTCATTTCTGAGACTGGGTGCATAATTTTTACCTAAAGCTCCCCTTTCCCATACTGTGGATTAACTCTTGAAAATGACGGGTATACAATTAGCTCTATTGATTGTATCTCTGCCTATGTCAGAAACAGTTTTTCTGATGTTTGCCTCTAACTGGGCAGGCCACATGATGCATATAGCTCCTGTTCCCTTGATGCATCTGCTGCTTGTTCACCTGCTATGTAATGTCGGTATGATTCAGTACATTTAGATTGTGTGGAGAAAGATGGTTATAAGATACTGTATGTTGTTGACTTTCCAGAATTCAGGTGTCAGTGCTGTTGGAAGAAGTCAAGTCTTAAATGTTTTCTTCGATTTACTGTCTTGTGTGCATGGGCTCCTACATTTCTTGCTGAGATTTTAATATATTTATACAAGTTGTTAAATATTTTTTCTGTGTCCTACCCACCTCTGTTATATTAAATCCTTTAAGTGCTCTGTGAACTTCAGCACTCTGGATTCTTTGTATATTTACAATATATGTGCCTGGCCAGTAAATGAACATCCTATGAAAATACCAGAATACCTATTTTTTAATTATATGCATGCGACCCTTTAAAAGATTGTTCTAAATTGGGATGTGCTTGTTGCAGGTATAATCTTTTTCTAATTTTCTTTGCTTCAAGTCATATCCAATACTAGTTCACTTTTTGCTGGTTTTGCTTTTTATGAGCAGCACCAAGCATTCATCAAGAAGAACTTAAAAAGTTTTTTTTCATTCATACATTGGGGTGAATTCCTTTTACTGGGGTGAATTCCTCTTACTGGAGGAGTTTCCTAATTTTTTAAAGCATATGTATTCTGAACAGGCTTTGTTTTAAGGGAATTGTTTACTTTTTGCTTATTTGGAGTGAACACCACATTAATTTTTGCGGTGTTAAGGAAGTAAACCATAGAAGTTCAGAAGTTGACAGACGTTGGCAGTGACATTTTTCCCTGAAATGCAGGTTTAGCTTGCTGTGAAACATAATTTAAATATTGCAGTTAGATGCAATGTGCAGGTTAGTGTCTTAAATTACAGAAGAATTCACCTTTAGGTTAATTAAAAGTTAACTGCAACCTGTAAAATATTACTTTTTGGTGACTTTTTTTTTTAGATGATGCGCAGAAACTGTAATGTATATGGTGGAGATCACTTTATATGCAACTAGCTTGATAAAGTATGGAGTATATTAAAAGAGACCTAATAAATTCTGCAAACCATTTACTAAGGGATTTGGTTTTGTTCTTGAATATGCATTTATTTTTATCTGGATGAAAAGACATCATTAAGTGCAAATGCAGTTTTAAATGAGTTGTGTTTCTGGGATTGCATATTTATTACAAAAATTTATGGTGCAATAGCTTAATCTACAGGCAATGTTAAACAAAACTATTAATTTATCACATAATCACATGACTGGTTGTATGTAATTACTTGTGTAGCCTAAGAGTTTAAATGTGTATGTCTGGATTAACTGTGGAATGAGGCAGCATTTCCAGTGTGCTAGCTCTCTGTAACTCCATATTATAATTTATTTGCACAGTACAGCCTGGCAGAACATAGATTTCAAATAGAACCTTTTAAGATTTTTATTCACAGTGTTGTATTCATGTTGCCGGAGTTACAGAATAAGGGCAATTACCCTTGAAAACTTGCAGAACGTGTTAAACTGGCTTTCAGCTGTGGAGTAGCTGCTAGTCCAAGATAGAGTAAATGAGCAAAGGGATGTCTCATAATTACTGGTTATTAAAATATTTTGATTTTTAAACTTTGTGTTTGTCACCTGAAATGCAACTGTATTCTGTTTCATTCGTAATTTTTATTTTTTTCCAAATGGGAAAGGCTGCTTTTTGGGCTGTGCTTAAAATTAAAAAAGAAGTATTTTTCTGTCTTCACCTTGTAATATTTTTCAGTGCCTTTTTTTTTTTTTTTTTACTGACTATAGCTGTCAGTGTATCTTCCATCTCAGTGAAGTGCACCAGGGTGAGAATTGCTGTCTGGTTTTTGTTGCAGTTAAGTGGGTTCTCTGAGAGTCTTTAGCAGTAAATACATGGGACAGTGTGCCCATGGAGCTTAAAATGCTTATAAGAGTTTAAAATATTGGTCAAATTTGTAAACTCTTCCTTCACTCGTGCTCATTTGTGTGGATGTCATGTTGATAACAATGGCGATCTTGGAGGATCCTTGGAATCTTTCAAGGGTTAATTGTGAATATCAAACCTTGAATAATGCAAGTCTGGTCTTTTTTTAATAGAAATCTCTGAGGGAGGAAAGGCCATGACAGTGTAGGTAAGGTAATATCTGCAGATAGAACAATGAGCATGGCTGGTTGGATTGGATTCAGGAAATGTTATTCTCACATGCCTTACTTGCAGTGGGAAGAACAGACTGAGTTGAAGAGAGTGCTTAGTGGAAAAAAATGACTTAAGTCTAAATCAGGTACCTACAGTAAATTCAGAAAAGTTACTGAAATGCAGCTGCTGAAGACAAAGAACAGTGCATAAACACAGAGTAATCTGATCTTCAGAGTTCCTGTGACAAGACAATGGCTTCTGATCTTTCCTGAAAATGTGATCCACCCTTGGCATTACATAAGTTTTTGGGGCTTTTTTTTTAATGACAGAAAACCTCTCCAATACCCCAAAATGTTCCACATATAAAAGGCTTGTCTGTATTGAACAACCTGCCCCAAATTCTCACTTTGAAAGGAGAAGAAAAAACTATGAAAATCTAAGTCAATTTTATTCTTGCTTTCTTCTTAGCAACGTGGCCAGTTTATGGAAGAGACTGCTTCTGGCAGTGTAAAAACAGACTCTGAGGTTTATTTTCAGATAAGCCCAGTTGTGAAAAGTTTTGGGTGTTGTGTTTTCTTTTTTTTGTTTTGTTTTGTATATTAAATTTTCTTCAGACCACCAGTAGTGCTTTCTTGTAAAAATTCCCTCCCTTCTAGCTTGCAGAATGTTTGATGACCATACTGCCTTCTGTGCCTGCATGTGAAATCTAATCTTATTTAACAGTTTAAGACTGAAGACCATTACGAAATGGCCTGATAAGAATTAGCAGGTCCTTACATAACCTGAGTCTCAAGTAAGAAACTACCTCCCCATAAGCCTCCCATTCTGAACATCATTAGCCTGTGCTTGAAAGTAAAATGGTACTGTCCACTTGAGTTATATCAATTGCTGCTACAAAGTCTGGAGTTGGAAGATTATCTCTCATTTTGGGATGAAATAAACAGGGATAAAATAGGAATAATAGGGATGATAGGGATGAAATAAATAGGAATAAAAGTGTAAGTCAATCAAGAGGATTTAAAAAAAAAATATCAATTGAAAGGAAGTATGTGGAGATTTTTCTCACTAGACCCTGCATAAAGATCATGTAAAATCAACAATTTGAGCAAATGGAACACCAGAGTTACGTGCAAATTTAATGGAATTTCTACCTGAGGACTGCCCAAATTTTGCAAAATAAAATGGTGAGATGCTTAGTATTAGAGATACAAGAATGTAATTAATAACCTCATTAGTTCTGTTACAAAAATGGGAAGGACTGGACTGTGATATTCTTGGAAGAAAGGAGAATGATTGTCTCTAGGGTTGCCTACAGAGGTGTAATTTTATGTGTCATCTCTTTAGCAGGATTTATGTACCCTTGTATTACTGGTTGAAGAGGTAGAACAGTTTTTGTGACAAATGCTTTTAAACAGCTAGATTAACAGCCCTGTTTACTTTCTGGCTTAAATGGAACTGTTCAACAATGAGTTTTGATGAACAATTTTGTTGTATGATGCAATACATGCTCTATTCATTTAGGAAGGAGCAGTGTGTTTGTTTCTAATGAAGCATCTTCATCCTAAAGCAGCAAGTTGCCATTTCTCATTCCCTCAAGTTTTTCATTTCTTCACAAATTAGTCAACACTGAAGAGACCAGCTGTGCTTGCTTGAGAAGCTTTGATCTGATTCTGTAGCTTTGATCAGTAGGTAACTCACATGCCAATCTTTCAGTATCTGTTGTAAAGTGTATTTACACAGAAAATATCTAAAGTTTCGATTCAGACATACCAGAAAGTGGCCCACACAGCAGAATTTAGGAATAATAATTTCTCTGTGAATTATGATCCTTTTACCAGTATCTTAATACAACTGAGTGTATGAAGATCAGAATAAAATCTTGTATACACTCATAAGATTGCCAGAGGAATGAATGGAAATCTGTCTTGCAGTGGTAGTAATGTATTTTTAAGTGCTACTGTTACAGCACTGCTTGAATGTTTGAAAACCATTTGTTAAATAATGAATCCAGTTTCCTCCTTTGTTCAAGCACCTATTTGTCCATGACTGTGCTTTCTAAATGCTGTTTTTAATATTCTGCACAGCTGAGGTTATACGTATAAATTCTTCATCGTTGCATTTTTAGTTTCTTTCTGGGACAGCTCATCAGATTGAGAAGTGTAGTGCTTTGAGATATGATCCTTGTTATTTTCATACTGAATTGAGCACTAATTTGTCGTGTTTCACACACGTTGTTCATCGTGAGGTTTGGCACCATTGCAGAAGTATTGTTATGCCAAAACCTGAGTGCTCTTCAACTTCAGCGATGCCAAGAAAAGAGCATTCCCGACAGCATTGTATTTCAGAATAAGGTTGAAGCATGAGAAGATGCAATTACGGGGCTAGATCTGCAATGCAGAAAAAAACAGGCTTCTCAGAGTAGCTTCTTGAAGGGCAAATGATTCTTCCTTGAGAATCAAGCGGGTTTGTATTTCATACACTTCTGGCATTTATGTAACCGTACATCGTGAAACACGAAGCTGAATTGGGGATTTTTTTTCTCCACATGCAGAGTACTCTGTGTCCCCGTTACTAACGGAGCCAGCGGGCAGGTAGTACATGCGGTAGTTTGGGGTTTTCTGATTGTAGTGGCTCAACAAAGGATGCCCCATCCACCCAGGGGTACCAGACCCCCTCGCCNCAGTGTGCCTCAGCCGCTGCCGGCCTGCGTGTTCTGAAAGGTCACAAAAGACAGAGCGGTGGGGTCTCAGCCGGGGCTCCCGGGCCCGGGCCCCGCCGCGCTGCCCCAGCCGGGCCGGGCGGACTGGCGGGGGGCGCTGTGGGCTCTGCGGTGGCGCTCAGGGCCTCTCCCTCTGTGGTGCGTCCGCCGTGGGCGGGGGAACCGCTTCCCCTTCCGCTGCCCTTGTTGCCGGCGGGAGGTGACAGGNATTGGGGATTTTTTTTCTCCACATGCAGAGTACTCTGTGTCCCCGTTACTAACGGAGCCAGCGGGCAGGTAGTACATGCGGTAGTTTGGGGTTTTCTGATTGTAGTGGCTCAACAAAGGATGCCCCATCCACCCAGGGGTACCAGACCCCCTCGCCCAGTCGCCCCAGGCTCTGCCTCGCTCGGCGTCCTTGCCTGAAAGTGGCGGCCCCTGGGGGTGTACAGCGAGTCCATACGAACAGGCACAGCCCCGGGTNGCGGGACTCGGCTGCGGTGGCCGCTGTCCCTGCCGGGCGCTGCGGAGCGACCTGCGGGGGTCGGGGAAAGGTCTTGCGCGGGCCACTCGCTCCACGTAGTGCTGAGCTTCAGGGACTTGAGAGGATAAGGTTGAGTCGGGGGGCTCGGGNGTGCTGCTCTCCCAGGACACGCATCCCGCCCTCTGCAGATATTAAACTTTTCAACGAAAGGAGATGTAAAATTCTGTACGTAGGAGCTCGGGGGAACGTTTCGTGGATTTCCCAAAGCGCCCTCTGAAGGCGCAGGGAGGCGGCCGGAAGCGCAGAATCCCGTGGCAGCAGGTTCCCCGCCGGGGCTGTGTGGCGTGAGGGGAAACAAACGCTCCCACCAGTGTGCCTCAGCCGCTGCCGGCCTGCGTGTTCTGAAAGGTC
>VYXD01013973.1:1418921-1525047 GCA_013397195.1 Hylia prasina
GGGACTCGGCTGCGGTGGCCGCTGTCCCTGCCGGGCGCTGCGGAGCGACCTGCGGGGGTCGGGGAAAGGTCTTGCGCGGGCCACTCGCTCCACGTAGTGCTGAGCTTCAGGGACTTGAGAGGATAAGGTTGAGTCGGGGGGCTCGGGTACGCTTAGCTCGTCTCTAAGGACATGTATTTCATAGCATGTTTATTTGGGGTGTGCAAGGAGAGGAGATGCCTTGTCCCTTCTTTGCGACCAGCATCATCTGTATGTTTGCTCGCCCCGTGGCTGCGTTTTTAGCGGCGGTAATTGCATAGGAACGATGTGTTGTCAGTGTTGCTTGAAGGAGGCCGAGGCCGCTGGCAGCTTAGAGCTACTGCGCTTTGAGCTTTTGACATTTTAGCGAAGGCAGATTAAAGAATTGTATAGAGGTCATTTATTTTGGTAGGCTACCCTATATGATCAGTGTGATCATTCCAGGTAAGGACGCAGCAGGATGATTTAAGCTGTGTGTGTGGCGGGATGGAGGTGCCTCCTTAGCGCCGTGAAGGTTGTCTCCTGTGCTGGTGGCTCGGAGATGAACTGCAGCAATGATAGGAGTTCGTTGTCCTCACAAGCACGTTTGTCAAAAACATTGTTGTCCCTTTCACTGGTCAGACACAGAAAGTGGTGCCTAAAGTTGAGGTCTAGGGGGCAGAGGCCGAGGTTTCCCCTTAAAGGGAACCTGAAGGTTATGTTGCAGGTCCATAAATCCGTTGTGTCTTACTGAAAGCAATTTTCCCAAGTTTTTCCTTTTCAGGTAGCTAGTCAAGCAGTCCTTTACATAGTTTGCTGAAAAATTTACTCGATTCAACACTAGTGTGTTTTGGTGAAGTTCTGTCTGTTTGTTTTTAAAAGCCCTTTTATTTCTGCTGTCACACTTCTATCTTGCTTCTCAAATAAGCAAGTTCTACCCAATGTGGACAGAGCTGTAAAATGTCACTGTTATTTAAAACACTGTTTATCTTTTATTTCAGGCTGTTCGCCAGATTTCCCAGAGAACCATAAGCACTGCTTCACACAGGCAGTTTCCAAATAGAGTTTCTGAGAATCAGAAGCTTTTTCAGGTAATAAGCGAGTTGAATAATGTTAGTAGATTAACAAGGTTTTAGTAGATCATAACTGTATTGTTTCTCCTGAAGAACTGGTCAGGCTTTCCTTTACATCTGAAGAGAGCTCTCAAAATCAGTTGTATCACTAGAGCAGTTATTTTCTGCAGAGGTTGAGTATTTTTGCATTCATACTTGACTTGATGACTCTTTAGGGGTTTTTTACCCCATGAAATTATTTGTGCTGGAGTTTCTTCTAAGTATGAGCCATGGTACAAAGATAAAGTACTCTGGAATGAATTGATATGGGGGAATATGTCCAAAGAACAAATAGAGAAATAGAGTGAGAAGACAGAAATACAGTGAAAAGGTAAACCTGAAATTTTACATCTCTTTCTATAGCTTATAGATGAGCCCCATAATTTTTAATGAAGATATGGTATTACTGTGTTTCTCAGTTACGTAAACTGTAAAGGTCTTAGGTGATTCAACTCATTCCTTAAAAATTATTGAGTCTTTAAAAGTAATTTCTGAATTACTCTGTTCCTGATTGATAGGGCCACTGAGTGAAGTAGTAAAAACAGAGAACACTCAAAAGAGTTATCCCAGCTGTGAGCCACAATCTGGAGCTGTAGCTTCGTACTGAAGATAAACTGGGCTTCAGCTCCATGAAAGGGACCAAGTATATTAGAATCCTCACCTAAGTAGTTTTAGTGTCTTATTGCTTTGCTTTCCCCTGAAAGAGAAAGCCAGTCTTGTTGAGACACTTGACTAAGGAGCATGGTGTTCACTGTGAGCCAAGGGGAAGGAAATGGGAGGGTGATGTTGGTGATGGGAAGGGGGTCAGAGGTTCAGTTTCTGTCGGCAGAGATCTCTTCCTCCTTTCATTCCTTTTTTGTGGGGCAGCAAGTTAAGCTGGGGTAGGTTGCAGGTCACCAGCGCTGGAGGCTGGCTTGAAGTCCAGAGCACCATGATCTTGCTGACAGGGGTAAAGATCATATGGATCTGGTGCTTAGGAGTTTTACTTGGGGTGGAGCAAAACAATTTCCTGTATTGCCAAGTGACAATACAGACTCCTCCCCCAGTTGTTCCGTGTAGCAGGGATTGAATATGCTGGAGATGGATGGGAGGTTTCTAGGGATGGTAATCACATCCCGTGCACCCGAGGGGTCTGGCTGGTATCAGAAGTGTTCCGGCATCTGCCAGTCACTGCTTTAGGTACAAACTGTGCACATGATTTATTATACTCCCCATGTCAGTCATCACCTGATACTGAAGTGAAAGCTTTCAAGACAGATCTTTCAAGACAAAGATTTCAAGATCAAAATAAGGCTCAGTGTCTTTTGGGAGTCAGAAAGATAATGTGGGGTAGTAATTCTTCTGCTGGGTAATTGTAGTGGTATTAACACAATATTGCAAGAACTGCATATAAATAGTTTATTTTTGTCCCTTGTTTCCATTAGGAGGATAATGGCCTCCCAGTGCATCTTAAAGGTGGGGCAAAAGATTCTCTGTTGTATAGAACCACCACAGGTCTTGCAGTGTTTGGTAAGGCTACTACTGAAATATTTATGCTTTGGTACAATTTCCAATGTACTAATATTAAATTTCTTTTTCCTTTGGTACAGTCTCCAACACAGATGGTGTTTTCTCTGTAAAATAATTACACAATATCTTCTCTCTGTTCTTTATAACATGCAAAGTTTATGTAGAGAAGAAAAAAACATGTTTGGACATACTGTGTATTCATTTGTGCTTTTTCCAGGTTTAGATTTTCATACGGCCTTTGCCCAGACTGTGGGTGCTAAGTACTGTGTGCAGGTTTCATGTATGGTGTTAGAGAAAAACAGTACCTCGTCTATTCTACAAAGGAGTAAAATGTAATTATAGCACATACATGAACCAGTTTTTGCACTAGCCTGACTCTTCTTAGTGATAGGTGATAGTGTACTGAATTTTCATGTGCTGTGAAAACTAGCAGAATTATAATCAAGGTTCATAATACTGTGTATATTTAACCTTTATGTTGCTTGTTACCTAATTTTGCAATAGCCTCTAACTTAAATGCGTTGATCAAACAGATTTCCAGTTCAACTACTTGAAGAATCAGTAACCATTACTTCATGATAGTGTAGGTTCCACAGACATGCCTCTCCCCACTTTTTTTTTCCACTGTCTCTTTATTTTTGTGCAGCCTATGGAGATGTATTTAAGTTTGTGGGTTTGGTTTTTTTTTCCCTCTAAAATATGAATCACCAAAAAAAATTGGGATTTGGCTGTGGAAATGTATTTTGTCTGAATTGCAGTTCCTTATTGTCAGTACTTTTTCTGGAACAACTTGAAAGGAATTCTGTGTGAAAGGAATTCTGATGTCTGAAAATATCTTTTCTGTCTCTTAATTCAGGAACAATGTATGCTCTTTATTATCTGCTTGTCTCTTCAATGCCCAAGAAGCCGAACTGATTCCATCTGAGGATGCCTCAGCAACTAACATCTCTTTGTCCATTTCCCATGTGACTGTGGTGGCAGCTTATTATAAGCAGCTGGCTTAATGATTGGAATCATATGTTAATTGTAACATGTAAACTGCAATCAATAAAGCAGTTTTTACGTGGTGTAGTGGGTGTCTGCACTGTATCATCTGTTCAGGTCTGTGAGCATTTTTGGTTGTAGGGTTGCCAAGCTGGTGAAGAGGGCTTTAAACTGAGCTTGCTGGGAGAGGAGAGCCTCAGTCCATCCTACTCCTCATCTCAGTTTGATGCCAGTGCCAGCCATAGATTCCCAGAGCTAGGAAAGGGATCTCAGGTCAGCAGGAGCACCTGCAGAGCAGCATGAAGGACTCACAGACACTCCAGCCAGGAAGTCTGTCTCATCAGGGAACAGTGCCCCTTGTGGGAATGCACACAGCATAGGGAAATGAACAGGAGGAGACAGAGACGTGCCCGTATGTGCAGAGCTGTGATCTCAGTGGCATCACAGAGAAGTGATGGAAGTACATACAACTGGAGTGCTGGGATGGAAGGACAGCAGGGAAGATGAGGTGCTACCCTCTGTGTCAATGACCAGCCAGGATGCATGGAACTCCACCTGGGGATGGGTGGAGGAGTTGACAGCTTATGGGTCAGGATTAAAGGGTGGGCAGGGACAAGTGACATTGTGGTGGGGGTCTGTTGCTGGCCACCCAACCAGGAAGACTGTGAAGCAGCCTCACACACCAGCCTTGGGACTCATGATGGACTTCATCCCAGTCTCTGTTGGAGGGACAACATAGCAGGGCATAAGCATTACTTGTAAGGTACAGTGAAGCATTACTTGTAAGGTACAGTAAGGGGCTCTTACTAGCTTGATTATTGCAATTAGTGGGGAAAATCATAATGGAAGCCCATTGTAGCTGTGGATCCCTGAACAATTTTATGTTCCTAACAGAATCCCTACGTTTTACATTCCTAACAGAATTTGTGCCTTTTCAGTTTTCCTGTCAAGTTGCTACTTGCGGGTTATTATGCCCAAAGTCTGGTATTCACTCGTTGACAAATAGGGTTTCTAAAAAAACCCGAACAATTTCATAAAAATAATCCTTTTGTTTCCCTTCTCAAGGAAACAGTGGAATTTTAAAAATGTGAAAACAAGCTCAAAAATCTAACCTCCCACTACAGTGCTATTTTAAGCCTTGTGTGGATTAAGTTTGTTTCCAGTTTTTTTGTTGCTATCCTGGAGAACCAGAGAATGCTTGTTAAACTTGAGGCAAACTGAAAAAGGATGAGTGTACTCAGAACTCTCTCTAGTAGAACCAAAAAGCTTAAAAAAAAAAAAAAAAAAGTGAATGGGGTATTCCCTCAATGGTAGCTTCTCTGCACAGGTGTGTTTGGCCAACTTCATGACTAAAAGAGTAAGAAACATCTAGATGAATTTGTTGGAAAACTGTTTGGGAAATGGGGGTGAACATTGATGCCTGAAAGGGAGAAACTTCATGGCACAGTGAACTATACTACAAAAATCTGAAGCAATCAGTCTGCTCTGTGCAATGCTGGTAAGGCTTCTGCTGCCATCACATGCCAGGGTTACCCTCAAAATGTGGACCAAATGGGGCATCTGGAAGGCAGCATAAGGAAAGATCAACATTTTTAAAAAGCCCACACCTTTTCCTGCCCACAGGGATTATGAAGAATTTTGAAAGGCATAGTTGTTCAAATAGTCCAAATTATAAAAGTCCTGTGATGAGCTAGGCAGTAAATGCATGTTTGTGTGTGCAACCAAAGCAGAATGTGCAGCTGTTCTTGTTTTTGCACTGGGCTGTGTCTCAGTGCGCTGTCCCAGGATCCTCAGCAGGCTGTGAGCTCTGGTGCCGGGAGCAGCCCTGGTGGCAGAGCACTAGACAGGGGTAAAATGCAAACTACGAAAAAGTTGCATCCTACAGAGCAATCACTATTTATAGTTAGAGCCTCAAATGTTATTTAAATGACTATCAAATGGCAAAATCTTGTTCTGGCCGAGTTGGGTCCAGTGCCGCCGAGACAGGTCCCTGGAGCGGGCGGGAGCGGGCGGCGTTGCAGGGCCGCGCTGCGCCGCTGGGCGGCGCCCGCGGGCTCCGGGAGCTCTGCGGCTGCAGGAGCAGCAGCAGGGGGAGGAAACCAAGCCAAACCCACGGTCAGCTGCTCAGCGCCTTTTCTTGGGACTGGTAGCAGGGAAATTCGCATCGACTGTGCAGTCTATACGTGCATTTCATTGCAGGCTCAACCACATCACAAATCGTGAGAGGTGAACTGGGTGCTGGTATTGCCTATACTGTCTGTCTATGAAAGTACAAAATGAGAGCTATGTATCTTCTCTATTGCCAAAATAACTGAAGATCTTAACTTCAATCTCCCTATGGGTACTGCACGAGTAGCAGAAAATAAAATAAGCAGCATCCATTACTCCTTGCTAATGTGAAAAAAGTAACTATAAAGGAATAAAATGGTCACTAATATGAATTCATAGACTTCTAGTGGTTAACGCCCTCAGCTTAGAAGTGTGCCACTTTTGTCAGAATGAAAAAAAAAATCTTCATGCTACTGTAAGAGAAATTAATATTCAAGCAATAATCAGATGAAATAAAAAATACTCAGTACTGCAGTTCCAGGTTCCACAACGCTTTCTGAGACTCCAGCTGTACAGACCATGTTTTACTTTCTCCATTTGGAAGGTGGCTCAGAATATCAACTCTTAGAATGATGCCCTGGGCTACATTTTCTTGGCTGCTGAATACAGGCACAGATCCATGCAATTAGCCTGACACACACAAACGTTTTCCCAGTAAAAGTCTGAGTACTAATAATACCACAATAACATAGCACTGACTTCCTAAAAGACACCGCTGAAAAGTTCAAAAACTCTCAGAATTAAAAAGAAAGCCCCAGGGAAATCTCTAAGTATATGATCTTCATTGTACTTCTTTTTTTTTTTCTTTGTCCAGATCCCAGAGTAAAAATATCTGGACTATATGCTATGCTCATCATAGCTATCACTGCTCTGAACTATGAGGAAGCATGATGAATTTTTGTTTTGGCTTTTTCATACTATGGTGTCGCTGTTTACTCTCCCATTCTTTCTCAATTCTTTTAAATACTCGAGCTGGAGATTAACCTTCACAGTTGCTAGGCTGAATCAGACTTTCAGAGGAAAAATCAACCTGATCAACCCGACTTGACCCTAAATAAGGTATTTAGGGGATGAGTAAGTCAGAACTAATGTATCTTTTCATGTACATGCTTGTGCGATTATTTTTTTAAAGAAGTTCCTTTTAGCAATAACACCACCTTCACTAATCTAACTTGCCTGAGCCTTTCCACTTACTTTTTCAGTACTCAGTTCAGTTCTGCTGTAAAAATAATGGCTTGTCCAGAAACACCATCTGGGGAGAATCTCTTGGCTGGACTGTAGTTTTTCTGAATGTAAGTATTCACAGAATCACAGAATTAACTAGGCTGGACAAGACCTTTGAGATCATCAAGTCCAACCTATATCCAAGTCTTCAGACTCAGAGGGAACACATGCAGTCTGTGATACATATTTTGGTCTTGCCTCAGTATTTTTGAAGAGTTGTTATTATTCACAGGTTTTCAATTAGACTTACTGATCACAGCCTCCCCCAGAACACATCTAAAATTAAAATCACACTTGTATCTATTTCCTCATAAACATGCATCCTCATCAAAAGTGGTCACTGGCTGGGATTCCTGTTTATAAATGTTGTGACAAGCCAAATTCATTCTCAGAGCGAGAATGAATTTGGAGGTACTTGAGGGAAGGGGTTATCCCACTGAGTCCCCAGTCAGGCAGTTCTGAGTTTAGATCCTCAGAGAAAACCAGTGTCTGTATACAGCTCACTAAGTTCTCAAAACATTCACTCCCACTGCATATAGCCTGCTGAGTCCTAGAGAAAACTGCCAAAGAGAGATGAATTTGTTCTTTGCTTGTGTGTTTCTTTCTTTGAGTTCCCAATCCACAAATCTGAACTTTCTGAAACAGAAGGACCTTTATCTCTTCAGTCTGGTTTATCACGTGCAATCTTATCATCTTCCTTCTGCCTCCACAGTATTTTATTCTTTTATTATTATGTTAACCCACTTCAGTGTTTTCATTCATGAAAATGTCTGTCCCTTGCCTTGTTGGGTCTCTGCTGTCTGCAAGAAAAGGCAAAATGCTGTCTGGGGGTATGGAAATAAGTTGGAAAGTGATGATGAGGTAGGATTCAGTAATACTTAAGCTTTATGTATACCAGAACGTGGAAGGAGTTGCAATAAAAAAAACCACAGGAGGTTTGGAGTCTTAAAGTTACCTAAGTTAAGGTTTCCCTAAAGAGAAGTGTTGCAAACTATGGGCGATAAGACAGAGAGTACTGTGGATTAAATTAGCATGGTCAGTTTGATAACCAAGATGCCTTAGCAAGAACAAACAGAGTTTTAAATATTGCAAAAGGATTGGATCAAGATTGGTGACAGGGAAGAAGACTGAATAAAGTAGAAATGTTGCAAATGTATGTTTGTTTGTGTGAGGTTTAACCTAATCAATATAGTAAAAAATAACTACCCTTCATGGAATGGTATATAAGCATATGTAGCTCACAGTCAATTTGGATTCTGATCACCAGCCAGTTGTCCCAGTCTCTCTCTCTCTCAATAATTGATACTAGAGTATTTGTAAATTCCACTAGCTGTCAATTTGTGACTGGCTGGGAGTAGGCACTGTTATTAGCAAGCCTTTTTTAACAAAGGTGCACTGTTCTCACTGCACAGTGCTCCTCTCGATGGTCTCCCTGGTGCAGCAGCCACTGATGGCCATGGTGGCTGCAAAGATGAATTTTGCCCTGTGCTCCCCTTGCACTCTCAGGCCATGCTGGCCATTTCACTTGGGCTCTGAAACTGCCTGGCAGCTCTGGCCTGGCAGGGGCCAAGCAAGAGGCAGCACTGCTGCTGCTGCTGGGCCTCCTTGTGCTCACTGGGGAGACAATGAAGGTCCTGCTCATCCCAGACACTCTCCAGGGCTTTGGCACCGCAGAAATGAACTTGTTGGACATGCAGAACGCTGTGCTCTGTCGGCAGTGGGAGTTGCCCACTGGAAATCACCCCTGCAACACCTGCTCATCACTCCTGGGAAATGACTAATGCTATGGGTTCTGACATTTATGATGGAAAGGCTGACACACACTCAGTCTTATCTAACATAGCACTATGCAAAAGGGAATTATATAATTAAAACTTTATAATGATCTCTATTGCTCAGTGGGCAGCTACAAGTCCCACAGGAATCAGGCCAACTGTGTTATCATGGTTTATTCAGTCATCTCTTAGGAGCAGTGGGCACATCTTGCTAAATATAGTGTCGTGTGCTAATTAGTGCTCCGTGTGGAACATTGCTCTGGGATCACTGTGTCACAGAGCTGGAGTGCAGTGCATGGGATGTTACCCCACCTCCCTTTGGTTGTGATTTTCAGAAAGAAGTGCTTAAACTTAGACTGCTAAATCTAATATTTACATAAATAGCCTGATTTTTCAGAAAAGCAATACCAAGAAATTATTAAAATAATAATATAGAAAAATCTCTTACAAGAACAAGAAAAGTTGTTACTATTCCTGGAAACAGTGCTCAAATGTATTAGCAGGTTTCTGGGAAAAGAAGAGGTGAACCACAACTTTTGGTTTCCCCAGCCTAATTAATTGTGGGGTGTAAATGCAATTTCTGAAAGAAAGTCGCAAAACAGTTGTGGGGCAGAATAGACCTCAACACTCTGGCTGGTCTGTATATGACGTATTTTACAGAGTTAGGCAGGAATCTCTATCTCAATCTGTACCTCTCTGTTTGGGTCTGAGATCCAAAAACAGAAAAACAGATGAGTAGGACCTGAAAATCATATCTTTTGATCAGCTCCAGGCCCATTTACTGATCTTATTCTGGTTCCTGATGAATAGATATTTACATGAGTAGACTACAAAGCTTTGCACCAGCAGAAGAGTTCAATGGCTAAAGCACCAGAGATGAAAAGTAAAAGTGCTTGATCCAGTGCCTCAACTTGATGGTGCCCAGCACCATCTCAGGTTATACTTGAGGCATTTGCTTGGGGCTGGCAAATACAACAGAGGACCTGCAGGACACTCATTACAGCAAAGGGGAATTATCAGGAGGCCCGTGACACCCAAAACTGCACTGGGGGCTTGCCTCTGCCTCCTGGGTGGTCCAGAACTGTTTGAGATGTGTCAGCATATGTGGGTCCTTGTCTGTAGCTGGCAGCTCCACAAGAGATCTCTGATGCAGCACAACACTCAGCTCTAGGGTCCACTTTGAGAGCAACTGATCCAAATCCCATGGATGGTGGGTGGCCAAACTGCTCAGGCACTGCTGAGTTCAGTAATTCAGGTCTTCATCAGCCACTGCAGAGGTTTAGATGCAGGCACCTAATGTACCATAACCCAGATGCCACCTGAGGTGACCACGCAGGACAGAGCAGTGGGCACAGCTGATGTTCCTAAAGAGCAAAGGTGCAATGATGGGGCATGTGTCAAGGAGTACATGTCCCCTGCCTGCCTTCTCAACCATTCTGGAGGCTGGAGAAGCAGACTGGAGTTTATATTAGAAAATGAGGTCCCAACTTCTACTCCTGGCATAAAAGGACCCCATCTTGCAGCAGCTGTTCTTAACTGGGGAAGAAGATCATGATGTAGTAAAACTCTATGTTATGATGTGCCTTAAACAGAAAATCCCCTAAATGCATTTCAAAGGGCACTGAGCAGAGGGTAAAGGAGCAACAGGTCAGATATACCAAAAGCCTATTTGTTTAAAAACCCTAAGCAGATTTATTTATTTATTTATTTATTTATTTATTTATTTATTTGGTTAAACAAACAAGCGACATTGGAGCTTGTAGCAAACACATTTCTCTGGATTATATATATATATATATATATATATATATGCAGAAATCAAGACAATGCCAAACCCAATACATGCTCACTAAACTGGGCTGACTAAAAGCTGAGTAGCGAGGCCAGCTGGAGACCATCCAAGAGATTGGAGGAAAGGGCATATGAGAGGAGACATTTTAACAGCTTCAAGTGAAGCCTCTCAGCATGCATAGAGGTGTTGATACCAGAGAAAGAGACTCAACTCCAACAAGTGAAAATGTCTGTCAGCAAAGAGTACATGGAAGCTTTCAAATAACATTTAAAACTAGAAACAAAAGCCAATAATTTTCTGTTTACACAACAGAGTGCTTCTGATACTGAAGCATAGGGCAACATCTATTTATAATCCAAATAAATCTTGTGTTCTGGTATTTGGAACTGTCCATATTCAACATATTGGGAAGCAGCAGCCACAAGGCTGCATTAAGAAATACTGATTTAGATCTGCATTGTTTTGGTCCATATATTTTCCTCCTTAGTCACTTGCCAATTATGACTTTTGAAAAATAAATAGGTTTCTTTTTCAAAGCTGGCTCATATGGAGTTCATAATGTTGTGACAGGTGATACCTAGGCTGTGCTTTTAATGCCTGAGAGCTAAACTCTTGCCTGACTCTTTTCCACAAACCCTCAAAGTTTCCAACTGTCCATCAATATCTGTGATAGGTGATATGAAGATGCGAGCCCCGGATGATAGGTCCCAGGAAATTTAGGCTATCCAGCTCCTTGGGCCTGGTGCATTCCCTCCCTGTGTCCTACCCCAAGTTTTGCCTCTGGTGCTCTTTCTTTTGCAGAGGAAAAAGCTTTGATGAATGCCACAGTCTGCCAGTTGGAATATGAAGGTGCTGAGATTGCGAAGCTGAGGGGAGTGGGGAGCAGGGATGGTGGTGGCCATGGAGTCCATTTCCCATGCAGTTTAGAAATGGTAAACAAAATTACATGACTATCATATGCAGACATACTGAAATAACAAAAGCGGTTTTAGCAAGGCTGGTGGGATCTGTACCTCTGACAGTCACATGCAAGAAGGATTCTCCCAGCCTGTCTTCTTTGCTCTCTGTCTGAGAGTTTGCAGATGTGTCAATTAAGCAAACAATTTTTCACAGTAAACCAAGGCAATTTTTGTGGAATCAAGAGGGTTGGAACTTGATAATCCTTGAGGTCCCTTCCAACCCATGCCATTTTATGATTCTCTGATTCAAAGATACAGGCTTCTCTGGTGTAGTTGTATTTCTTTTATTTCTGATGTCTGTGCTTATAGTCATATTCTGGACAACTTGCAACTCAGCTAAAACAAGTTACTATCTATTGTCAGCTGCTACGAAACAGCTGCCCAAAGTATGCTGTTAGTACTAAGTATGGTATGGAGAATTTCTCTTTGAAGTCCTGGGGTACTTGAAATAACGGGTCATGAACTAAATGGCCTCTAGGGATCTTTTCCAGCCTCATTTACTATGGTTCTGTACATTTGCATCAGATTCACTCATCAGAATGCTTAAAGTTTTAAATCTTTGTCCTGCTGAACTAAGGATTTGGGGCTGACCTTTACATCCTCTAAACCTTCTTGGAAAGATACATATTGGGATAGAGGGCAGCAGCAGCTGATTATTTCGACTTGACAGCTTTCCTCCAACCTGCTCTTCAGTCAGAGGAATCACCACATCCTCAATGCCTTTTGTGTCTGTGGGGGAGAGAAGGTCAGCATCAGGAGTTGGCCTAATGACAAGGTAATTGAGTCTTAAATTTTCCCCCATCATTAATTATTCCACTGTTTGCAACAAAAGGATCAGGTCAGTCATTAGCTAATGCAATGTGAACTTTCAACAGCTTTGAATACTTGGCCCATTCAGACACAAGCTTATCTTCTCTGTAAGACTACTACAGACCCTGCTGTCCCAATAGATACTGATTTCTTCAATATATAGAAGGACTAAGAAGAATTAGCAAAATGTTCCTATTCAGAACTTGGCATTGTGTCATTTCAGAATTTGTTGCCAATTAATATTGAGAGCTTCTTCATAGCAAGAAATGACTTTGCAATAGTTGAAGTGCTGCCAAATATAGGGAAACCCATGGCTGTTAACCCTTCAGCAGATGTTGAATCCAATTAGGTACTCAGTGAGCACTATACTATAATGTTATGCAAGTAGCAGCTAGTGGCTAGTGATTTCTAAAAATATTTTAATTTTTCAAAATTATGGGTTTCCTCAGGGAATCATTACTCTTTCACCAAAGAATCATCAGCTACGTGAAGATGAATGCCTAGATCTGCATTCACAATTCTTTGTGGCTAGCTTGTTGCTGTGACAGGAACAATTACATTAAAACATACAGTGATACCTGAAAAATATTGAGCCACTGTCCTCAGTTAATTTATTTTCTTATCCTCTTTAACCAAGCAAGATTTGTGCTGGTTTTATACAGGAATGCTTCCTGAATAGATCACGACTCTCTCATGAAATAAGGAACCAGCTTCTCTGAAAGAAAGCAACTTTATTTAGAAATGTTACAATATAGTGTGTTTGTGTACATGTATGGGACTGTAAGATTGTTGCATCAATTTTTTCCAATTTTAGTATTAAAGATCTATATTTTAAAAAAAATTATTTCCTACAAATTAACTGGATTTTCTCAGACTCCCAAATTCCACTAAATACCAGCTTCTTTCTATTTATAACTCTGCTTTTGAAAGATTTATTTACCTTTCCAGTTCTACTTATCTGGAGCCACAATAATTAACTTTCAGAACATTACATGATGGGAAAAAAAAAAAAGTTACACAAATTAGAGAAATAAATAGTTGCTAAGGAAAACATACCTGGTAAGGCAGATAATTATTTCATGGCTGTCACACTTTAGCAGGGATGCTGCTTCTCTAGCTGTTCCACTGAATGAGCAGATTTCAGATAGCACCAGTTCTCTCTGAACACTGCTAATATAAGAAGCCAATCCTCATTATGAGAGGTCAGACTAGTTCTGCTCTCTGAATACCACCCCTGAAATGAACTTATCCAAATAAACAAACACCAGACTGAGTTTTTCTCCTGCCACTGACTGCAAATCTCTCATAGAAGGAAGAGTCTGGTGGAAGCTGTTGCGTGTGCTTTGTCCGTCTGCATTTTATGAGTGCAGATACAGTCCCATGCAATATTAGACTTATGGCTGATTTAATAGGGAATAAAAAATATACTGGAAAGGGTGTCCATTGTGCAGTCAGGAACAAATGGGCCTCTTAAATGACTGTACCAAGACAGTGTTTAGTTTAGTTGCACTGTAGTGACAGATGCAGTGATAAACTGACCAGCAAAGTACTTCCTGTGCAGATGTACTGTACTGACTGCAAGTCACTGGTGGCAGCACAGTTTTGTTTGTATAACAACACTTAATATTTAATCTATATATTGTTTGATGTTCAAAGAGCTGACACTTTTTCTTTTTTTTATTCTTCCTCTTTGCAAAACATATACTCAAATGCACATATACATATGAATAACGCATTTACCATATTCATATGTAAAGCAGATGCAACTAACTGTCAGGATGCCACAGAGGCCAAATCTAGTGTGATAGCCACATGGAAATTATATTCAAGGCTTACAGTGCTAAAATGCAGAATGTCCTGTTTTATTCTGCCCTGGCAATGCAGCTTGAGGTAACAAAAGAAAAAAGGTGTCAGAAAGACAAAGTTGCCTGAATTACTCTAGATCCAAAACCATTTCAAAATTTCTAGGAAATTCCTGGTTACCTGCAATATTACTACTACACACCTACATCAGAAATGGCCAATATTAGTAAAAGTATAAATGTGAATTTAAATGTTGATTTTTGTATTTAAATCTGTAACTGTTTCAGTGTGTTCAGATTAGATAGCAAAGCAAATTGTGGAGTTGGAGTGCAATGGTCTTAATGTGTTTAACACTTGTCTAAGAAACAAGCAGACAGGAGAGTGTTAGTAAATGTTTATGCATTTCAGAAATGCCTTCTGCATCACATACTATATATTCAGACTATGAATGTACATAGCAACAGTGCTGATTAAAAACAACCCATTTAATTACTGTGATATATGGAAGCACACACTCTAAATGCAATTTGTTGGTATATTTTGCACGTAAATGATCTTAGGAGAATCATGGTTAGAAGAGTTAGAATAAAGACTTAAGGATGAGAACAAAATCCTGCTGCCCTTGGAGTCAATTAATTGCTGGCTCTCACCAGCTCTGAATCTTATTTCACACAAAGAAATTAAGCAAAGCTGGTCAGCTGAGAGGATACTCCCCTTGGCAGCATCTAGGTCTTTGACGGAGAGTGTATGAGATTCTTGCAGACCTGAGAGACCTCTTGCTTTCAAAGTCTCCACTAATGTATATCCACTTGTAGCTTTATGTCAAATTATTTAAACATTTAAAAACAATATTTCTGAGTGATTTAACTTTTACATAGAATAATGCATATTTTCTTCCAGCCTCATTTTTTGCATTAATTGCTTTTAACTATTAACATAAAATCTTTGTTATCCTATGATGAAAAAAATCCACAGTATATTGTAAAACAATACCAGTGTAGTGCACAAGTGATAAAAATACTTCATTTGCATTAATTCACTTCCTGTGGAAGGATATTTCATTTTGATCCCTGATGTCCATTCTTCTGAAACTATTTTCCATACCACATTTATACTCGTGCTCTTGGTCTGTTCATTCAGGGAACTAAAATTTTTAAAATTATTTCTTAGAAATATTGCTTTTCCATATCTGATTTGGATAAGAAGAAATCCAGTTCCCCATGCCAAAATGATGCCAAAGAGAAAATCCAACTCAACAGCTGGGCAAGGAGGTTTAATAGGCCAAGAGTTTTATCAGTGGAAGAGATGTTGCTTTTGGAAAGTGCATTCTATCAATACCAGACAGCTGAAACTGTGCCATGTCCCAAAGAGGAGCTGACTCACTTCCAAAGTGTCTGGAAATGTCAGCACATGTCTTCTGGTTATCACTTTCTTTTCAGCATTTGGGTTCTTGTGTAGATGACAGGTCTGTTGCAAAAATGAATCTCAGGAGACAGTCCTCCTGCCGACAAGTCCTTGATCTCCCAGTCCTGCAGAAAGGTGCCCAGGAGCGGTCCTCTGATAAAATATTAATCTCCGCTATCGGTCTCTTCTACCCCGGCTGGAACACCCCCTATGAATGTGCCAGTCACGTCGTGCACGGAGCCGAAAGGGACCCGTGCGGCCGCTCCGAGCGGGGGTCCCAAGCTTTGCGCTGAGCCATGGCCCCATCTCTCCCTCTCTCCGCCCTTCCCGGCCTTGTTTTCCATCTCGTCGCCACAGCGGTGGCCCCGGGGGCCCAGCGGCAGCCTCGGCAGGCGGACAGACGGACGGTCGGTCAGTCCGTCGCCGCTCCTGCCCGACGCCGCCACCGGAGGGCGCTCCGGCACCACGGATGGCCCCGGTGCCGCGGGCGCGCGGCGCTGGGGCTCCGGGACTAGCGGGGCTGCGGGCTGGGAGAAACCCGAAGCTTTTCCCTCTCCCTGTTTACCCCTGCTCGTCGCCCTGCTCTGTACCGCGTCCCGAGTTTGCGCACCCGTTCCGAGGGGACGGTGACAACCCGTATTTTTAGCCCGAAGGGGTCCCGGAGGAGTCTTGTCCGCGAGCGTTACCGGGATGCAGTTCCCCACGGGTGTGGGAGCAGCCCCGCTGCTGGCGCGGGGCCCCCTGGGATGCTGTGTCTGGGCCCTCGGGCAGAGAAGGGCATGACTATTTTCCCGTCTGACTCTCTGGCACGGCGCGCTGCAGAGACCGGGACACGTCGGGTGACCAGGACAGGCTCCCGAGAGCGAGGGATGGGAGACCCTCTCGGAGCCTATCCCCCAGCGGACTACCCGAATTTGGAAGGTGAAGCTCCCTTGGAAGGCACAGAATTTCAGACATGGGCTACAGGCACGGATTTTCCGTGGGTTCTTCGGCCCGGAGAGCCGTACGCGTCCCGCCGCAGGCTGCTCCCGGCGCCTGCGGCGCTTTGTGGTCGAAGTAAAACACCCATGAGGCGGAGGGCTGTCGGGGGGAGTGTACATTAAATGTATGTTTAATGTAAGTATGGCTTCATAGCCTTGAGGCCAGACACACCTGAACCGTGTCACAATGATTATATCACCTGCGCCCTCAAGGCTCCCGGCCGCGCCAGTGGGAGTGCCCGCTCTTCTCTGCAAGACTGTGCCGGGGTTCAGCCCGGCCTCGGGTCCTCTGCGGGGGAGACGGGGGCTGCGTGGAATCCCCCGCCCGGGGACACCCTCCGCGCCGCCTTCCCTCGAAGCCTGCCCGAAGACTCAATTTTTCCACTGCCCTCCCGTGTCCTCCCCGTTTGGGAAGCCTAGGGGAGGGAGGGAGGGGGCGCGGGCCGGGCCCCTGCCTCCGGGCGCGCTGCCGCCGCGGCTCCCGTCTCATGCCGCAGGAATGCGCGGAGGTATGCGCCAGTTTCCAGAAGTGGATCCCCTTCCTTGCTGGAGCACAGCAGCGCATATATCACCCGGTGGCAGCAGTCCACCTTCCCTGAAGTTTCGTAACCGCTTACGAGGGTAAATTGAGAGTTGGGAACAGCCCTCTATTAAGTAGCAGATTGAGAAGAGGCTCTTCCCACTTGGAGAAGGCAAGTCTTCCCAGACAGACCCCTCACATCGGGAGCTACAGTAATCGAGACGCCTCCTCTGCGCTCAGTGTTGCCGCTGCTGCTGCTCCTCCTTCGCCGCTGCTGCTACTTGCTGCTCCCTCCACAAGGTGCCCCCGGAGCTTCATCCTTTATCCTCCCCTTAGCCAGGTCCGACGGCTGCGGCTCCCGCCGCTGCGGGCACCGCCGGAGTCATCGCCGGAGGAGCTGTCCCGTCACCGACCCCGGTACCCTGCGGCCACCCCGGAAGGTCTGTGTGTGCCCGCGCAGGAGCGGGGCCCCCTGCCCGCCCCGCCGCCGACCCCCGTGTCCCGCTCTGTCCGCACGCACCACGCAGCCCTTTCCAGTGCACCTTAGGCTGGGGTAGCAGCGCGGGGCTGGAAGCTGACGCGGGATTAGGAAGGAGCGTGTGTGCGCGCGTTGGGCATGTCAGAGCCGGCTGCCGGCGTGCGGCCGGGCGGGCGGAGAGGCGCGGGGCAGAGCGCCCCGGGGCTGCTGGCTGTCAGCCCGGGGAAAGGCACGGGGGAGCCTGGCGGGATGCCGGCCCCGAGCGCTGCTGGCGGACGGGTGCCTGGGCAGAAACGCGGGCAGGGGAGGTGGTGTCCCGGAGACGGAGGCTCCCGGCGGCCGGAGGCTCCAGGCGGAGCCCGCTGTCAGCGCCCAGCGCGCCTGCAGGCACGCTACCGCTGCGGCTTTGGCAGGAGCTCCCGCTTCCCTCCCTTGTGTGTGCAGCTGCCGGTGATGCTTTCTCCTGCTTCCAGTTTTTTATATCTTTGATAGATAGCGGGCTTTTCCTGCGGTTTTTTTTTTTCTTTTTCGTTTACGTTAGTTTTTTCTTCTTGTAAGTGGTAAATGTGCGCTGTGTGGTTCAGAAATGCTCCGGCTAAGCTTTTGTAGGTTGAATTAGCGTGAGATAGGACTGGCGCTGGGAAAGCTCGCGTTTGACCTTTTCTAAGCGGTCTCTGAAGATCAATGAGAAAACCTTTAGTCCTGACACGAAGTCTGTTGCGTCCCTGCTGAGGCAGGAGGTGTCCTCTGCCACCTCCAGGGTTTCTTTCACACACCTACATTCGCGAGAAGAAAACAGGGTTGTTTCTAGGTTAGCAAATGAATGCTTTGGCTGAGGTGGTGTATTTCATGAAACAAAAACGTGTATCAGGAATGGCAGACCTGCAGCAGTGGAGAATTCCTAGATGCCTTTGTGAGATTATTAATTTCTGTTGCTTTTCAAAACGATCAAAAGATGGCAGTCAAAGCTCGCACGAGATCATCAGAACAAAACGTCCTTTTGCGTTGACTTTGGGCGATCCTTAAACTCACTGCAGGATGCTGTAGATCTGCCCAGGGGCAGCCGTTTCCCACGCAGAGCAGTGTTCGATTTTGGAGCTTTCAGACCATTTTAATTCTAACCTTGGTCTTTCTCGTGTTAGTGTCATCATGGTCGATATTACTCTTTTATTTAGCTGCTGGAACTGTCATTAGACTGAAACCTTTGCTCAGATTTTCGTTGAGCCTTTGGTATTTTCACATGCAATAAAGGCATTTGGCTACAGCCAGTATATACAGCTGCTCAAATGAAGACTGTTAAGCTTAGTGTCAGTAACTGGGAAATTCCTGGATCTCCATAGCATCTTCCCACCAAATGTGCCTTGCTGGGTAGCCCTTTAGATGGTAGAAGAATATTGTTTTCCCTTTCAGTTGTTTCTGTGGACTAATGATTTATGTATTTTTCTTTTGTTTTGGTCTTGGAACTTTCTTGATAAAACCTGTTGCCTAATTGCTTTTGGAATTCTCTTCCCCCCAGCCTAATTATGATATAGGATGCATGTATGACTTTATTCATACAAATTGCCACTCTCCTACTTCTTGAGATAGAAAATCGGAAACTGTAGAAACACTTACATGCATGTGTAGGTCCCTATTAGATTTTGCTTAGAAAAGGAAATAATTTGGAAGTTTTGCTGGAGTAATTGGCAGTAATTTTACATGACCTAGAGCATATAGTTATGAAGGTATGGCTGCTTGCAATTAGAGAACCACTAACTTGGCCTAATCCCACTAATTTTGCTAGACAACTTGCAGTGGTTGTGAGACTTATGCCTGTCAGCTTTTATACAGTGTATTTTAAATATATTTTCTCTCAGGACATGTAAATGAATTATCAGATGTTGAAACATCATGGCTAGACAGATGTGTCAAATTTCAGATGTGTGTTACACACACTTCTGTATAACCTATTTCAGGCTTTCAAGAAATGAAGAATAGCACATTTGTGGGCAGAACCCCTCAAAAAAGTTTTATTACAGTTTCCAAACTGCCTTGAGACCAGTAAAACAAAGCTAACTAAGTGGTTCAACAGTTATGAAAAAGGAGCCGATTAAAATCCCCAGCTGAAAGAGACATTTAGTTGATCCAAGGCAGGAGTGACCTCTGAATTAGCTATCATCACATTCAGCGATGAAGTCATGGAGCTCCCTTCTGGCTCCTGCCTGTGCGGAGGCACAGATCTTCACTGCGCTTCCCTGATCAAATTAACCCTAACTAGGTTAAAGCTTCATGTGCTTACTGTGATTGGAAAGGGTTCAGCAACAAAAGGCACATTATTGCGAGACGAGACTCTCCAGTTAGTCATACGGATCTTTTGTCGTCTTGGACAGCTTTCAAGTCTAGAGGTTTCAACCTGGTCCCGTGGGTGGGGGCTGGGGATAAGGGAACAAAGTGAAGTCCACGGTTTGTCTTTTCTATGTTTCATGAATACACCCACGCAATCCTTTAATCCACATGTATCATTTCCTTCTCGTTTCTCCCCCTTCCTCCCTTCCCCATCATTGCAGATTCATTCATGTTGTTGTGATCTGAAAGGGCAGAAATGAAGACAGCACTGTGCTCGGCAGTCGCTGCTCTGTGTGCAGCCGCTCTCCTCTCCTCCATCGAGGCTGAAGGTAACCTTCTCCTCCCTGCCCTCTTGCCCCGGTGCCCTGCTGACCAGCAAATCTCCCAATCAGCCTTGAGCTACTGGCTCTCTCCCTCTCTGTTTTTGAGTGTGAATACTTCACCTTTTTCTTTCTCTCCTTCAGAGAAACGCCTCTCCTTCCTTGTCCAGCTCCTTCTGTGTTCTGTTTCTCCCGGCTAGCGAGCCGGACCATAGCTCCCTCTCTCTGTCCCTCTGGTGTGCTGTCCACACCACCCCACAGACAGGACGTGGGCCAGCTGCTGTGGCCACCCGGGCACAGTGCCCCGAGGAGCCCTCTGCCACTGGCGGGCAGCCCGGCGTGGCCGAGGCCATGGCTCTGCCCCCAGGATGGACCAAGAAGGGCTGGTCTCTGGCCTCTTTTAGTAATGTTGAGGGAGGAAACGGAAAACCTACTACTCAACAACCCGCAACTTTGAAATAAAATGCTCCAACAGAGTCTGGCTCTCTGCGCCTGTGTGTTTTGTCCAGCCGGGCTCCTCACCCCTGCCCCGCCGGCCTGCCGGTGCATCGGCCTCCCCTGCTCGGCGGGGCGACCCCCGGCTGGGCCTCGGGGTGGCCGGACCCTCCCTCAGGGACACCTCGACTTCTGTGGTGGGTCTCACCTGGGGAACACGCCTGGGGAGACACTGCCAGTGCCATCATATGCATCATGGGCACTGCTGAAGGGAAGGCTGGGCCAGGCCTTGCTATGACAGCCGGGGCCCCAAGGCTCTGGCATGGGTGTGGGACTGTCACCTCCAAAAAGGCTTTCCTTTTCCTTCTCTTCCTCAGCCCTCGGCGCAGTCTCTTTGGAGGTTGAGGCCCCTGGCAGCCCTGGCAGCATCCTGCCTCCAGCTGAAGACATGGGGAGACCCATCTTCACTGCCACTCTTGCCACAGCGTGGCTCAAAAGGGCCTGGCCCGGCATTTGCTCCCCAGTGGATTAAGAGCAAGCGTGTCCTGTGCCCTCAGTGTGAGCTGCTTGGCTTTTTGGTCATAGCCATGGCATTTCTGCCAGCAGTGGCTGCCAGGGGAAATAAAAAGGCTGAATGTCCTGCACTGAAATGACTTGATCTGACCTCCGGGACCTGACTCCATCGTAGGTGTGAACTCCCCTGGATTTACTGGAAAAAAACAGAAGCCAGCAACTGATAATTCTTTTTTTTTTGCCTTCCTCTCTTTCTGTCTTGAACGGAAACAAATTCCCTGATCATGGCCTGCCACAAGCTCCCTTGTCTGGACCTGGTCACCTTGGCTGATGTCTTCTAAAAGTATGGGGTGTCAGAGATGCCTCTGCAGTGCTTGTCCCCCAAGCCATAATGCTTGCTTGGTGCATGTACATGTAAAGTACACTGGCTTTCTGGAAAAAGATGGCATTTTTGCCAGTAATGCAACATCTGGTCACCCTAGGAGAGAATCAGTCTGCCGCCTTCCTCTCATGCTGCGATGCTGTTGGCAAAGGAACCGAAAAAGGTCATTTGAAGTCATTTCATTGAAACACAGGACTGCCGTGCCAGAGAAAGCAGAGAAAGTCTACAGTTTTGATGGAGGAAGGGAGTGGACATGTTTGTTCATTCTTCCTTGTCTTAGGAGGGAGCTCACTTGGAGCTGGAGAAATATTCCTGCGTTACAAATTACATGTATGGAGTATGTTATTTTGGAATGTAAGTGAAGGTGTTTTATTTAGCTATCGTGTAGACTAAACCAGTCATAGCTTCAGTACCGTTAAAGCAAACTATAAAAATGTATTTGGAGCAGCACAGTTATAACAACAAATTTTGACACATAGCTGGATGATCTTGATTAGATGTTGGAGGATGCACTATTGCCAAGCAAAAGAGTGGGTAAAGCCTGATCTTGAGGGTTGTAGAGGGGTCTTGGACAGAACTTACACTACTTTGCATTCAGAAATGTTTGATAAATAAAACACCTAATTTACAGTGATCATGTTTCTATGAGAGAATTCTCCTAGCTCCAGATTTTTGAAGTAAGAGAAGGGAAGTGTGGGGTGAAAAATTGTGGTGCTGAAAATGAAAGTTCAAACCTAGGAGTATCTTAGGACTTGCTGTGGTAGGAACTGCTTTTGTAGAGATTTTTACAGTGAGGTTTTTGTTTGCACTGTACCGGTCAGTCTTCTGCACTGTTTTAATTTCGTGCTGCAAGTTTGCATAATTTTGTAAATTGCATCTTATTTACTTTAGCAAATTATTTACTTATGTATTTACCCTGGGAGCAGGTCATTGCAACTTAAATCATGTCTGCTGAACTGACTTTCTCCTGTGAACGTTTGTCCCTTGGTCTTATTTTTCCAAATGTCAGATCACTTTGTGGCAAAGCTTTCCTCTCCTACCAGTCAGTCAGTCCTGTGTCTCTTTTCTTGGTTCTTTTTGACTCTCCGTGTACCATTCATAGGACATGCATTTTGAAGTTTCTTTCCCAAAGGTGTGGGTAGACACTTGATGGGATGAAAAGTGAGAGGAGAATAAGGGAGAGGGCCATTTAATTTGATGAAAATTCTTGATATGACATGGAAAGATAGGGTGAGAGCAGAGGAAAGAAAAAGCTTAGTTCTATTTTCTGCCCTCCTTCAGCTTTCATTTTTCAGTCCCCTGGGAGCAGATCTGGTGTTTATCTGATGCTGCTGTCCATAGATTCCTGAATTTTCCAGTATGAGACTGATTCTTCATCATCACAGCTGGTCTGAAGTCCTCCATGAGAGCTGTGCCCTTGGCGAGGCAGTGAGCTGCAGTAATGGTGTTAGAGCTTTTCTACAGAGGTACAGCAGGAGTTTCTAGTTGGGCAGTCACTGTAGGAGTAGAGGGAGTAAAACCCACGTATAGTCTAAATGCATTCATGCCATTTCACTGGGGAGGTTGTTTGTTTATGGTGGTCAAGGAAGCAAATCTCTTTTCATGCTCAGCATTTTTGCGCTTTTCTTTTACAGTGAAATTCTTCTTGTTTTGTTTTGCAATCCTGATATCTCTCTCCCAGCTTAAACTCCTTGTGTGTGATTCTATATTTTATACTTTAAGGTTTTTTCGCCTTTTTAGCCCAGCACAACAATATTCCAGTGCATTCTATGTCTGTCTACATGTCAATTTCTTTCTGTTACAGTAATTTTTTCATCTGTGATCACAAAGAGCCGAGGGCTCTTATTTTAGTCATAGTTAAGTCAAGTATGTTGGCATGTGAAGAATCTATTAATTATAACCTCAAGTTGCTGCTGTGATGTTGTCATGGCTTCTGTAGCATATCATATTTCTTAATACAGAGGGATTTTCAAAGGCCCAGGAAAGAAATGAGGAAATCATTGGTTTTGTGTAACCTAACTGAGCTTCTGAAGGTGCTGACTTTTTAGTTTTTCAGGAATTGGTTCAGACCTAGAAAAGTCTGTTTGCTAGACTGAAGGTAGGGTAGGAGGGCATCACTGATCCAAGCATGGAACCTTTGTCTTGTGCATAAAAATGTTTGTCTAGTGAAAAATCTGTTACCAGGACACCCAGTATAGTAAGTGACAAATAATTACAGTACAGCAGTTGCAGAGGATTAGAATTTTTGGCTTGTAATAAAGCAGTGCTGAGTACATTAATTTTCATTGACTGAATGATTTAGAGGTGATCTCGGATAGCTGAAACTTTTGAAGTTTTGAAATTGGTTGGTAGGACCATTACTTTATTATCATTTGATGGCAATATCTTTTGAGAAAGAAACTGTTGATTTCAAAGTTCCTAAATAGAGACCCATATAGATTGACATGTGAAATTGCAATTTTTATATATATGAGGGTGACTATACATCCTTGTTTTTCCTGCTGCTAATTAGAAGCAAAATATACATGCAGGTGTAAGTGTATATACACATATATGCATAAACGTGTAAAATTTGGTAAATATTCACACATACAATGTGTGTATATATATGCGTTGAGATACGTATGTCTTTATTTGTATAGGTATATAGATTTAAATGACTTTTTTTTCAAATTACATTTATAAGCTATGGATCATCTATTTTGAAGAAATTTCATATACATATATATAATTTAAAAATGCAAAGATACAGATGGTAATGTTTCTGTGTTGTGATTGGTAATGAATATCTAAAAAGACTGAGAAGCTGCCCTTTTGAGAAGCTCCTCTTTACTACATTTCTAGGCTGTAGGACATTCTTTCTCCCAGTTGAATTGACAATGCAGACTTCAGAGGAGCTTAACTGAAATCATGATCTAGTTGATTGTTCCAAATTCTTGCTATTTCTGAAAAAAATAGTAAATTAATAGTTTTGGCACCTTCCCACCTCAGCAGGCCTTATCGATGGGATGGCAAGGCTGAGCTTACTCTTCAGCTTCTGTGGACTGCATGTTATTTTAACATGGGCTAACACGTTATTTTACATGCTAATTATAGTGTGTCCTTTCCAGTGATGGAATCACAAAATGTAGTTCACACAGGGATTGTGGATGGCAGGTACTTCCAAGTTATATCACTTTTAAATCTGATTCTAGATATAAATTACTTGATATTCCAGTCACATTTTATTTCTGTCTTGTTAAGGTATTCATTTCGATCCTCTAGCAGACACATTGTGTAGTCTGCAAAAAGCTGTAAATTTTTTATATTACCTATGAAGTAATACAAGCTAATATAAGACATATAAGACCTGCACAGCATGAGAAAGATGCTTTGCTCTCTCTTTTTTTTTTCTGTTTGTTTATTTCAGAAATTATACCCTTATTACATGTGTGTATAACACAAGAACTGGTAATGCTTTAAGTATACTATGTCTGATTTTTTCTTTTGTTTTTATCTCATGGTGCATAATATAGAAGATCCAGTTAAGGAAATTATCATAACACAGCTCTAAGAATGGTCAAAATTAATGCTGTGGAAACATGATTGTTGTACAGCAGGATATGTTTTTATTACTCTGGAAACCTGTAAGGGAGCCATGCATTTCTGTGCATCAACAGTTGGATCAATGTATGAAGGCAATACTACAACACCATGACATGTTATGATCATGATCCTGTACCTTGGCAAATCAGTGAGAGGTTTGGCATGGATTTTGATGGACACAGGATCAGGAGTCTCACTACACTAAAAACAGGTGCAACTTCACTGCTGCAAGTAGCCTGACATCAAGACTGCTTGCTGGAGTTAAGCTGCACTCACATGTAAGATTTGTTGAGTGAAGTTTTAAGGTTTGTCCCTGTAGACGGTCAAACTCCTACTACAATAAGGGACATTTTTTTCTAGAACTCTGGTTTGATTCAGTATTGCAGATGTATTATTTTTCCACTGGTGAATTCCCTTCTGGAAGAAGAATTTTAATGAGATGGAGTAACAGTTGCCCTATTTTATTATCACAATAAGGTTTTTATCATCTAAACATTTTTCTGTACTTCAGATCAACTTACTACTCTCAGTCATATGACCATGGTTTGGTCTTCACCCCACAGCTGGTTTCACTTGGGTGAAATCTGACCCCTGTGAAGGTCTATGGATGTTTTGGAGATTCTGTTTGAGTATTGAAAGCTCACAGGCCATCTGGAAGACATTTTGATGACATTGGATCCAAATGGCTTATTTTTTTCACTCAAGCCAAGATTCCTTTTTGGATTTCTATGGGAGACATATTCAGTGCTTGAGTTTGATAAGCCAGCCATAGGCTGTGAATGAATGGATTTAAAATACAGCAAAGAAGATGTGTATTAGGTCTCAGAAATAACTATGATGATAAAGGCAGTGAGGTTTTGGAGTAATTTCTGTGGGAAGCTGTCAGTTTTGACAGTAGTGGAGGTCTTTAAGAATGATCTGAGAAAACATGTCAGGAATGACACAGGGTGGCCGATCTTGTCTTGACCATGGGATGGACAAGGGGACTTCCAAGTTCCCCTGCAATGCCATTGTTCTATGATCACCTGGACGAATGGATACATCACTCATGTGTCAATGTACTATTCTCATTGCCTGCCAAGATCCACATCGGAATTTTTACAAAATGGAATAAAATCCTTTAAAATGCTAAAGACTTTTCCTCACAGTCAGCTTTTTCAGTGTATCTGGAATCCGGTCATTTGGATATCAACAAGTTGGGCTGCTGCTGTCCTTCAGCAGTTAAAGCCTAAAGTCTCTGCTGCAACATGCCAATTTACTTGCAAGGTTGGTGGTGCTACTTTTTCCATGTACTGAATTTTTTTTAAAAGCATGCTCAGGTCAGTTGTCTCTGCCTTTGCATTAAATTTGTCCTGAGCCATTGCTACTGGAACAATATTTTATAATGATATTCTTATCATCTAAATGTGTTTTACTATTAACATGTGTTGCATGATTTTGATACTAAGTAACTACCCTGCCATCTCTAGCATTGTGATACTCATAAACTGAATGATGAATAAACTGTGCATGCAGGTTAACGGTCTAATCTCACTGCCTGTGTATGGACAACAAGAAAAATAACATTTACTTCAGTACTAGTGTTATCTATTGTATCAGTATTATAAAGCCATATTATCCTATGGTCGGAAATTACAGAAAATTGAAAGGAAAAAAATGCCAATTTTTAAAGCTCAGTTTTACTTTTTGTAATTGGACAGTGTCTTTTCATAATTAAACATTCTAGCATTTACTGCTTTATCTGCTTTTAAAATGACAGTCAAATCTGATATGAAATCGGACATATGATGGAAATCTTCTATGAAACAGAAGATCTGTCTTTGAAAAATGCCTGCAAAACTCTCTCACTAGTAGTTAAGGAAAGTATGGCTGGATCTAATCTTACTTTGTAGACCTATTTAAACAATAATATATAATACACCTACCATGCACTGACAGTGAGTCAGTAAAATACTGCATGAATAAGCATGACAATTTTACAAAAGAATATCATTATAAAATATTTATGAAACGTCTTTGTGTAATGAACCTTGTACATGGAAGCTTTGTCCATTGTGGGAAGCTAAAAAAACAATAATCAACATTTCATTTATGTATGCATGATGCTGCAAATTAGCGTATGTAAACTCTTTCTGTACTGTTCAGTTATTTCTGTCATCAGCTCTTACAAGTTTTATTTGCAGTCATTTGTTCAGTCCACTGGTGCCCTCTTTGCCATTTTCTATACATTCTGTAAAATAAATGTCCTTAAATATATTTTGATGTTGTCTTTTCATAATTAACCGTTGTGTTTGGAACCATACTGGCATTTTATGTTAAAATGCCACTATTAGTATGGGTACACCTGCTGCAAAGGGAACATGAAAACAATAGTTTACACCTTTGAAATTGTGCAGAAATCTGGTGTAAACAGGTAAAATTTTATTTTTTGAGAACTTCACATCAGTTAAAATATTTTGGCAAATTGCAACAATTACTAAATGCCGTCTATTATTCCCATAGTTCCTGAATCCTTTGTTGCTATATGCAAAGTATGTCACTTTAGTGACTTCTAGGAACAAAGGGTGGAGTTCTCCATATTTTGTAATATAATGATGCATCAGTGTATCATTATTGCTGATATACATTTTGCATGTATATTCATATCTAGACCCTAACTGAAATAGTTTTATTGAACATTAAATGCCCAATCTTTCCCTGTATTCCTTAAATTGTTTCTTTTCTCTGCTAAGTTTCTAGATTCAGTGAAATTGATAAGAAATATCATATGCAGAGACTATATTACAAAAGCTGATCAATTCTTTCATGTTTAATTAAGAAGAGTACTGTGTTCTCCACATCCTAAATGATCTCATGATATTGTAAGCAGGTTGTGATTTGGCATGCTTGTACG
This sequence comes from Hylia prasina, assembly GCA_013397195.1. NCBI lineage: Eukaryota > Metazoa > Chordata > Aves > Passeriformes > Sylviidae > Hylia > Hylia prasina. The sequence goes on from VYXD01013973.1 coordinate 1,446,831, forward strand.
GATTGCACCCAGCATGTAAAAAAAAATCCTTTAATTGTTATGTGAAATGTTTGCATATGTGGTGATTATCTGTGAACTCATTGTACATGTATCCAAATGTGTTTTCTATTGTGCTTGATTTTGCTGGCCATTCTTGAATGTCTTGGCAACTCAAGAAACATATGTTCTGTGCTGTCCTCTGTAATGCATATACTCTTTGATGTTTTGTCATATTTTGTCAGCTTTTATTTTACTCTTTTTCCAACAATATATCTTTATATTTGTTGGAAACAAATTTATGCAAAGACAATTTTAGTAAGCTTTGCTCAAAATTGTTTTATTTATTAATTTGCCTGAACTTGTTCAAGCTTTTAAACATTTACCTGGTATGAATCTTTTGCAGTTAACCCACCATCAGACTTGAATTTTACAATTATAGATGAACATAATGTTCAAATGTCATGGAAAAGGCCACCAGATGCAATAGTGGGTTACAGAGTAACTGTGGTTCCAACAAATGGTGAGTTCTGTCAAAATTTTTAATGTGCATGTTTTGAAACATGAGTTGAGTTTATTTTCGTGTATATCTAACTTAGGTGTGACAGTGCCTGTTACAATCTTTTGGAAGTTAGTGATCAAGCCTAGGTAGCAGCAAAGGGCATACAGGAAAAACAGTGATTCTTCCAAGTCAGAGCCATTCTTGCCATAGTATTTACCATTTTGGGACTGCAAGTAACAAGTTTCGGTTGACTTTGCTTTGCAAGGAGCAAAAACAAGGTAGAATTGTCACTCTGCTCCTCTTCTATGCTTTCACCTTAAAGTTCAAGAATTATATTATGCCGTGTAAGACAGCCATTATTCTATTTCACTTTGAGAAATAATCAGTGTAAAAGTGATATTGAATCAGCACAGGACATGATTTGTTAGATGATAGTACATTTTGTATATGCATTTCAAGTTTCAAATTTCCTGGAATTTATTAAACACTGTAGCAATTTTATTCACTATAAAAAAAAATGCACATTAGCCTGAAACAAAGTTTCATGTTTCAATATTTATACTTCATGAAAACAGAAAGTGTATAATTCTAAAATTATCATTGGGTTTGAGATAGATTATTGCCTGTTGCATTTTGTTTTACAATCTGCTTATCAATATTATTGTATTTTAAGCCTGCATTGAGTGTTTTATATATTTATTGCAGATGGACCTACTAAAGAATTTACTCTTTCACCTAGCACTACCCAAACTGTCATATCAGATCTTATATCTGATGTAGAGTATGTTGTATCAATAGCTTCATATGATGACAGAGAGGAGAGTCTACCTGTTTTTGGCCAGCTGACAAGTAAGTAGCTGCAGTACAATTAGAAAGCTAATTAAGATAACTGAATGGTCATTCACAAAACTTGGCTTTGATCCAGTTCTCCAAGAAAATTGCCACATGCCTAAACTCTCCTTTGATGGAACTGTCTGAACAGCCTTTTTCCATTAGTCCTAGTAGAAGCAGAGAAAATTTGCAAGAGATCAGAGGATACTAACATGGATATAACGTCTGCCAACCTCTATAGAATTCTTGGCAGGAGGCCACTATGGTTTTTGAGCTATACCTTGTTCCTATAAATTGCATCTGCTGAATTCAAGGGGAAGACAATCATTGACCTCAGTAACAAATGAATTGGACTGACATCCTGCGTGACAAAGCAAACTATATTCATCAAATAAAAAAAGAGACACAATATACCTAAATGCACACTAAAATATGGAATTTAATCTTTAATAATTTATAGTAATAATTTAAAAAGCATAAAATAAATTTGGTTAAATAAAAATGCACAGCAGATTCTTTTCTATGACACCTTCTGTATCATGTTTCAGGCTTCACAAAGAACCATGGGAAAATGACTAATTATCAATTCCTCTACGTGTTAGATAGGGGTAATACTGGTATTTCTTCCAGGCACGTTGCAGTTAATTTTCAGGAAATGACTGTACAAGATGTACAAACACAGAAGATCTTTAGATATTTACATTTTCTGTATTTTGTGTCGCCCTGAATACTATGTTGTCAAACCTGTAAGTACAGGTTGTATATTCAGAACATTTATGCTTTGTGTTCTGCATTTATGTTTTTGTGTTCTGAGGCTTGTCAGATGTGTGTCTCTAATTCCTTATGTGCTTTTCTTTGATGTTTAAAAATTTAACCCTATTTCCCCCATTCATTCTGTCTGTGTTGTGCTTTGTGTAGTTCAGACAGGCGGCCCAGGGATACCAGACGAAAAGAAGGTTGAGGCTCAATTACAAAGTAAGGTGCTTTGCTTTTCAACTTATCTGATATTTATCTTATCTGAGGTCTAGCTCACAAAGTTAAATTGTGCTTCTGTGTTACGTACCAAAGAAGTTAACTTGGAAAGTTCTGCAGAATTAAGAAAACTTGTGAAGGGACTGGGATAGAAGGAATTTATAAGCTGCATTGAAAGATTAAGGTGCAAAGTTGATACTGAAACTAGGGAATTCATGCAACTAACCTGAGCAAGTCCATGAGTGTCTTGGTCCTATTAACAAAAGGTGTTGTGCTGTGAATAAAAGGCTTTGCAGAAGAACATGTGCAGTTACAATGGGGAAATAAAGATGTAAGGCACAAGTGGTAATAAAATAAAATTTTACTGTGACATCAGATCATTGCAAAAAGTTTCGTATGGGTGTTTTCATCTGTTGTGGCATAACAGATCTTGTGGATTAGCATGAGAGATGTCTTGAAGCAGTTCCCTTTTGATAATGGCTGTTAGAAAACTCATATGGGTATTCACTTATGGGAGTGATGTTTCCCCAAGCAAGATATCCCAGATAAGATCAGTCTTTTAAATATCTATTTGCTTTGCCTTTTACCTTCTAAGTTTCCATTGGACATTTCTCTCTGATTTCTAAGGATGCAATTTCTCATTTGCTGATAGAGTTGGTCTTCCTTTTTTCCCCTGTTGTGTTCCAGGATGCTCCATAAGTGCAATGACAGATTTAGTTTTCCTGGTGGATGGTTCATGGAGTGTAGGAAGAAATAACTTTGGATATATTCTGGACTTCATGGTTGCCCTTGTATCAGCTTTTGACATTGGGGAAGAAAAGACAAGAGTTGGAGTTGTTCAGTACAGTTCAGATACAAGAACAGAGTTCAATTTAAATCAGTATTTCAGAAGAAGTGATCTTATTGATGCAATTAAAAGGATACCTTACAAAGGTGGCAACACAATGACAGGTACAGATTTTCCACATACATGTTTATTCAGCATTTCATTTCATAGTTCAAATTTGCTTTCAATCCTAGTTCATACAAGTCTAATAAGACTCAACTTATTTTGGTTTTAGGTGAGGCTATTGATTACCTTGTTCAAAACACCTTCACTGAGTCTGCTGGAGCAAGAAAAGGCTTTCCCAAAGTAGCAATTGTCATTACTGATGGAAAAGCTCAAGATGATGTAGAAATACCTGCAAGAGAGCTTCGCAACATAGGAGTTGAAGTTTTTTCCTTGGGTATGTTGAGTTTTTCTACCGATTAAATGATTAACATTGATGAAAAGTTAATTTAAAAGTTTAACAGACTGTGTGGTTGAAGAATTTCATTATGCTTCCCTGTTCATGTGTATATCTTGAAATGGGTCATTTGTGCCCTCCAAAGTGGAACACTCTAGTTGTGTTCATTTGATGGTAATTATGTAGGTCCCACATGGAGATTAATGTGACTGACTAGCATAGTTTCAACCTTTGCCTCATTCTTCACTTATACCACAAGATTTTCCCTACTTGAAAATTGAGTCTGCTACCTCATTTCATTAATCATTATTTTGTAGTTTGATTATTGATCATTAAGGAAGGCAGAACTAATTTAAACTCAGCTTCACCCCAGGATGTTTTGATACTTCATGAATACATTCACAGGTGTCTGTATTTTATGGCTACTTAACACAGTCCTGTCTATTGCAACTTCTAGGTATCAAAGCAGCAGATGCAAAGGAACTCAAGCTAATTGCATCTCAGCCGTCACTGAAGCATGTGTTCAATGTGGCTAATTTTGATGGAATTGTGGATATACAGAATGAAATTATCTTGCAAGTGTGCTCTGGTGTTGATGAACAACTAGGTGAATTGGTTAGTGGGGAAGAAGGTGAGACACTTTGTATAAAAGCTTTGTGTATTTATAGCTTCAGTTTATTCCAATGTCTACTGAAGAGGCTATCCCTACTTCCTTTGCTTTAAATCTAGAGTTTCATCCATTGCCTCACTCAGCAAGTGTGGAAAACTGGTCTCAGCTTTGTGTCTTTAAACACAAGATAACAGAACATGTGATGCAGCAGATTTGGAATAGCTCCATTATTCCATAGTTTCAAAGGCAACACAGTGATGTGCAGTTATCAGGGCCAGTTTGGACGCAGGCATGACTTCTGTGGAAAAATGTATTTCCACAGGGAAAAAATCTACTTGGTGAAGGGTCAGAATATGTAATAGATTAAGAATCAAAGCATGAAAACTGGAGAAAACTGAGGAAACAAAGACATGAAGCTGTATCACTGCAGCTTTCTCGACCTGTAAGATTTTAAGTAACTAGTTATTCTTTGGCAAAAATGGCAGTAGAGATGACTCTGCTATTGTAGTACTCTGCTCAAGTCTGCATTTTTTCACACTTTCTACTGTGTTCCTGTGAGTGTAGCTTTCACTTTTGGTTGAAGCAGTTTCAGAGCTGGGCAGCAGTTCTCCTGGAACTTCTGTTATACTTGGGGAACCACAAATGCATTGTTCATATTTTTGCCCTCTCACTGATGTCTCATTTGGACCGTCCTGTAATTAATTTCTGTCTATTTATGCTAAAAAACCTGAAAAAGTGATTTTTAGTGTAGATCAAGCAAAGATAACTAAACAGGAGATTTTTATTCCAGAGATAGAATCTGCTGAGAAAATAGGTTTATAATTATAATTAATATTTTGGATTTGCTTTTGCTTTCTTTCAGTGGTGGAGCCTCCTTCAAATCTGGTGGCCACTCAGATCTCCTCAAAATCTGTTAGAATCACTTGGGATCCATCCACAAGCCAAATAACTGGCTATCGTCTACAGTTCATTCCAATGATAGCTGGGGGAAAACAACATGTACTTAGTGTGGGTCCTCAGACTACTGCTCTGAATGTTAAAGATCTCTCTCCAGACACAGAGTATCAAATTAATGTTTATGCAATGAAAGGACTGACCCCCAGTGAGCCAGTAACAATAATGGAAAAAACACAACAAGTAAAAGTTCAAGTGGGTGAGTTTGGAGCCACCTTATTTTTAAATTGTAGCTTTTCATTGATGAAACCTCTGATGCTTGTTTTAATATCATACCTTTATTATTTTTGAGAAACAGCTTTACTTTGTTTATAAGCAGTTGTGTGTGATACATGAACTACAGATATGACTGTAATGCTATGTGGCTATTGAAAAATCTGTTTACAGTGTTTATTCTTTTTCTTTGCAGAATGCTCACGTGGTGTGGATGTAAAAGCTGATGTTGTGTTTTTAGTGGATGGTTCCTACAGCATTGGTATCGCCAATTTTGTAAAAGTAAGAGCCTTTTTGGAAGTGTTAGTTAAAAGCTTTGAGATATCACCTCGAAAAGTACAAATAAGTCTTGTCCAGTACAGCAGAGATCCCCATATGGAGTTTTCTTTGAACAGATACAACAGAGTGGAAGACATAATTCAGGCTATTAACACCTTCCCCTACAGAGGTGGATCTACCAACACAGGCAAAGCAATGACATATGTGAGGGAGAAAGTATTTGTTACCAGCAAAGGATCAAGACCAAATGTGCCAAGAGTCATGATTCTTATCACTGATGGAAAATCATCAGATGCTTTTAAAGAACCTGCAATTAAGCTGAGGGATGCAGATGTAGAAATATTTGCAGTTGGTGTGAAGGATGCAGTGCGTACAGAGTTGGAAGCAATAGCGTCACCTCCTGCAGACACCCATGTCTACACAGTGGAAGATTTTGATGCTTTTCAAAGAATATCATTTGAACTCACACAGTCTGTCTGCCTACGAATTGAGCAGGAACTGGCTGCTATAAGGAGAAAATGTAAGTAACTACTATTACTTAGAGGAATGTAGAAAAGGGAATGAAAAAAGGATATGAAACAATGTTTTGTGCTTATAGTTACCTAAAGAAATTATATTGATGAAATTGTCCTTATACAAATGATAATTTTAGTAACTGGGATTTGTTTCTCATTTTCAAACATATTAAAAGCAACAGGTGAAATTAATGGATAAATGGAAATAAAAAAAAATATTGGTGAAATTTTCCCCCCACCCCTGCTAGGTATCTAAAAAGCTAATAAAATGTGTGTTTATTGGAATGACCTTAGTGGATATGCTCTGCTTTTGCACTCAATATCTTGAGTAAAACAGTTACCAGAGAACTCTTTTTTTAGCTCTACAAAGTGAGATGGCAAATCTAAGATTATCTTTTAGATGTTTAAAGTCAATGAAGTAATGCCAACAATGCTAGAGAGCAATTTAATTAATTTTTAGGATAAAATTATTGACCCTCTGAAATGGACTTAGATAAGACAACTTGAGGCAGCAGATGCTAGGTGATAGTGATTGCAATCTAACTGTAAAGACTGAAATGAAGTAGCACATGAAAGTCTTCACAGACATCCAAATTAGGCCAGCAAAAATAATGTTTAACATTCAAAAGTTTTCTAAAGGGCCAACTTTTGGTCAGATAAAGTTACGTACAATTAGTTGTACCCACAGTGTCCCTACCTATGCTTAGTAGGACACTAACAATGAAGAGTCCCCAGTGTTGAAAGCCCCATTCTCCGTAAAAAAAAGCCTTTTGTTTCAGGATAGCTTTGAGGAACGAACCAGAAAAGCAGCCTTTGTTTTAGAGGGCTTGAACAGTTTTAAGATCCCCACTGTTTGGCTGACTAGGCCAAGCAAAACAAACCCAGGATGTCAGATTTGTGTTTGTGCCTTGTATCAAATTCCTTTTTCCCCATTTCACTTCATTCCTGAAAAAAATGCTGGTTTTTATCTTGCCTTATTTTTAATCTAGATCTGAAAAAAACCCCCAAAAATTTTTAGTTTCCATTAAGGACATAATGTTATTGCTGTTCATGGGACATATGAAATAGGAAACCCAACTTGATCATCAGATTCTAAATTAAGTTTTCATAAATATATTTTTTTAGATGCACTGCTTTCATTTGATCTAGAAATCACTAAGTTGGTGCTTCTACTTACTGTTGAATGATTTTAGGCAGCCTAGATTTGATCTTCTTGAAATTTTATAGATATAAGCAAGTACAGAAAACAGATGTTCTGCACATGCAACAAAGTATATTGAATTAAAATAAATCAAGTTATTGAGGAACATTTATTATTTATTTTAGAAATTTTGTGTTTAGTGTATTCTGGCAAGTATGTCTCATATGCACATTTTTATTTCCATACAGCTTATGTACCTGCAAAGAACATGGTCTTTTCTGACATAACATCAGAGAGTTTCAAAGTGAGCTGGTCTCCAGCTGGATCTGAGGTTTTGTCCTATCTCATTAAATATAAAGTAGCAGTCGGTGGAGATGAAGTCATTGTTTCAGTACCAGCTTCAAGTACTAGCTCAGTTCTCACCAACTTACTACCTGAAACCACTTATGCAGTCAGTGTGATTTCTGAATATGAAGATGGTGATGGCCCTCCCTTGGATGGAGAGGAAACGACCCTGGAAGGTAGGATTCCCATTATTCTCAGACACAAGGGAGTCATATGTTCAAATATGACTTAGCTGAAAATGGCTAAATGAAGGACAGCCAATTAAGGCTGAGAAGCTGTACTGCCATGTAGCATGAGAATAAACATTGTTGTACCTCAATGCATCCAGTAAAGATTTACAATTCCAAAAATAAGCAAGCATTAAGTTGCTAAGATTGGACTTTAATTTTCCTGAGGGTTGGATAGATGCTGTGTTCCTCTGCAGTGGCCTCCTTTCAAATGAAGTAGTGTGTTCTCCATATTAAATTCTGTGGCATGAATTACTGTCAATATAGACTCAAGTTGGACTATATGAACATTGTAGATCCTTTCCAGCTGAACTATTCAGTTCTATTCTACTCTGTTTAATAATTATGAGACTGATGCAGGAATGCATGCTGATTTCAATACATTTAAAGACAAACCTGTGCCTATACAATTTGCTGTGTCTACATCTAATATAAACACTAGTAGAAATCTTGTTTTATATACAATAGGCTTAAAAGGGCTTGAGTTTTGGTTAACTGTTTTTTTTTTAATCAGAAATTCATTGGTCTGATCCAATACCTGGTTCAAAACTTCCATTGATGTCAGTATGTGTTTTATGGGATCAATGGCTATAAATTTAAGCATGGTAGCTTTACTTTTTCTTGATGGAGTTGCCATGATGCATTTTTCCTGATTGAAAAGAGCAGCATGACAGTAGATTTGATTTTCTATTCCAGTAGTTGAACACTCAGTCTACTCTAAATCATGCTTTTAAAAATATTGATCTACTCTTTTTCATTATTCCATGCTGTCATTTGTGACCTTTGGTGACATAAATGGTTCCAAGGGAGAAAAAGAAACAGCATGAAGATTTGTTAATTGCTCTTTCCTCTTAAGACTGATACAAATAAACACTTATAAAATAGCTTAGCTTGGATGTTAAGCTTGAAAGATACAGATTTCACTGTCAGTGTGCACATTTCCATGACTGTTCCAGTCAGAATATTTTGGCCAGATGTAATTTTCCCATAGGAAAACAAGCAAACTCTTGGCTGATAGAACATGTAGCTTGTGTGCAAAAGGGACAGGAGACGGAAAAGCTTTAATAAAAATAATCTGTCTTCCCATTTGTAACTGATACTACCTTAAATAATTATTAACATTGTGATCTGATGATATCCCAGCACATCTCAGAAGACTGAGTTCTTCTACAGCCACATAATCAGCAGCTCTCCATGCAGATCTAGCTAACAGTTTGAGCCAGATGGCTTTCTTGGCAATTAACTTTGGTTTCAGGCTTTTAAGGGATTTGAAATGGAGTATTATGTTTCTGATTAATAGAAAACAAGTTTATTTTTTTAAACAGGGACTATAATTACTCCACTCTTGACTTTGAAGAAGAATACTTGTGGAATATAGATAGCAAACAACAAAAAAACCAGAACTTTTTTCCCCTAAGTGACAATGCTATGTACTGCTAGGCAGCGTGCAGTACAGTAGACCCTTATGTCTGTTGGAAGAGTCAAGTCTTGTTTGGTGCGTCCACTGGGTTTATCTGAACTGCTGTAGCTTCTGTCAAGAAGCAGGTTAAAGAGTTCACCGCAGTTTTTCTTTATATTCTAGGATAACAAGCTATTTCTTTGAGTTAGACACTAAATTCAGAAACCTTTTTTAAACATTAGATGCAACTGATATTGCAATGAATATATTTTTATTTGAAAAATTCAATAGAAATATAATTGGTTTGGTGAGGATTTTTTTGCTGTTTGTTCCTTGTTTTTTCTTGCAAATAGGATAGCTGCCTGTGTGTAGTTAGATGTATCTGGCAAATGCTGTTTTCCACCTGTAAGTGGAACTGGGTGCAGAAGTAAATGGCCACAGCAAGGAAACTTATACCATTTGTTGTGTTAAGAAATTTCCTCACTACGCCCAAATGTCCCTTACACAGTTCAGTTCTACTGTTACCACTAAACACAGTCAGACTATCTTAAGTTTCAGAAGCAGTTGTATAAACTGGGGAGAATGCTTTTGGGGACAACTTTGTTCCACTGATGAATGTAACTATGACCCTACATTTTCAGAAATGACTAAAGGTATGTGTACCCTAAAGCGATGGCAGAGCAATATAAACAGTTTTGGTAAACTGGATGAGGTAACAGAATGGTTGGCATGGTTTTGCTTCAGATACTGCTTTACTAAAGGCAAATATTTACAACTTACATGTGTATATTTTTTGTAGTTAAAGGTGCTCCTCGAAACTTAAGGATAACAGATGAAACTACTGATAGCTTTGTTGTTGGCTGGACTCCAGCTCCAGGAAACGTCCTGCGGTACAGGCTTGTTTATAGACCACTTACTGGAGGAGAAGGGAGACAAGTGACCGTCTCAGCAAATGATAGGTCAACTACTCTGCAGAATTTGATCCAAGATACAAGATATGAAGTGTCTGTTGTTCCTGAGTATCAGTCTGGGCCTGGGAATTCATTGAATGGATATGCAAAAACTGATGAAGGTACATGATCAATGCTGTGAACATAGTGAGCGTGAGAAAAACGCACTGCATGTTGACATATTCATACTGAAAGGAGAATAAACCATATAGTCCATATGTATTATCCTAGATGAATAGAGAGTTATAACATTGCCCAAGCCTAGCTGAGGGAAAACTTAAGACAATAGAATTTATCAAAATTACAATATTTCATTTTAAAATACAATATCTTGAAGAATATACTTGTATGTTTAATTAATTGTCCCCATAATTCTTCATATTGTCAATGATATAAATTATATACCTTGTATACATTTTGAGCAAATTCAGACTCTGTTTGCACTTTGTGCTGAATGTCTAGCAAGAAATTAATGAAACATTTAATTTTCTCAAGTTAAATCACTGCAGATTTAAGATATGTGAAAATACGTGATCCTTTAACATGTATCTTGCCAGAGAGTACAGACAGTATGACCGTCCTGATCATTGTTGAAGTTTCACTGACCCATGAAAGTTATCATCAAAAAGATCTCTTTAGGAAACCAAAACATGTTAATTTCATGTTTAATTTGTCACTTTTGACTTGATTTTGGAGACAGTGACTTCAACGTGAATCTTTGTTGAATCTGAGCATATCTAGAGGTGCTAGTACATATCAGTGCTCCAGGATTGAGCCTGCTTTAACAGGAAAAAAAAAATTAAGTAGACTTTGTTGCGTATTTTTGCCTAAAGAGGGTGGGGATGGGATGGTACTGTCCTGATTACAATAAAGGTACGCCGTAGCAGTGTTGGTCCAGCCTATTATTTTTTAGCATTATTTTTTCACATAAAATCCTAGGTAGTGCTAACTTAAAAGATAAATCAAGAAATTAAGCTTGCTTCAACTTGTTTTCAACATCTTTTAACATGTGCAGTCCGAGGAAATCCAAGGAATTTGAGAGTTTCTGATGCTACAACATCAACAATGAAGCTGTCTTGGGGTGCTGCTCCTGGCAAAGTGCAGCAGTACTTTATAACGTACACTCCTGTAGCAGGAGGTGAAACTAAGGAAGTGACTGTGAAAGGTGACACTACCTCCAAAGTGCTGAAAGGCTTGGACCAAGCCACTAGGTATGCACTGACTGTGTCTGCCTTGTATGCCTCTGGAGCAGGAGACGCCCTTTCTGGAGAGGGAGAAACACTTGAAGGTAATTATTTATTGTTTCTGTTATTATTTATTCATTTTCTGACCGATGTTTATGGCGCCTTAAAGTGTCTTCCCAAGTTTTCTGTAGAAGTAAATATCTAAATGAAAAATAGACATAAAGACACTTTACATGGAATTTCCAAACCTTCTGACCTCAAAGAAAAAAATATGGGTTAAATCACTGGTTGTGGAGGGGACTCTATGTCTCTTGAAAAAGCTATTGCCAGAAGCACCAACCGCAACTGACTGTATTTCCACACCAGCTTCCATTAAATATTCTGTCTTATACCTATCATCTTCCAAGCAGTTTTAGTGGCATATTGTTCTTTATTTAACAGGATTAATAACTGAGGTTAAAGTATCTCATCCATTTGAAAATTTGCAGCATTTCTACAGTACTGAGACAGAAAGATGTTCAGGGGCCATTTTTGCATCAGAGAAACAACACATGGTCTTAGGTATACGGAGTCAAATCCTGCTTCTAACAAAGAACCTGGAGCTGAGCATAAACAGAATGCTGGCAAAAGCATGTCAGACCCAAAGGCTTTCTTATAAGGAGGAAAGGCTGTTCTTTCTCTGACATTGAGCAGATAATTTCCCAGACTAATTCTCTGTGAGCATTCTCAATGTGATCTGTAGATTGTCACAGGATAGGGAAAGCTGCCTCGTAGGCCTTGAAAGGAAGTGTGACTCTGTGCTGGCCAGGGATGCACTGCTGAAATCTGGTATTGCAGCTGTGTAGGCACCACACTTGAAAACATCTTATGGATTAATTATGTGGAATTAAGGCTTGTCCATTGATGCTGAATCAAGTTACAGTAGGAATATACTTGATTCTCAGTTTCTCCACTAGTTCAACTTTTTGTTTATGACATAAGTTAGGAGAGAAAACCTATTTAAAATAGGAAAATGTAAAATAAAATAATTTTAAAAATCAATTTTAGTGATTCGCCAGTGTGCTGAATTCTTCCTACTAAAATGTAGGCACTTGAACACTACCATTTGCAGCATGGGCTCTCTATGATCCGTGTTTGATAAAGAAAGGCAAATACTTCCAGTAGGCAGATAGTCCATCTGAGATCTCATTTTTCCTTCAAATGAGCATTTCTCTGTCCATTGACTATGAAAGGAGTAAGTGAGAGCTCTAGACACCAACTGCCTGCCTGCCCCACTGCCTGAGACCTGCTTACTCTGATGGATGCAGCTGTCAGAGAATCAGGCACCTTGCAATTCATGCTAAAAGTTTCCTAACTTGCTTGCTTTCACAACCCATGCAAGGTCCCAGAAGGCTCCTTTTGTAGGAGAAAAGAGCCTGTCTCCTTCCCAGAACATTGCTGAGATCCAGGTAAATGAATCCAGGTTTCAGTAGTCTGCCTATACCCTCCAGAAAAGCCAGAGATAATCAGGACATAATGAACTTCCCTGCTGGTGGTGGTGCTGCCACTTCCTTGGTCTAACATTTTTTGCAGGGAAGAGGGAGGGTGAAAATACAGATATTGTGTTGTGTGGGAGAGTTTGGATTCACCTTACACTCCAGCAGGTTCACAACACCGCAGAATATACTGGGCAAGAGTCTCCTTTATTCTTTCCACTGAATATGAGCCACTGTTCATTCAGGAGTACAAATTTCACCCTCAGAACAAAACCAGACTGGATCCCAAGTATATACAGGAAGCTGACAGCTCTGCTTTCTCCTCTGTGCTATCAGTGCGTAGTGGAATGCTTCAGTCTTCCTTTGCAAATCTTGAGAGGCCTCTATCTCACTGTTAAACAGACTGAATGGTTCACTTCCTTGTGGTCATTCCTCAAATTTTCGTAAAGGTTTGACCAAGTTAGCTGTTTACATTTGGTGGAAACAATTTCATTGAATATATTTGCAGTAAACTTAGGAGAGCTCCTTTATTGACATGGAGTCATGGAGATATCAAGTGTGTTTCAAATTGATAAAGTAAGCTTAGTTTTTATCCTATCATAAAACTTGAGCAAAAGAAAAGCCTTTTAGGGCACTGCCTAGAGCCTCAGTTAAAACATGTCCTAGAGAGAGCAGTGAATGAAATGCAGTTGAATCCAAAAGACAAAATTATCAGAAAACCAGAATTCTCTCAGGTGCAGACTGTCTTGTCCTTTCAGTGCTCCCTGCCCTGTGTCCCCCTTGAGGCCTCTGATTCTTATTTGGACTTTCTGCATTGCTATAATAATAAGAAAAACATTCTCGACATTGATTAAAGAGCCAAATAATTCTAAAGAATATTTGCCTCTGTCTTAGGAGTGGGCTTATGTGCAACCAGATGAAGTTTAAAATGGGTGTTGGACTTAAAAGGTCAGAGAAGCATTTCTGTAAGAAATTTTGCTCAAAGCAGCTGAATTAAAACATTACATTAAAAATTCAGTGATGGATTTTTTCTTGGGATAAATGTGATTAAACAAGCATCATATCACCCAACTGAATGACTTTTTGTTCAGTTCTTCAGCTGGGAGGAAATAAAATTAAAATTTACTTACCATTTGACATGCATAGCTTTATGACTCAAGTGTAAATTCTTTGAAGATTGAGCTAGATTTGAAAATCCTATCAGGGTACTCTTCAGAAAATATTACTCTTCATGTAAAACCATGTCTTAAATTGTCTTGGTTAGACAAAATGTTAGTAAGAGCACTGTAGAGATGTCAGTCCTTACTGGGTGATCAAAGGGAAAGAACAGAATACAAATTTCTTTTTGCATGACAGCAAAGACCTAATTCATGGTATTTCCTCATGGAATATCTACCGTCTATTTCAGTAATCAGCATATCTGCAGTTTCATGGGGCAATAAAAGTACTTGAATTAAGCCAGGACTCTTTGAACACAGTCATAGATATTTTAAAAGACTCTCTGATTAACAGTATGAAAGATTTTCAGCATATTTGTTGCAGAATATAAGACAATATTTCACTGTATGGCCCTATCTTACTGCAGTGAAGGATAAAGCAACAAAACCTTTAAAGAAACCCAGGCAATAATGAATGAAAGGGTTGCAATTTTGGAACTGAAAGGTAACATTCAAATTTCAAAGGTCAGTATAGAAGTTTACATGAAAAGAGATGTCATACTGGCTGTGAAGCTAAAATAAATATGGTTGGACCAGGATGAAAAGTTACACAGGTCAGTGAAGTGAATACTTGACTAATGAGTAGCTGAAATAACTTGTCTGACTGAGGCTGGAAATAGGACAGGTCTTAACTTCTGGAGAAATAAACTTATCAACAGTAATGACAAAAAAGCTGTGAAAGGAAGCATAAAAAAGTGTTTAGTATTTCAGTTAGTTTTTCCATGAGCCATGGTGTCTGAGAAACAAAATAGTGTGGTGTGTGTTTTTCATTGCCAACAACCCAGAAAGACTGAGCACTTAAGTATTTTTCTGTATCAGGAATCCCTATGGGGCTTACTTGATGTCTTCACCATATGAATTCTCACCAAACCTATTCAGTCAGTGGTGCCATAGTTGCTCATCATATCAGGAGCTAGGCTTGAGATTGCCTTTCAAACTGGGATGGTTGCTAGTTCATGGAATTGATATGTAGCCTAAGAGGAAAAAGTTTGGGTGTAGAGAACATTTCAGCACTAATAGGAAAGAGAGAAAAGAGGAGCTGGATACAGAACCATCTCCAACTATCTTATAGTCAAGTGGCAGGAAATGAAAAATCCAAACTCTCAGATGTTTATGGAATTTTACTGAATCACTAAATGGTCTCTTGTGATTAAGGATGTTGGCAAACATTCTTCCTGCTTTCACTAATGATTTATTTTGTTCTACATGTAGTAGTAAAACCCACATGGGCAATTACTCTCAGACAAGAGTATCCTTCAGCAGAGAAGGAAAAAACTGAGAAATTTTTAGGCTGCTCTAACCTGATCTGCATGGACATGTCTGCCCAGGCATTCACTGAAGGCTCTTCAGTTGTGTTTTTTATCTCCAAAGTATTTTTGAGCAGTTACTATCTGCCCCCGTTCCTCTGCTTTGCTCTGTTATGGTAGTTTTGCAGTGTTTCAAAGTGGCTTGTTTGTTTCAGGATTTGGGGGAAAATCAATCCACAGAAACCCAGAAACCATTCTGTGTACTTGATATCATTTACCATCTGGGTAATCTCAGTTTCTCCTTGTGTTTTTCTTTTTGCTAAGCATATGAATCCCCTTATTGCTTCTCTGCATAAAATAGAGAGGGCAAATATTCCCCCACGTAACTATAGATAATCTCTTTTATAAACTGTTTGAATCTCTCTCTGGTCCAGCCCAAAGATAAACACATGCCAGAGGATCAGCATTTTATGAACTGTTCACAGACAACACAGTGTAGAGAGTTTAGCAAATGACTAATCAGAAAATGACTCATTTCTGAGAGTGCTGTTCCATTACCAGGTAATTGTTATTCAGAGAGAATGGATTTATTTCTTGGTGTTTTTGGAGCAGGAATAGGGAAAGAACGTATTTGCCCCTTTGTTAAAGGAGTATACTTCTTCAGTAATCCAGATTTTAGGAAATTTATAGCGTTCTCATCTTTTATATGACCTCTTTCAGTCATTGGCTGATTTTGTCTACAGTTATGAAGTACCATCCAGAGGTGAAAATTCTGGAGCTTTATATTTCATACTGCTTTAAACATAACTGCATGTGCAAAATATGTGCTGTAGAAAACTCTCCACTTTTATTCTCTCACTTTCAGAAGTGCATGGCAATCCATCACTGGGCAGCTTTGCTTGGAGCACTTCTATAAAGGTGCCATGGAAAAATTTTCCTCAGACATACTTTTTTGGCTATGAGTCCCCTCAGCTCACACAAAGTTGTTGAAACTGCTAAAGTAAATTAAATCACCGAAGGCTGCCATTTGCCTTGGAGTGGAACGGGGCTTGTGACATCTGGGGGAACTAAGCAAATTTGCACTGATGGTTATATTTGATGTTATGTAATTCAGATTGAAGAACAAGCAAGAAACACCCATGGAATGTCTTAGAGAAGAGTCTTTCTCTCATCTCTAAACACTCCAGACAAATCATTTGGCTTTCAGTATTTCTTGGGATCACATGATCTTTACCCAAGTCTTCATACACCAGAAATAAAATACAATGAGAAACATGATGAAGGTGGTGAGTCTAAATGCAGCAGACAGCAGCAGTTTGTGAGAGCTACTGTTTTTCTAATCTGGTTTTTAATAAGAGAAGTGGTTTTAAGTCTGGCAAGAATTTGATTTTCTGCCCAAATGCATGATGTTAGATGAAAAGAACATACTGTACATTAGCTGCTAAACAGATTAACTTTCATAATTTGCAGTTGTTTTACAGAGTAACAAATTCATTGCTAGATTAAACAATCAATACAGAAATGCTTAATCCTAATAAATGTCTGAAAATCTTGAAGGCTGAAGATCTGGTTTATGTGTCCTTTTGCTGGCAGCTATATGGTTTTCAGAAAAGTTTTAAGAATATTTGAGTAACTGACTGCAATGAGGGAAGTTATTACACTTTTAAATACAAATTTCAGAAAAATTTAGAAAAAAGGCTAGTTTATTTTTTTTTTCCAGAAAAATATTCAGTCATCGAATTTCCATCTTGCTTGCACTGAGAAATTTCCAAGTATTTCCACTTATATCAGTGAAGATCTTAGGCTAGACACACTGTTGGTAAAAAAGGACAAAGTTCTTTGGCATACAAGAGGTTGCTGGTGTCCATTAGCAGACCTGTCAGCCTGTTTCGTTTCTTATCTTTGTGCATTTTAGAATAAGCAAAAAGAGGAATATTGTATTATATTCAGGAGAGTATAAATAAATTTGAGAGATAATGATGTCATTGTGTCTTCTGCTTTAGAAAGAGAATCTTTGTTTCAGTGATGTAGGGCCCAAATCTTCCATGTTGTTTGAGGAGTAGCTATTTGTGTTGTGAGAATTAGGTTGTACTAAAACAATACATAACAAAAAAGTTGTCATGACTGGGTCATTTTCAGTTTGAAGTGATTTTCTGTTGTATATATTCCTTATAGTTTAGGTTTGGAGATTCAGAGGTGGGCTCTTTTTTTGTGATAAAATCAATAGCAGTTCTTTGGTAAATAAATGATTCTTTTTTGCTGTTTCTGTAGTAACACAAGAATGCTTTACAAATTAATGACCTCCTACAGGCAGAACAGTACAGATTCAAGTGACATTTTCTTACAATGAGGTTTTTAGCATATCATGGGGACTTTATGTAATGGTCAGACGGCAGAGTGCTGCTTCCGTCCTGAGAGAAACAAGGACTCAGTGTCCTCAGGAGATTTAATGCAGTATCATGCATTTTTAAAATTATACATTCCAAGATTTTTGAGTGTGACCTTTGAAACTGACTTGATAATCTGAGGAAAATTATCTTAGTTTTACACAGGAAATGAAACATGTATCAGAAAAAAAAATGGGGAAAGGTTATGTGAATGATAAAAAGATATTTCTACACAGTGTTAACTGAATAACCTTTGGAAAAGACAGATGGAATATTAAAGGGACTGAATGTGAATACATGTTGGCACTACCCTAGATCAGGGACTCAGGAGTGCTGTGGCTAAAGTTCCTCTGTTTTGGATTAGAACTCTCCTGGTTGGCATCTTGCCTTTCTGCAGAAGAGAAGAAATCTGCTCTAATGAGGTCATGTGAGGATGCCTCTGTGTAGTAAGTCTTTGACTTTCCCCTGCACCATGGTCACATCCCCTGTCTACTTGCCTGAGGGCTGGTTGCTAACCACTTTATATCTTGGAGGAAGGGATATCAGCCCACCCAAGTGACTGCTTCCTTCAGTGCTGAGGAGAGTTTGACCATTAGAGTAACACTGAAGTGATCCTGCTATCATCTCCTCTGATGCATGTACTTGGATCCTTGGCTGTGGCAATCTAGCCTGCTGACACAGTGGGATACTCCTGACTTTTGCCCATTGTAAACAAGGCAGGACTCAGGCCAGAACATTTTGGTCTATGCCTCTGCAAGTGAAGGCTTATTTAGATGATTCTGACATTTTAGTATGCTGGCTTACAGAAATCCTATGTTTAACTTAAATGAAACATGGCTCTGCACAAAATTTACCACTGCAGATTGGTTTTGAAACTGGTTTCGAAAAACACGTACAGAAAGCTGTTTAAAATTTGGGTCCAAATTGCATGTAAAAATCCCACTGAGATCAGCTGGAGTTGTGTAAATGTCTCTGAGGGGAAAGGCCATTTGAATAAAGACATTTCATTTTTATGAATGTCAACATTTTAATTTTAGCTGATTCAGTCTTGTGTTCAATAACAACAGTAATTGCTGGAGAGCTACGGGAACTAAGCCAAGTGGACAGAGGGAAACTGCTTTAATATCATATTGTGTCTCTGGCACACTACAGTGGAAAAACTTAATATGGAAACTGGACATTTCAGAAGTCCAGAACAGGGCATAAAAGCACCTGACTGAAAGTTACCAAGTGAATTTTTGAAAGTGTGTCTGCTCTAAGCGATGGTAGAGATGTACAAGGGACTGTAGGCAGTGAGAAGTGCTCTGAGCTAAAAACTGCCAAAGTGAATCTGACTGCCTGAGGCTTGCTCTTCCAGGCCAGGGTTTGACCTGTCCATGCAAGCACTTTGTTTTCCTGTGTACCTACTCACCATGGCTTACAGCTGTGCTTACACCAGCTGGTTTGATGCTCCAGAGCATCACAGGACCTCATGCCTGTTGGGGAATAATTTAAAAAACCAACTCCATCCTCGTTTGCAGATGTCTTTGGGGCTGTAGGTAGTGATCAACATACCTTAGCTTCCATTTCCAGTCAAGAAAAAGCAGGAGTCTTTTGCTAGCCAGCTAGCACTTTTCTTTCTCATGACGTGCATTGTCTCTCCATGCTCCTTAACCATCCTGTTTAAACAAGTAGACAAGAAGTGGATGTTCAACAAGCACTTCTGAACACATTGACCAAAGAAAAAAATTAGTGTTCAGGAATTACAGGTGTAGACTTTTGTGTGTACATGAAATATAAGCAAATTACTCAGCTATTTTGTTTTAATCCAAGGGATGACTCTTTCATAGGTCTCATTGTATATTTGTTAGTGACCATGTTATACCAGTGTTATCAAGGACCATAAATGTGTTTCTTGACTCTGAGTGTAGCAGCTTTGATAATATTCATGGAATCCTAGCAGTTTAAGACTTACAATTGGACTGTATCTTAAACATAGTTCTTCTCCTAATAATGAATTTTAAAAAAACCTCTCTGAGAGATCAAGTGAGGCAGAGAAAAGCTGTGAGTGAACTTCCACCTCACACGTGAGGTGCAAATCAAGTTAGCGTGTTATGTTAAAGAAATGTTCTCACTTGCAATGTAACATATAAAAAGTCTAATTTCCCTTAGTAGGTAAGTTGTCTTGTCAGCAGTTTCCAACTATTTGAAGTAAAAATTTTCCATTTAGTTCTAGTGGTTTGGTAGAAATCCCAGTTCCTTTTCCCTCTTTTACCTTGCCTTATAAAAAAGACATTTAGTTCCAAAGAATATTTCTTTCAGAACCAACATATTACAGTTACTGCTGTCCATTATAATCCATTCCAAACAAATTATTTTCCTCTGTTATTTAATGACCTCAATAATGACTTAATCAATAACAGTTTTAAATAAGAAGTTATTTTTGCAGTAGTTCCAACATATATCATTAGCTGTAGTATCCAAGGGTAGACTTGCAAAAAATTGTGCTGTGGTAGCAGATACTTGAATACTGAAATCATGTTGTGGCAGAGCCATGTTTTAAAGTAGCCAAAATAAAGTGACTTGTATATTTATATTACATTAAAATATGGAAAGAAAGGTTTTTATTGTGAGACATCTGTGCATTCTATCAAGTTAGGTTTTCCATATTTTTTCCATTTGGATTGCCTTAATTTTTTTTTTTTATTGTATGAAGAAGCCAAGATTCGAGAGTAGGAGCTTAAGAGCAGACAGAAAAATTGGTGTAATTTACTTTTGAAGGCAAATCTTTTTTTCAGGCTTCCAGGAAAATTGTTATTTGGAGTTAAGATTCTGCCCTGGCTTTCATTTAATGCAGTCACTGAATTTGGTGAGACTTCATGAAGCATGAGCTGAATTGGGCCTTTTCACTATAACTTTTTCAGTGTATGTAATCACTGTTGTGAAATGATAAGTGAACTTTACCAAACCCTCTGTATCTTAATCTTTTTTTGAAAAGAAGATGCCATAAATTGTAATTTATACTGTGAGGCTAAAAATCAGTTTGAAGGGTATAATTTTAAGAACTGATGCAGAGATAGGATGGAAAAAGAACTGTTTCCAGAAAAACATGATGAAATGTCTCTAAGACTGAATTAAAATCAGAAACCCCCCACAACACATGTTGTGTTAGCTGTATTTGAGAGTCATCTTTGTGATTGTTGTGGTACTCTCAGATTCTGTATTCCATGTAGCTGGTGAATCTTTGACAGGTTGACGTTAATGTCTCTTCATCATTAAGCCAAGTGAGATTAGTTGGCTCACTTTTAATGAAGTTGCACTGGCAATGAGATGTTTCTAAAACAAAACTTTCTACAGATAATGTTTACTGCTCCATTGGGATTGTGTTTGGAAATGTTGCAGACTGTGGTAGAAGTAAAAGACAAATGAATATGAAAAGTGAAAACTCAGTATATTTGAGCAACTTGTTTCTCAGCCTGAAACTTCTTCAGGTTTCTGAATGTAGTGAGGTCTGTTCTTGCAATGAAACTAAGTAGTGGAAATTGGATAAGTATTGAAT
Organism: Hylia prasina; assembly: GCA_013397195.1. Classification (NCBI taxonomy): domain Eukaryota; kingdom Metazoa; phylum Chordata; class Aves; order Passeriformes; family Sylviidae; genus Hylia; species Hylia prasina. The sequence goes on from VYXD01013973.1 coordinate 1,468,019, forward strand.
TTCTCTGTGTTCAAAGAATTTTGATTCTGGTTCTGTGGCTGCTATGGATTAGTTTAAGGATATATTTTTATCATTCAGGGTAAAACTTAACTGTGATGCTATGAGGCCACCCCAAGTGTTTAAGTCCTCTTGCTAAGCAAGAGTCTCTCAGGAATGTCCTGTACAGTGAGAAATCCCACAGAGAATACACACCAAAGAACTGACTACTTTGTCTATATGGATCTGGTTTCATAGAGCCCTTTTGCCGATTTTGCTACAGTGAGGCTGTTGCACTAAATCCACCAGTCAATGCTCTTTTATTGCCATCAAAAGCAAGTCATTGCAACAGGAAAACTGAACATATGTTATAAATGTACATTAAATATTAAACAAAGGCACTCCTTTCACTGCACCACCTTAGACCAATGAGCTTCACATATAAGCAGAGGAATTACTCTCGTGTGTTAGGTGAGACTCACATATCCATCTGACAACTCGATTTCACGGACTAATGAGCTGCTTCCTTTGTTCCAAGCTGGCTGAAACAAACTACAGCGAGTAAAGAGGTACAGGTCTTATGAATGGAAAGATGGAGAGTGTTTTCTACAATAAGTGTGGGATGGTGTAAACACACTGCAAATTAGTTGTGAACATAAACTGAAATAGCTGATCTGGTAAGTGGGACTCTGGAAGATACTAGTGTTAATAAATAACAAAATAAAGTTGTCAGAGAAAGGACTCTGATTGATTAGAGGCCTGGGCAATCACCAACCATATGAAGTTCAATAACGGAAAGCACTGGATTCTGCACCTGGGATGGGGCAACTCTGGATGTATGGACAGAGCAGGGAATGAGATGCTGAAAAACAGTGCCATGGAAAGGGACCCACTGGGGATTCTGTTTGATAGAAAGTTAAATATGAGAGGGAAGACAGGAGAAGACACTGATCTCTTTTCTGTGGTGACCAGTGACAGGACCAAGGGAATGGCCTGAAGTTGTGTCAGGGGAGGTTTCGGTTGGCTATTAGAAAAAGTTTCTTCACCCAGAGGGTGGTTGGGCACTGGAACAGGATATCCAGGGAACAACAGTCGCAACAACAAGCTTGACAGATTTCAAGAAATGTGTGGACAATTCTCTCAGGAACATGATGTGACTCCTGGGGATGGTGCTATGTAGGGCTGGTAGTTGGTGATCCTTCTGGATCCCTTCCAACTCAACAGATTCCGTGGTTCTGTGATTCTGTGATTCTGTGAAAAGTTTCCATTATTTAACCATAGGAAAAAAAGTCATTCACATAACAATTAAAATGAATGAATGAAATTAAATCATTTTTTTGAGAGTTAAATTTACCTAAGTGAGCTGCACCACATTTAAGCATTGGTTTTATTCCAGATCTTTGAATACTGCCATTTTTATTTTGCATATTCTAAAGCATGACTGCCAGGTATCTTTCATGGTAATGCTAGGATCATTCAAAGCCTAAAGTTAGCTTGAAGCATTTTGTTGAACCTTCATCTGATTTGTCTTGGGACTGCCATCGTGTGTTATTGAAAATATTATTGATGGGAAAAGTTTGGTTTAGCTTTTAAGATCACTTGACTTTTACATTTGTACTTTGCTAACTTTTGCTATTTGTGTTTAAGAGAGAATTTGTTGTTTTCTTTCTTGCAGAACGCGGTTCACCACGTAATTTGGTTACCACAGACATAACTGACACTACAGTTGGGTTATCATGGACACCAGCTCCAGGAACAGTTAACCATTATAGGATAGTATGGAAATCACTTTATGATGATACCATGGGAGAGAAGAGAGTCCCTGGAAATACAGTGGATGCTGTGATAGAAGGATTGGAGCCAGAGACTAAATACAGGGTTTCAGTATATGCAGCCTACAGCAGCGGAGAAGGAGACCCAGTAGAAGGAGAGGCTTTTACTGATGGTAAGTGTAGTACATTACCCCCATTTGTAGCATTATGTCATTGATAAAATTATGATTTTTTTAAAGATAAATGGACCTTATTGTTCTTCATAATTTTGGTTTTTTTTATGAAGTTTTCCCAAACCAAATTCCACCTCAGCACAACCAATTCTGACATTCAGTTGGACCACTAAAAAACCCGCAAAATCTCTTCCATGTCATATAAGTTTGGATTCAGCAAAAATTACTTCCAAGATATGCTTTTGTCTGCATATTACTCTGAATTCAGCCTCTTATAGGTTTGATGTGACTGCTAAAAATCAGGTGACGGAAATATGGATAGAGCAAGGAGGAAAAATGGACTAAATTCCCACAGAATCAGTTTCTGTGTTTCAGTTTCCTTTCCAAGTTATTGCCCTTCCAATCTTCACAGTCCTCAAACTAAGGCTCACTGGGTGATTTTGATATTTGTTATTTATCTTTCTGGGGCTCTTCTTTTTCTTATTTGCCAAACATTATGTTATCTTTGTCAAAGCAGGCTCAAGCCTCTCCTGCAGTGCAGGCAAAGTGAAAAAACACAGAGACCTGGGATGGCTTGTTTCTTTATAGCAAGAACTGGCAAGTAAAGGAGTCAGAATGAATGAAGGGATATTCTGGCTAAGGCTTGACATTTCTGTTGTTTGCCTAAAGGGAGCATGTGAAGACAAAGCCTGAAGGAGGGCTCTGGGGAAGCATCATGTGTGTTTACATGTTCTTGTACTCTGTTCTAAGCATCTGTTTTGACTACTGTTGGAGACAGGCTGCTGAACTACGCTAACCTTTGTCCTTGACCCAGTGCAGTTCTTAAGGTTTTGCAAGAGTAGTGATTGCTGCTGTTAGTAAGAGCCAACTCCCCAGAGTCAAAGCAGATTGCTGTGCAACAGCTTTCTTCTTTGTTCAAGCACAGCAACACTAGCTGTTCTAGCTTTTCCAGATTAGGTAGGCAGTCTAGCCATATCCTTTGGTCTGACTCTGTGTGCTGACTGAGGGGACTTGCTATTAGGTCTATCAATAGCCCCAGACCTGGAGCTAATAGCCTGAAATTAGTATTGTAATTTTCTGATATACACACAGTTAGAAATTGTCAGTTCCTAGGAACTACAAAGTCTACCTTACTGTGTGACAAAATACTGACTGATTCCACCATGCCAAGTAGGTTCAGTTTTGCCAAAACCTAGATGGCTTATTTTGGCTGGCAGCCAGCATTGCATACCTGTCAGTTCACTTGGGATTATTTATACCATTTGTACAGTCTGGAAAATATCTCTTAGAAGCTGAATGCTGCAATTTGTTGAGAAAATGCTTTTTTAGTTCATGGACTTATTTCAGCACTTGCGCTATGTTCTGATGAGTGATTTTCCAAGCATTTGGAAAGTCACTCATCTGTATTTGAAGGACAGTTTTCATGGGGTTCAACAGCCAGCTGTTTAGGTATTCATCAGTACCTTATCAGACCTGTAAAGTCAAAACTTAGAGAATCTGAACTCTATAGGACATTGTGTTCATGAAAATCAATGACTTTATAATTCATCATTTTCATTTGAGAGTGCTAAATCCATTATTTAATTGATTACTGAAAAGCATGACTAAATAGAACTCCCAATTATGTTGAGTCATCATGTGATATATACTTCCCCCTTTTTATCTCAGTAGTGAAAACCACTTCTGTTTTTTTAGTCCATTATAATTAAAAATTATTAACAATAGCCTGTGAGATTCCCCTGTGTCTTCCCCACAATCAAATACTGGAATTTTAAAAAGGCCAATTTCATTTTTTAATACCGCAGATCTAATTTTGTAGTCATGCATTTGAATATATCTGCATATGATAAAATAAAAAATTATCCATATTTTCACACTGAAAAGTGTCACCAAATGCCAGGACTGTGACAGTAGACAACGAGACAGAAAATTCAATGAGAGTTACGTGGCAGCCTCCTCCTGGGAAAGTCTTGTCTTACCGTGTGAACTACAGACCACGCAGCGGAGGAAGACAAATGTCTGGAAGAGTAAATGCTCCTGCTACCAGCATAGTGTTAAAGCGCCTCAAGCCCCGAACTACCTATGACCTAACTGTTGTTCCAATTTATGACTTTGGACATGGGAAATCAAGAAAAGGAGAAGGAACAACAGGTATGTACCAAAAGGTTGTACAGGATTTCATAATGCAACGTTTGTGCTTGAAATTAATAATCAGGAAACATAGGAAAGCTTGGTGGAGACTGCCAAGATCATGAATTGACAGGCAAATTGAAGAAAATGTTATAAGTAGAGAAGAGAGTTTGATTTGTTTGACATTTCATTGTGGCATAGCCTGAGCACAGCTTTTTGCTGTTGGTATTAAAAGGTGTAAATGTGGTGTAAAATCCATTTGAAAATAATAGAATTGTTTTGAAATGCTGTCATCAGAAGTTCAAACAAGGTGTTTCGTGAGGAAGACAGACTATTTAATGAAGTGCTGTCAGCTGTTGCACAATTTACCTTTTGCTTGTGGGTGTTGATTAAACAGATACCCAACATCCTGTTATTTAGGTTTGTCTTCTCTGGTCACCATATTTTCTGTGGAAAACCAAAGGTACTAAAAAAGGGGAGTAGATGATTTTGAAGATTCATCTGTGGAAGTCTGACTTCATGGTCTTTTGGACAGGCTGCCTTCTCCCTCAGAAACTGAAACTCCAAAACATTTATTAAGCCTCAGTGAAGGCATTTTTGTGGTGAAACTCATTTTCTACCTTACCTTTAGTATGAATGTGATGCTGGTCTTACATTTTGTAAGAAAATGTTTTCTAGATGTTCAGATCAATCAAACTTAGTGTCAGGGTTCTGCTTCCATAGATGGAAAGCTATTACCAAAAGAGAATCTTTTTCAAGACATTTCTGCCTGTGTGCTCCTAGTACCATTCACTGAGGTACTCAGCAAATAGTTCATGCCGTTCTCTGTTTTCTGAATATATGTTATATTGAATGACAGGAAGTAAGATAAAGATATCCTAACAGTGGAGATATCAGCTCCTCAGTCACTGAAGAAAGGTTTATTTTTAACCTAAAATGTGGTTGATATAAAAGAATCACTAAAACTTGATCAGCTCTTGACCAATACGTAGTGTTTTTAATGCTGAAAATTATATGGAGATAAATTTTAGATCATCCAGCTGGTTTTGATTTTTGAACTCTTCATCTTGATGCAGATATGCCTCTGCTTTCAGTCTAAATAACTGTAGTGGTAAACACTCTTTGGAAGCAAGTGAGGCCTGAGCCATCCCTTTAGTTGAAGCTGTCATGATAATTCAGGGAGTGTGATAAGAGATGAGACAGAGAATCTATACTTTTTCTTGTGAGTGAGAGTGCATCTCCTGTTTCTCAGCAGAATTCACAATTTGAGGACATTTATGATCTTTTGGCTATAGCTAGACAATTGCATAGGCACAGGGACAAGGAAAACTCTTTTTTTCCTCTCTCTTTCATGCCAAAGCTATAGTGGTAACTTTTTGTTTACTCTAATTACTATTTTTCTGGAACTTTGAGCTTACATTGCTGCATTATTTTCCATGACTGCCCTTTAGAGTTGCACACAAGCAAAAGTTGCACAAAATGCAGAAGATAGCAACAGCTTGTTAAATGATCTGTCTGTGACTACTGCCCTGCAGTGGGCAGCTGTAAGTCTTCTGAGGAAGTTGCTCTTGACCTAGAAACCTGTTTGTCAGCTGTTTGGCTGACACTCTTATGAAGAATTGTTTTTTGATACACTGCCACACCTCTGGTTGGTGAAGTTGCTTTAGCCAGGCAATTTATCCCTCAATACATTTACTGCAGAGGGAGCCTCAACAATAGCCTTAGCCCATGTAACTGGTTAGCTAGCTAAAATCAGGTGACAGGAATCTCATCTTTCATCTCTTAATACTTGTCTTTGTGTCTAAAGAAAGGAACAAAGAGTTTAGGACTGTCACTAGTACTAGATTTGCACATATATATATATACTTAAAAACATACTTGTTGATTTTTGCCATGTGCAGACCTGATCTAAACTCTTTTGTTTCCCACCCTTTCAGCCTCTCCCTTTAAGCCACCTCGAAATCTGAGAACTTCTGATTCAACTATGTCAAGTTTCCGAGTAACCTGGGAGCCAGCCCCGGGGAGAGTGAAGGGGTACAAAGTAACTTTCCACCCTACTGAAGATGATGAGAGTCTTGGAGAATTAATAGTGGGGCCATATGACAGCACAGTGGTATTGGAGGAGCTTAGGTATGGATATTCCCTCATGTTGGTTTTGGTTTTGTTTTGTTTCCTTTAAATAACTTTAGCCTAGGGTTTTGTTTAATCATGATCTGGTATTGAAATGCCTGGCAAAATCTAGTGTAAGTTAAGCAAGTAATTGTGTCAATTAGCTATGAAAATCTTGTTATGCCATCTCTGAAAGGTACGTGGCAGGTTTCTTTCTAAGATTATCTATTTCCATCACTTGTGGTGCTCTCACAGAAACTGAAGGAGACAAAGATATAAGCTGGAGCTGTATTCTGTGTTTCACATATGAGAAAGAAAATGAAATACTGAAGGATATTTGGGATTTCTAAAAAGTTTCCTCTCAAAAGTTTCTTGTCTCATGTTTTTCAAAAGATGCTTAGTTTAGCTCTTAATTCTCAGAGGCTTGGATTTTAAAGCAGGCTTCGCACCAAATCAAAATCTGTTAGGCAAATATACTAAATATAATTAAAATAGGATCATTAAGTCAGAGAATCACAGTCATAGAATGGTTTGGGTTGAAAGGGACCTTAAAGATCATCTAGTTCCAACCTCATTGCTGTGGGCACCTTCCAGTAGATCAGATTGCTCAAAGCCCTATCCAACCTGGTCTTGATGCCCTGGGTGGGACACTCACAACTTGTCTGGGCAACCTGTTCAAGTGTCACACCATCCTCGCAGTAAAGGGGATGGGCTTCTTCCTAATATCTGATCTAAATCTACTCTCAGTTTAAAGCTATTATTCTCTGTCCTATCACTACATGCCCCTGTCAGAAGTTCCTCTCCAGCTTCCTTTAGGCTCCCTTTAGGTGCTAGAAACCTACCATAAGGTCCCCCGAGACCCTTCTCTTCTCTAGGCTGAACAACCACAACTCTTAGCTTGTTTTCAGAGGATAACTACTCCATCCCTCTGATCATCTTTTTGGTCTTCTTCTGGACTCATTACAAGAGGTCCAAACCCTTCTTATATTGGTGGCTCCAGAGCTGGATGCTGTACTTACAGATGGGGTCTCACATTAGCAGAATAGAGGGTGAGAATCGCCTCCTTAGCCCTGCTGGTCACTTCTTGTGATGCAGCCCAGGCATTGCTCTCAGTCTCTGCATTAGCCCTCTGTGACCTTCCAGCAGCGTGTCTGGAGCACTTTTCAGTGAAAGCTGAGGCAAAAATATAATCCAGTACCTAAGACTTCTCCATATCCTGGGTAACCAGGTATCCTGTTTTCTTCTGGAGGGGACCCATTTTTTCCCTAGTCTTCCTTTTATTGATGTACCGTAGAAACTTTTCTTGTTGCCCCTGATGTCCCTGGCCTGATTTAATTCTATCAGAACTTTAGCTTTCCTAACCTGATCTCTGGCTGCTTGGACAATTTCTCTTCACAGAATTAAATAACTTGAATAAGGAGGGCTATACATTTAAGTATAGAGTGTAAAATTAGCTTTTAAATTGTTGAAACATCAATGTCTTGTGGAAGAGTCAGTATCTGGGCTTCATGTTTTAGCACCTTCTTTTCGGTGAGTAATTTTTTTCCTGTGAGAATTTAATAAGTGAAGTGTTTAACATTTAACTAGCCGACTGGCTTTAGTTGAAGTGCACTTTTTTGACTATTTCAGGGCAGGAACTACCTATAAGGTAAATGTTTTTGGGATGTTTGAAGGAGGAGAGAGCAACCCTCTGGTTGGACAAGAGATGACCACCCTTTCAGATACTACTACAGAGCCATTTTTATCTAGAGGTAAATATAACTGAACTGAAGAAAAGGCAGTCTTGTATTTTGGATAAAAAAGATCAAAAGTTTACTACATTTCCTTTTTGTTTTTCTAATGCACATACATACTTGTTTACAGGATTCATTATATTCCCTTCCATGATGACATAAACCCTGGTCTGAAATTACCACAAAGCATGCCCTAGTTCCCAGTTCTAGTCCTCTGCACCCTTCAGATTATCTTACAAAGATGATAATGTAGGCAACCTGTGTTTTGCTGATTATTCAAAGCCATCTGCATTGCATTTTCAAGCAGTCCACATCTGTGTTAAATCACATAAGGTCAAATTCTTGAACAGAGATCATGGCTCGTCTACAGGGGTCTTCACAGGAGTAGAACAAGGAATTTTAAGCAGATTGTTAGCCCTTTGCTTGTCCTTATATCGTGACCTTTCCTTTTAAGACTAAGATGATATAATGAAAAAAGATCTGATAGTTGGGAATGTCCTAGTGTTAATATATATTATTTAAGTTTATATTCAACATAGTCATTGCTTAGTCTTTTCTTTTTTTTCTATAGTAGAAGGAGACTTTTTCACAAAGGCGATTGCAGAGTGCTCTCCAGTATCACTTTGGGAGTTTCTGACTGTGTAGCTGGTAAACCTTTCTTTCAAGGTTTCTGTGAGTGTTATGATATTATCTCCCTTTGGTGTGGCTAACAGGCCTCTGCATATTAATATTTGTGCTCACCATACTCTCAATTATACCTCCTGAAGAAAGTTCCAGGGCTCAGTCCTTCATTGAAAACATAAAAAAAGCAGGTCTGCTTCTGAATAGCCAAGCATACATGAATAAGTAAAGCCTTTTCTCCTTTGCCATTTCAATGCTTGCATAACCTTTAGAGAGAGTTTGTGAGGAGAAAGATCCTAACTACAAAGTCCTTTCAGGGTTAAATAAGGAAAAATAGGTTTCTGACAGCTGACTATATTGTTTTTGCTTAGCCCACACTGGGCTGCGTGAAAAATACTCATCTCGTATATAATTTTATTGAAACATTTTTAGTACCTTCTTAATTAATTGGTATCCCCCTCTGTCTAATACTAGAGGGTAAAACTGAAAAAAAACCCCTAAAACAGGCCTTCAGTGACATTAGACTAAAGCTTTAATAAGTCTGGAAACAAAAATTTTACCAAGAGTGGTTTATTTTTCATTATAGCTGGTCTCATTTCTATCTTCAGTGCTATACTCTAAACTAATTAGTTTTATTAATGCATGTATTTAGTCATGGTAATGTGAAAAATTAATTTATGTCTTGGACTGTAAATGTAATGGTAAATTATTTATTAATGTGGGGAAGAAAATCACCCTAGACCTGGCACATTTACCAGAATTTTCCTTGTGGTGTATGTTGGAAGAAACATAAAAGTCAAAATAGATTAACTTTTATATTTACATAAAGTTAAGTTAAATTCCATATTAAAATTATGCATGCAATTTTTTTAACTAACATGGTTTGACTTAAACCCTAGTCCCAACTGATTTTGTTGTCCTGATTAAAGACTAGATCTATATTTTCTGTGCAGAAGAGGATCATGCTTTTAACCCCCAGGTACATGGAATAGTTATATTCATGGGTCTACAGTGTTGGATCAATTCTGTGGAACATATATGAAATCACAATATCTTTCAACTGTGATGAGTGTGGATGATTTTTCTCAATGGGATTTCTTCCATGTAAAGACCAGAAGCTCTGATGGCAAGAAGCCAGAAAATTTGCAGCTGGTAACAAAATCTACAGGAAAAAAGAGAGAAAGGATTTTTTTTTTTTTTTTTTTTTTTTTTTTTTTTTTTTTTTTGCAAATGGTTGTGGATAAAATTATGGTGTCTTTCTGTTTTGTATAAATATTTTGTGATTTACCTTGTGATGAAAACAATATGGTGCATATTTTATTTTGTAATTTGTAAACTGAAGATATCTGAAATAACTTCCTACCTTTTTGGAGCACTGCAGCTTTATATGAGTGTTTCTTCTTGTTCCCTCTGTGTCTCTTGACCTGTGTTTATGCTTGTATGTCTTCTCTGGGTTGTGCTCTTTCTTCTCTGTACATGCTAACTTCTATACCACATGTATTATTATGTCTTTTTCCCCTGAAAATTAAGGAATGCTATTTATTTGAAAGTGATTATAATATATGCTGTTAATCCCACTATGACATGCTGAAAATTAATCAGTAGTTTAGCTATATGTGACAGACTAAAATGCCATAAAATTGCATAATCTAATAGTGCTTATTGCCATATCAGTGGTTTGTTTAGTAGTCTTGTACAAAACTTCTGAAATCAAGTTATCAGCCATCTTTAAAGACCAAAACAGACAATGACATGACAATAGAGAACACTGGCTTTGACATTTGCAAAGGCTTATTTTTAAAAGGAAACATACATGAAGGAATTTAGACAGCTTTTGCCATGGAACCACTGACTAGTGTGAATAATGCTCTCAAATAGGTCATACTTGATGGAGTGCCAGTGAATAAAACTAGAGCTATTTTGGAAGCTAACTCATGACATATGTCATCTAAAAGGATGGGGAAAGAAAGCCATCATGCTAAGGCTATATTTTTCTGGTTGACACGGCAGGTTTAGAATGTAGAACCAGAGCAGAAGCTGATATTGTGCTGCTGGTGGATGGCTCATGGAGTATCGGGCGGCCAAATTTTAAAACCATCAGGAACTTCATTGCCCGTATTGTTGAAGTTTTTGATATTGGTCCTGACAAAGTACAGATTGGTAAGTTCTCATTTGTTGGAGGGAAAATGGAGCATAACTGCTACAGAGACGCATAATAACTGAGTAAATGATGGCTTTTTTCCCAGGTCTTGCGCAGTATAGTGGTGATCCCAGGACAGAATGGAATCTCAATTCTTACCGAACCAAGCAGTCTTTGTTAGAGGCTGTAGCCAATTTACCCTACAAAGGAGGCAATACTCTAACAGGTATGTCCCAGTGCCAGGATTTTCCTTGAGCTCCAGTGAAAATGATTCTGGTAGCTGATACTGTACCTGATACTGTTCAGTGAACTCAAATGTGTCCGTGATGAAAGAGATTTAGCACTCAGTTCAGTATGGTTGGGAAGGAACAGGTCCAGCACAGGCTTATAAACTCAGGAGAAATATCTTAGAACAGATTTTGGGTGATGAAGAGCTTGTGTTGCTGTTGAGCCTATGAGAAGAAGAAAGGTCAGTTCCCTGTCAGGGTTGGGATGAAGCCAACCAGGAACCAGAAGGAAGGGTATTGGAAGACAGAAGGGTGATGCACAACAGGTAAGAGAGCATTGAGTAGCATCAGTTGCTGAGAAGTCCGGGTGATGCTGCGACTAAAGTCAAATGCTTCTAGAAGGAAATAAACTATGGAACTATGCTGTCAGAGTGAAGTCACTAGGATGCACTAATTTCTTTTACCATGAAAACTATAAGAAAATAGTTTACAGTGATGGTTACTTCCTTTGTGTCATGCTAGGAATGGCCTTGGATTTCATCTTAAGAAACAACTTCAAACCAGTTGCTGGCTTAAGGCCCAGAGCTCGCAAAATTGGTGTTCTCATCACTGATGGCAAATCACAAGATGATGTAGTCACCCCTTCAAGAAAACTCAAAGATGAGGGAGTGGAACTGTATGCAATCGGTAAGTACTCTATCAAAGGATGGCTTGCAGCAGCTCCCTCCTGCTCATCTGCTAAACGTGAAGAGAAGTGGCCACATACATAATTACATAAAAGGTTATTCAAAGAATGTATTTAGGGACTTAATTGCATGTTATTGTGCTTCATGGCCATAATTTCTAACAGGTTTTCCTTTCTTCTTCTCTTGTAAGGTATTAAAAATGCAGATGAAAATGAATTGAAGCAGATTGCAACGGATCCAGATGACATCCACGCTTACAATGTTGCAGATTTCTCCTTCCTGGCTAACATTGTTGATAATGTAACCACAAATCTGTGTAATAGTGTGAAAGGTCCAGGTACATCACATTTTCAGTCTTTTCATTCTTTTTCCATTTATGTGCTTACACTGCTAATTCCTTTTTATTACTTATTGGGAACACTGTGTTAGCAGCAGGCTGTTTTTTCAGCTGCTGGTGTGAGGAAGTTGTGCAGACCACCTGGACTATCCTGCAGGGGTTCTTCCTTTCCTTCCAACACTGACTATGTTGTAACTAACGCAGCATGACATTGCTGGATGTGCCTTCTGTTTCTCCCTAGAATTGTGAAGTATCTTTCTTTGTGTGAGCTTTTTATTCGTTGTGGCATGTTTTTTTGATGATACTCATCCAATAAGGAAAATTTTAGCAGCCCTGCTCTTTTCAAGTATTAATGTCTAACAGCCCGAAACCAAAGCTGAGCATGGTAAAACAGTAACGTTAGCTGATGGTTCTTCAGTGAAACACTGGTGTTGCAGGTGGAATAGGAATTACATGGGAACTTGTTTAGTCTTGAGTGTGTTAAGATGAACTATCTTTTCATCCAGTTGTTTTAAGAATTCCTGAGGAAAAAGAAATATAAGCAACTACATGATTTTTTTTTTCTCTTCTGATAAGACAAATGAATATTTTTTTAATTTGCTTCCCTCTTGCAGGTGATTTGCCACCTCCTTCAAATTTAGTTATTTCAGAAGTGACACCTCGTTCTTTCAGACTGAGATGGAGCCCACCTCCTGAGAGTGTTGATAGATACAGAGTTGAATATTATCCTACCTCTGGAGGTAGTCCTAAACAGGTTAGTACTGTATGTTCATCTTTGACATTGTCCCGTATAACCTTGGACTTCCACATCATGGTAATATCATTCTGAATTTGTGCTGAGTAGGATATAACAATAATTTGAAAATGCTCCAAAGGTCAAGAATATCATGCTTTGGTAAATGATACACAAAATTAAAAAAAATAGGAGCATATATATTACTTTGGTTGTTTGAATATAATGATTCCAGAGTAAAATATATTTCTTGTCTTCTCTTTCTAGTAACTCCTTTATTTTCATATTCCACTGTCTTATATTAGTTGAAATATGTCTGTACCTGAAATTTTCTGGCCTTACTCATGGATAGGCCCCCTGTCTTTTTTTTTTCTTCTTTGTAGAAAACAAGACAGTGGGGGATAAAGGTTGTAAGAAGTGCTTATACTAACACTGTATGACTCCAAACTGTTCATTGCACAGGATCAAACTTGTGGTTATTACTTCTCAGCCACAGAGAGCTAGTAGCTGGAAACTCTTGGTTTTAGGAATTCTGAATTGCTCATTACTCTCTTTAACCAAATGGAATAGTATTAAGGAAAATGAAATGTTTAGGACAATGTAGTTAGGTTCCTCTCCTACCTAGATCTGAACTTCCCGTCTCTGATTGTGGCTTTTAAATTTTAACTCATATTTGGCTTTGTGCAGAGTTCAAGATCTGGCCTTTGATTAAAGTTTGAGCTGTTGTTCCAGTGCACATTGAATTTACAGTTTGACTACTTCCTGGAATTTCTGTTCTGCACGGTGTTGCTAATGCCTTGTGCTGTAACCATCTAGATTATCCTGGATTTTGAATTTTTTCCCAAAGTGGCCCATTTTTCCCTGGTCCTTTCTTTATGTTCTTTAGTGATATAGAAGTATAAACCATGTGTGAAATCAGAATGCACTGTAAGTGATGCTAAGCAGATCCAGCTCAATTTTAAACAAGTGTCTGTCTCAGATTTCCCTACAGCTTGCTTTGCAAAAATAATGCTATATTGTCAGACAAAATGTATACAAAATTAGGACCAGAATTATCTCCTTGTCATTGATTCCTGCAGTTTCAAGGAATGATTGCTTTTCTTAGAGATAAGATTACAAACATATTTGTCTTACAGTGATTAACATTGCTTCTCTTGCAGTTTTATGTAAGTAGGATGGAAAGAACAACAGTTCTGAAAGATCTGCAACCTGAAACAGAATATGTGGTTAATGTGTTTTCTGTGGTAGAAGATGAAAGCAGTGAACCTCTGATCGGCAGGGAAACAACTTGTAAGTTAGAAATGGGTCTTGAATAATATGTTAAGAGCCAGTTTGGCACCTGGGGAACTGTCCAGTAGAACTTTTAGCACTATGGATTTTCTTCTTAGCAGAAGTAAAATATTTAATTTGAATTACCAAACTGAATTGTGTTACTCTGGTGGTTCAGACCCTGTTGTCTGGATGATTTCAGCCAAGTGAAACTGCAATGTGATTAAAAATATTTGTCCCAACTTCTTTCTAGGCTCATAAAGCATGTCTGTACAAAACAAGAACAACAGACATTAATTACAAGACAGAGTTTATAAATTCCTGAAATATAATCATAAACAAATGTGTACTTCTTCATTTTTGTGCTAGGTAATTAATTCCTGCTACTATGGTACAGAATTATTTCTAATTAGCAAAAGCTAATTCAACACATTTGTTCCACTTCTATGAGTTATAACTTGGCTATGTTTCTCCTAAGAGTTGTCTACATGATTGATTTCAGGTATATTTATGCTGTATGCAGCATAGGGTGACTCTTCTGCCTCTTTAATAATATTGAATGTTTGCTGTTCATTTCACTTCTTTATTTTATATTAAGCTTGTCAAAAATCCTTAAAATGTGTGTATAATTTTTATGAAGTCTGTGTTACTTTTTGATATGGTTTCATGGAAACTTTTCATTTATTTAATAATTTGAAAAATATAGAAAACAAAAAAAAAATCCTCTTTTTGTACAGATCCCAAGCCAGTCGTGTTTCATGTTAGAATTTTCAAGTGAGTTAATGTTGCTTTTTACAAGATTAAAATGTTCCAGTGCAGACTTGTAAGAGTTTTAGCTGTGTAGAAAATCTGTGGCCACATTCAAAATGGTATGACCATTACCTCATTATTAAAGTAAGAATTTAAATACCAATGTTTGCAGATCACCTCTCTACTACCCATAACATACCCTAATCCCATGTGCAATATTCTCAGTGGTATGACCTGTGATATAAAATACTAAGAAGCTGGAAGAAATAATGTTTTTTATGTGTTTTTTATTTGACAGTGCCAATCTCTTCAGTCAGAAACTTGAATGTTTATGACATTGGATCAACTTACATGCGAGTGAGATGGGAACCTCTCAATGGAGCTACTGCTTATTTGTTAACATATGAACCTGTGAATGCTACAGTCCCAGCCACAGAGAAAGAGGTAAGAGAATTTGTCTTTGCTACCTGTACTCTACCAAAAATAAATTAAGAAAAACTGTTAGACTATCATAATAGTTGAAAGACTGTCATGTACTCCTTGAAGTGCTGTGAACTTACTGGGATATTATATACAATGACATCAGTCAGGAAACTGTAAATATACTGTGAATCTCACAAACAAAATTCCCTTGAAGTTAAATCATTGCTTGCTTTTCTGCCATTGCTTTCTTTGGTTTTTAAACATGGTGTGTTATTTTTCATGTGCAGATGCGTGTGGGACCATCAGTGAATGAGGTGCAGCTGGTAGATCTCATCCCCAACACTGAGTACACTTTAACAGCTTATGTTTTGTTTGGTGACATGAAGAGTGACCCACTCACCACACAGGAAGTGACGTGTATGGACATTTTGATTTTTGCTTTGTTATTGCTTCAGCAACACCTAATTTTAATTATATTTCATGCAACAGTTTTTATATCATCTGTTTTATTTAGAAGACCATCTTAGCTATGTTTTATGCATTTTATGCATACTTTTTCCAAAGACCTCAAAGGCAATTTCAATGAGAAGGGTCCAGCTACTAAAAAGGGAACAATACAATTTTTAACTTGAATAATGAAGGAATTCTTGGGATCACAGTGATTTTAAAAGGTTTCAATTTTGCTTGTATTAATTTAAAAACCTTGTTCCCAAATTCAGACATTCTCTTAAGCATAGAAAATACTGAAGAAACATGCTACATCAAGAAAAAAATAGATCTAAAAATGGCTTCCTTTTTTATACCATTCCTTAAACATTTCCTATCAGCAGAGGCATGCTTCTGGTCTAGATGCATGCAGCTTGGCTACTTTTATGTCCTTCAAATTTTTAAACCACTAACCCCAGATGAAAAGCGGCTATTGTCACCAAAAATTATGGTGACAATAATACAATCAGTATCAATAATACTGATACTTCTGGAAGTATTGTTCTCATAAGTTACAAAGGTGAAACTACCATAGTTTATAGCTATTTTGCTCATTGCTGGGAAAATAAGCTTCTGAACTCTCTCATCTAATGCTCAGGACAATGAACTTGTCAGAAAATGATTGCTTCCATTCACTGAAAACACTTTCACTGAAAGACATGAAGAGAATTCACTTCCATCTGTGAGAGACCTATACTTCTGCTATGGATAGCATTCAGTTACTACTATCATTATTTTTACAGTACCTTTGCCTGGACCCAGAGGTTTAACAATTCAGGATGTTACTCACAGCACCATGAAGGTGGTTTGGGATCCTGCTCCAGGAAAAGTTCGAAAATACATCCTAAGATACAAAATAGCTGATGAAGCTGATGTAAAGGAGGTAAAATTTTTAAAATATTAGGAAACTTTTATTTTGAGAAGCTAGATTACCAAAATAAAAATAAAGGTAGTATTATAACCCACCAGTGAGAGTAAACAACATCAATTCATAGTGATTGCAGTCAGGAGAGAATATTGATTTCTCGGAAACAACGAGCATAAGATAGATTTCTTGGGTACTCCCTTCTTCCTCCTCCTCCTCCTCCTCCTCTAGAGAGGAAAAATCCCTAAACTGACTGGAGAATTTTCATATGTTTTGATAAATACCGTTTACACACTCTGCTTAAATACCATACTGCCAAGGTCTAAGAACAGCTTACAATTAAGAGGACAGGATAGTGGTATAAGGTATGTTAGTCCCTTTGCCTACTGACAGAGCGTGTGTGAGCATTGTTAAAGATGTCTTTTAGTTATGTACAAGCTTTCCTTAATTGTGCTGCTAGGCATAAACCAGGTCTTGGAGAATTATATTTGTTTTTTAAAGGAAACAGAATTTTCTAAAAGTTCAGTGTGCATCCTTGTTTCCAAAGGAATAAAGCAGTGAATGGTCCACAAATACTATGTGTATCTGATATGTTTTGCAAAGGAATTAGTAGAGAACACTCAATATTCAGGTGTAAATTTAAGAGAAAATGGCAAAACTTAATGCAGAATACTTTGTTTTTCAGTGCAGGAATTTCTGCCATTAAACCATATTCAGAGTAAGAAATAGAGCAATTTACAATCCTTTGAGTCACTATTTTTATTCTTAGGTGGAACTTGACAGACTCAAAACGAGCATTACTCTCTCTGACCTTTCCTCCCAAACACTGTACAATGTAAAAGTTGTTGCTGTATACGACGAAGGGGAATCCATACCTACAAATGCAGAAGCTGTCACTCGTAAGTTTTGCTAATAATCGTTCCTGTGGTTATTTTTGCCTTATGTTTGATTTAAGTGGTGTCTGTTGCAATATGTTATTGGGTTTAGGTGGAGATCTAATTTAATCTGAGAAATACTTTATTTGCACTTGTAGCATTATTTGAGATATAATAAACTTCAGGAATCTTAGATGAGTTGTGTCTTACTGCAGTGAACACTGACATTGCAGTCTGCAAAGAGGTGAAGGGCCACTGAAGCAAAACTATTTTTATTTAAAGACTGAAGAAGTGTAGGTGTAGAATTGGTAAGAAAATATGAGGACAGAGGAAAGATTTAGCAAGTTTATCTAAGAGGAATCTAGGCAAGTGAGTAAGAAGCTAGGCCATATACTAGAGGATTAGAGAGACACCATCCTGCCTCTGATCTAAGAGAATTTTTGCATAATGGAATGCTAAAGCAGCCTTTACTTTTAGCGAATCATAAAGGCAGCGTTTGAATCTGACCTCAACAAATAGAGGCAAGGAAACGGAGCTGCACAAGCTCTAAGAGCTGATCTCCGTGTAAGAGATGTGATAGACTGAAAGGACAAAGCAGCTATCTAGGAAGTTCTCATTCTGATCAAGGCTTAGGATTTAAGAATATAGTTAACTAGAAAAACTACAGTAGAAAAGAGTAATGTTAATTTTTTACTCCCCTCCATCTGGTGTGAAAAAGAAGAAAAACCCATTAATATTCTCTCTCATTTTTTCTTCTGAATTTTCATTTGGTCATCTGATGTATTTAAAAATGTTTGTGAGATTTCCTGCTTGCTGTTGGGCTAGTCTTTGCTCTGTACCTGTGGTTTTGTGTGAATTTGTGTGTAAGGAAAGAAGAGGAAAGGTCTGCCAAAGAAATTATTTCCAGTTTAATTCCCTCGTTCTACCTATTTGCATGTTTCTTCCCAGTGGCTATAATATTTTTCCTCCTTAACCTACAGTTAACCTTTATGAATTCTTTCTAAATAAGTGGCGACTTATTAGGCTTATATAAAGAATTTAAGATTTGCGAGAAACTCATGCAGGAACTTGACCTGTGTCTATGGGAGTTCATATTCACTCCAAAATATATCAGCCAAGGCTTCAGTTGTTTTGAGTAGGCATGTGAGTTGTGACCTCTATTGATCTCTGTTTTATCAGATGATGACCTAATTATGTGACCTTTTGAAGGATGATTTGCTTAGTGTAAGTGGACTGTGTTATACTACAGTGTTTGACGGTAGTCATTAGAAGCATGGTAACTGAGAGATGAATCTTCTACATAATCTTCTAAATTATTTGTCTGAGTAATTACTTTGTTTACCTGTATTTATTTAGTAGTTACATTCTATGTAATATTTTTCCTTTTCTCATAATAGAGTCTGTGCCAGCACCAGTCAATCTCAGAATCACAGATATAACCACAAATAGTTTCAGAGGTACTTGGGATCATGGAGCTTCAGATGTCTCTCTATATAGAATAACATGGGGTGTCTATGGAAGACCGGAAAAGCAGGAGGTAAGAATAGACAGCCACCTTATGCTTATGTGGGCAGTCTCTTAGAGGGTGTATTTTTAAACTCAGAAATGTAATTGATAAATGGCCTGTAACTTGGAAATTCAGTGAGAAGGTGTAGGACACATTCTCACAGCCATGTTCAGTGGTGTTACTGAGTAAAAAGTTACTCAGTTATACCCTGCTCTCTGCCTCTTTCATTTGTATGTTTTGGTCTTTGTTTATTTATCTTTTTCTTTTTTTTTTAATTTCTTCACAAGACTATCTTAAATGGGGATGAGAATAGTTTGGTCTTTGAGAATTTGACTCCAGATACATTATATGATGTCTCAGTTACTGCCATCTATCCTGATGAATCAGAAAGTGATGAGCTCATTGGCAGTGAAAGAACATGTAAGTAAATAAAGGGATTCTGCATGTTGTTATTCATAGTTATTGAAACAGAAGGCATACACATACAAGAATTCTGAAAATTCTTTCTACTTTTTTCCTAGTACCCTTGGTACCTATCACTACACAAGGTAAGAATCTGAATTTCCAGGTACCATTTTATTGAAAGAAACTCATAGCTCTTTTTCTAAACTGTGACGAATGTTGACACTAAAAAGCTGAGATCATTTAATAAATGTTATTGTGTATTTGAAAGAATACTAAACACTAGATTACCGCATGTTTATTATTTTACAAACATTACAGTTTATGTTACCCTGTATTTAATGCATTCTGCTCTTGATCAGGCATTTATGCAGCCCTAAAAGTACGAATGAAGTGTTTGTCTCTGATCTTTGGTGAACTACATATTTATTCATTTCTTCATTATGCTTCTCAGCCCCAAAGAGTGGCCCACGAAACCTTCAGGTGTACAATGCAACTTCACACAGTTTGACAGTCAAATGGGATCCTGCCAGTGGTCGAGTGCAGAGATACAGGATCATTTACCAGCCTATCAGTGGGGATGGTCCTGAACAGTCGGTAAGTAATTTTGAAATGCTAAAGTTATTCAACCTTAAATGCTACCTTCTGCAAAGTAATCCAGTAGAACAATTTCTTTTCAAAGCACAACACTGTATATCTTTCCCTTTTATGTGAAGATTTATATTTGTAGTGAATAAATATATACTCCCACCTTATTTTTCCTCCACCTTCAAATCAAAGTTAGAATGCTCTGAATTGAGCAGCAATAATTTTAGATACATCAGTTTTCTCAAAAATCACATAATCATAGGCTCATTTAGGTTGGAAAAGATCTTTGAGTTCATAAACTCCGGTTGTTTATCCATGGATAAAACTAAAACAAAGTGTGTTGAGGAATAAGTCAATCAGCATCTAAGGCTACAAATCACAGATACAGGGGCCACAACTATCAATAATATGAACTACCATGACTACTTTCACAGTCCCGAGTTTTCCTTTGTTTTCCTGGTGTGGTTCCCATGCTATCAGGAGACTTTGCTGTGGAACATGCTGAGAACAGTTGACACTGTCTCTCACCACTCTAGGGTGAATAACCACACAGAGGTAGCAGTTGCAATAAGAAATCCATGTGAAACGTGCTGATGAAATATTTAAGGTATTTTAAATTCTTTTACTATGATAAGAAGCTGTAATGCTATGGAGAGACTACTTAATGATCAGCCAGCTTTCCCTGTGTTGTCAGCACCGACTGTTTTGACTATTGGCAGCCTATGAAACACAGCGTGGGAATGGTAATTCAGTCAGACTGTTTATCAGAAGTGTGTGCTACTTAAAAATGCCCCATTCTGTAGTAGGAGGCTGTTGTGGTTACTGTCACATGAGCCAGAGGAATAGTCTCAGATGAGAACCACATTCATTTAGCTTGCTCCTGTAATTGGAGATCACACATGTTCAGAAGTATATCTAGGAATATTTACTTTAGAATCAGTTGGATATTTACACACCCATTTTAACTCCCTTCTGAACAACATTTGGGTTGAGGTAATTGAAATGTATATTGAGCAACTGAACACAGTTTTAGTGAGAAATCACTAGAGGAATAAGGAACAGTGATAAGTTTAATTAGTATCTGTAATTAATTGCTGGTAGTGGAGTAAAAAGTGAATTTTGATCATTCTCTTGAAAATCAGTGCAAAGAATATGGTTAATAGACTTAATTGCTTATCACTGGATAGAGTCAAACTGACAGTTGGAGAAAACACCTTATTTAAGGAGAACACACAGAACTCTCATACTCTGTTCATGGCATTTAATGTCTGTTTGCAAATGACTTGCAGTCATATGATCATAATTCCTCATCTTCTTTTGTTACTCCAATATTCTATTAAACTGTAGACAGTAGAACAATAACCACCAAAGTATTTAAAATTTCTAGAGGGTTTTTATTGCCTTGTCTGACTTCTAATGGCCTCAGCCCCAAGAGGAATCACAGGTGATTTGAAGACAGTAAAAAATCTCTGCAAAAACTGCACACAAAACTACAGAGACCATCATGATTATTTAGGCTCAGGATTTGGAAGGCAATCAGATACTAAAATATAAAGGCAGCTATGATGGGATGACAAAAGCATTTGTGCTTTGAAAGGAGCTTTGTACACTTGAGTACAAAAAAACCTTTTTGATGATAAGTTAAAATAGTCTACTTGTAAATTAAAATAATCTACTGCTATGAAACGTGAAGATGTGTAAGTGCTTGCTTATTGTCAGTTCTTCATTAGCAGATGACTTGAAGCGTTATGCTGAACACTTTAGCTGAATAGGCTTTGAAAACATGCAGATAATCTTAAAAGTACAAAGAATGATGGGAGTTACAATATAATTTATGCCGGTAGAGAACTGGGAGTTTATGTATAATTGTGGTTGTTTGCAAGTTTGGAGATTTTAAGGAATAGTGTCTTTGTGTCTAAACTTGCTAAAACCCATATGTACTAAGTGTCTAAACTTGTACTTTGTGTCTAAACTTGCTAAAACCCATATGACTATTTAATGTCTACTGTCAGTGTCAGTCACAAGAAAAATGCAGTAATTGATACATCACAGTGTTTTCCATTCTGCATCAAATGCTTGTGTTCTTTACAGTAGCAGTAGCACAACAGAGACAGTATAAAAGGGATTTTTTTATTTTTCTTTTGTTCTGCTGCAGACTACTGTTGGAGGACGACAGAACAGTGTGGTGATACAGAAGTTGCAGCCTGACACACCATATGCTATTACTGTGTCATCAATATATGCAGATGGTGAGGGGGGACGAATGACAGGACGAGGCAGAACCAGTGAGTAGCTTCTTCAGGTCTTCTTATTAGGTAAAAAAACAATATCCATGTATTGCTTTTCAGAGGAGCTGAGAAAACTTTCTTGTGGTGAAATTCATCCCATCTGTCATTTGTCCTTTGGTAACTTTCAAGTTTCTGAACACCTTCAGTCTACTGGCTGTAGAGAAACCCTAGACAACTGTCTTTGGATGCCCAGTTTTTATAGCTGAGAGAAACCCTAATCTTACTATGGAACTTCTTCCTAATTTTAGTTTGTTTAATTGTTTTATGCCATAATGTAGTAAACACCTTAAAGCACCTGAAGGCATGTTACTTTCATTTAAGTGTGCTTTCAAGCACCTTTAGTTGAGAGACTGACCTTCACAATGTGCACTTCAGGACTCCACATTTTATATTGATGCATTTTTTGATCCTGCTGTAGAAGTTAATGAGTTATTTGCTATCAGAGAGACTCTAGGTATAAACCCTATTTCAATATATTTACTTAATTAATTGTGTAACTATAAAATTATTAATTCAGTTGCATTTACTTTAATTATGAGCGTGCAATAGAAAGTCAGATGCAGCAATGGGTTTGGTGAGGAATGAAGAAAAAAATCCTAATGAACTTGTTGCATAATTCCAAAATGATGTCCATAAATAAATTTTTCTAACTAGCATTATTTGTGGTGTTGGATATGGCTGATGTGTTCTGACTGATGAAGATAAATAAAAGTTAACATGAGCTACTAAACCTATTTTTAAAATTTTCTAATACACTACAGAGGCATGATCTGATAGCAAAAAGGAGAGAATAGGGTTCCACATTTCTGACATCTTATTGATCTGTTTCAGAACCTCTCACTACTGTGAAGAACTTGCTAGTTTATGACTCAACCACCAGTACTCTGAATGTTCGATGGGATCATGCAGAAGGAAGTCCTCGCCAGTACAAAGTGTTTTATGGACCTACAGCTGGAGGGGCAGAAGAAATGGTAAATTCTTCATGTGGATCTTACTAACCATCCAAGATAAATTACAGCTCATGGTGGTGGTGAGAGAAATGCTGCTGGGTGAAGTAGGTCTTTGCCTACGCACTGGCTTTTTTTCTGTTCACAGTCACCCTGGAGAAAATGCACAGCTCCTCCATGAATGTTCCTCCCATATGTATTACAGATGTTTGATTTCATACAGTAGACCATTGGTGATTAGTTCTTAGCATGGAATATAATACCACACACAATTTTTTGTTTCTTTATCTCTAGGGCACTGTGTGTGCATGCAAAGCTGACTTCAGGGTATACGAAAAAGTTAGCAGACTTCATTTCTATCCATTTTTACCACAAAGAAGTCATGTGACTGTAGGCTTCAATGGTATTTGTGAAAACAGAAAAGTCCACATTCTAATCTTCTGAAATTACTCAATTATTAAAGAACTAAAAGAATGCTGAAAATAGGAAACCCTTGGTGCAGACTGGGAAATATCCCAGTTGTGTTTCTTTTTTCCACATCAGTGCAATTTAATGTGCACATGAAATGAGTCATACATGAATGCCATAGTTTCAATAGCAACTAAAGTTCTACTGATGACAAATATTCTTAAATACTGTGGAGTTTTATTTCCTAACATGAGCTGCTAATTATTTCTTGTCATTAACATGTTGTAGTGTTATGTATTTTTTTTTCCTTGACTTAGAAAGTGATATTTTAATGCCTCTGAGCTGCTAAATAGTAGTCATTAAAGAGGTCACTGCAGATTCTGCTACTTTCATTATACTTCATTTCACTATAGCAGGATCTGGACCCAAAAGTGGAGAGAGCTATAAGGGATTACATGGGAGAAGATAGAACTCATTTATATTGTCTGAGACATAATCGTCTTGAAAGACAGTTCTAGAAAATACCACAAACCATGTTTTATTAAGCTTCATCTTTTGTAAAGTTTTTAACACATCTGGTCTGGAAATGAGATATGGTAGGGGAGTAAGTGAGAAATAAAATAGCTTGAACTTTTTTTGCTTGGTTGGTTTTGGTTTTTATTTTCTTGTTTTTGTAAGTTTCTTGACCCTTCCTTTCTTTCTAAATTTATAGACCACAGTACCAGGAAATACAAACTATGTCATCCTGAGGACTCTTGAACCCAACACACCTTACACTGTAACTGTTGTTCCAGTTTTCCCAGAGGGGGATGGTGGACGTACCTCTGACACTGGGCGCACTTGTAAGGAAAATAGTCCTTTTCAAGAAAATGTTAGGATTTTTTAATCAATGGCCTCAGATCATTAGAAATTGATTTTACATTAAAAGTTTACCTGCTAAGTTATATTTGCAGCTTTGTAACTTTTTCTGTTTCCTTTGCTTATTTGTGTGGAGGCTTTCCATCCACTAAACTCGGGCAAGCTCATCTCCAAAGTTGTGCAGCACACTTAGTGTTTACTTCACAGAATAGTCAAATTTTAATATTAGCACTAGTAGAAATACTCATGAAGAGTGAATATTGATGTTAATCGATGGTAATGTCCATACCTTGAACTTAAAATTTTCCAGGAAGTTTGAGCTACAAATGTCAACTCGACCTAAAATGTGTGGTTTGTGGTTATTTTTCATACATATCTGATCGACAATAGGATAACAAATTCAATTTGCAGTTCAAACACGTACTTTGCTATCTGGTATGGAAGTTTGGAAAGACTAAACATGGAGATTCTTAGCTTTGTAAATTTTGGGGTAACAAAAGTAGTATATTTATCTTGGGCTGAGGTGCTTTTCAGCTTCTTTTGAGCACTAAATTCATGTAAATTCATGTAGAAATTGAACTTACACAAGCAACTTTGTAAAATTTAATTTAAATTATCCTTGATCTAGTGGAGAGAGGAACACCAAGAAACATTCACGTTTACAATCCCACACCAAACAGCATGAATGTCCGTTGGGAACCTGCTCCAGGTCCAGTACAGCAATACAGAATTAATTATGCTCCACTGTCAGGCCCAAGGCCATCAGAATCTGTAAGTAATTTAGCTTTTATACTATTAGTCAAATGTGTGTTGAGAATATTGCTTCCTTCAATGAGTGTAAAAATAATAGTAAACTCAGGCCAACTCATGCCCAGGAGAGTCTCTTCTGAAAGCACAGTGTTTATAGGAGTCTAATCCATTGTTAATAAATGCTTAATTTGGTAAAATGAAAGAAATAAGAAATAACACTCTCCCATTTAAAACTGTATTGAGGATTGAGTACCCTTTATCATTTTGCAGGGAAAGATGAGTTAAAATATATATATATCTTTTTAAGAGAGTTGGAGACAACAGATATTATTAGGAATTGTGTAATTATAGAACTAGATGCCAGGTTGGTGTGATTTTATCACCAAACCATCTGCTTACACCACATCCTTACTGTTTAGTGGGAGTTGGTGAGCAATGAAGTCTGGATATGGGTAAAAAGGTGCCCTCCAGGTGTGAAGTAAGAATTCTTGGATTTCTATAGAAATAAGTGCAGTTTTAAAGCTTTGACCATGATGTACTGATGCAAAATGTACACCCATATTGTACATGTAGATGTATATGTTTTAATGTAAGGACTTGTAAGGACTTTTATGTCCTTTATACATAGTAAACTGTGACAGAATTTATTTTTTTAGTTTCTGTTTATGAATGTTTCTCCTATTTTTTCTGAACTATTTTAATGTAAAATGTAAAAAATAAAAGTTATAATGAGAGCTCCTTATACTGTCCTTCTTTCTTCCACCCACTATTGAATTTTTATCAATATGGCATGTTTATTTTAAACTTGTGTTATTTTTCTTGGACAGTGTGCAGCATGGTCATGTTTCCAATTTTTCTATATTTCATTCAAATTGTTTTCTAAAAACAGATGGTATAAGCTGAAACTTTATTTATATAGGTGCTTTTTGTTTCTGTTTTAGATTGTGGTGCCAGCCAGCACTCGTGATGTGATTCTGGAGCGCTTGACTCCCGACACTGCTTACTCAATAAATGTTATAGCTCTGTATGCAGATGGAGAGGGAAATCCAAGCCAAGCACAGGGAAGAACATGTAAGAGACACTCAATACTTGTGTTGTGAAATACACGTCAAAATCAGTGTGTGAAGAACTTATAAAATTGGTTACAATTACGAATAATATAAGCTATTTAGTGCAACTCTGAATTAATGCATCTGAATTATGCCTGCAACAATTATAGGCCTCTGTTGCAGGGATGCAGAGAACTTTTGCTATGCTGTCTGTCAGTTGTGGTACTCAAATAATTAGCAATGTGTTTTTCAGTTGGGAAATAAGCTAAATTTGAATGTGTAAGAGTTTAAAGGCTGTTCTCAAAATCAAATTACAGACAAATAACAATTTATCTTTTGTAAAAAAACCCATAGCCTATAAAGATGGGTAGAACTACTTGTCAACAGAAAAAAAAAGGGCTTCATGTTTGGTTGCTGTCTGACATGGTAATTGTGTTGGCCTCCCCAGCTGTTTGGTTTTTTGCTGCATACACCCAAACACCAAAATCTCCTTGTTACAACTTATCTCATAGGATCTTGGTTGTCTGATGTTTAGAGTCTTTAAAATTCATACTAGAAATAGCATGCACAGGACCTGTCAACAATAATAATTTTGCTTCTTTTATGTTTTCCCTGTAAAATCCCCATATTCATCTAAAACTTGAAGATGTGACAAGGTATAGTTATACTTGTCTGCAGGAGTTTGAGAAGCAGAAGGTGTGTAGATGCTCACTTTGTACATCTAGATGTTCTCTCCCTTCTGTACTGCTCCAATTCCTCTAGTTGGGCCCTCTTTCTGTTTAAGACCTTCAGACACTGCTGCATGATCATTGACTAAATCTCCCCACATACATTTATTCATTCAGGGTATTCAGGAAGGGCTCTTGACTTGGACTTCAGGGCAATGTTTGAATTGATGAGAGTGACACTGATCTAGAGGTATCATGCCCCATACAACCTTCTGTATTTTCATTCTCCAGTGCCTCGCAGTGGTCCAAGGAATGTGAGAGTATTTGATGAGACTACAAACAGCCTTTCTGTACAATGGGACCATGCTGATGGGCCAGTCCAGCAGTACAGAATCATTTATTCACCCATGGTGGGAGACCCTATTGATGAATATGTAAGTTCTATAATTCCTAAGTAAGCACTGAGGTGTTCTCAGTCAGTTCTTTAGGCTACAGAAAAAAAACAAGACACGTGTTCTACGTGTAATATGTTGTGCAGGCTCTGTGGGTTTTCTGGTCATCGTTGTCCATGTTAAGAAGCCATGGTTTGTATAAAACAGTTTTCTTTCCATGAAGCTACAGAAAATATATGGTTTCATGAACAAATATGTGTGTGAAATAATGTTAAATATGTGAGTCACACACTAATCAGAAGATTCTGAACAGAATCTGCTTCCTGGCATTTTGTTAAAATTGATGTATTGAATAGCCATCTATTACTTCATACTGTATTCATTACAAAGTCAGTGTGCTAGGATATAGAATAAACAAAAGTCTCCATTTTATAAACTGAAGAATTGACAGTCTAATAAGACAACAATGGTAACTTTCATTCAGCATCTTACTTGCTGTTCTAAGGGTCAGTATGAATTGTAAGTGTGTTTCATTTCCTGGACCTTAATGATAGCACAAGTTATTCTGAAGCTTATAAAATTCACAGAGTATTTATAGCAAAGCTAAGCTCAGATCCTATAGAGGGCAATGGCAGAATTCCTGCCAACTGCCACCAGCCAAAATTACATTATTGCTTTTATATTACTTTTATATTACTGTAGTTACTTTGCTGAAAATTCACTGTTTGAAATTTCCCTACTGGACTCTTTAATCAGGACAGGCATATTGTCAACACACATATCTTCTTTGCAGAAAAGATTGGATAATCCATAAAAACAGTAAGTCTGAAACAACTGAAAATTTTAATCAAGTATTCATAACAAGTGCTGACTGGCATGCACTTTTGAGATAGATAAGTTACTTCCCTTAGTTTCAGTGCTTTGTGTCTTCCTTATGGAGCAGGATCCCTTTTGGGTTTATACCTACATTTTCATTAGAAGGGAGCAATAATGCATGGCTGCATAAGCAACCTGAGACTGAGGGATGCAAAAATAGGGACATTTTTATACGTCAATATATTTAGAGCTTCCATCTCAGAATAACTTGTTTCTGCCAAGAAAACAAGCACATCCTTATGACTTTCATATTTCTATGAGGGAAGAGTACTGAAATCTTGGTGAAGAACTGCAGCATCTCAGTCTTATGTGAGGGTTGGGACTGAAGAGTCAATTTGATTTATGTTTTTGTGATGGCCACAGTGTTTTGTAATTCAAAATAACAAATATTGATAATTGTTTATAGGCTATGACCCTTAAGGTATCCTGAGTGACTTTTTCTATGCTGGACATAAAACGACTTAGTATGCTAAATGTAAGAAAATACTTTTGTTTCTAGCTATTGCCACTACTGATCAGTTACAAGACTGTGAGTGTGTTTACCTCTGTTTCTTTTGTGTTCTAGACAACAGTTCCTGGCATAAGGAATAATGTGATACTACAACCACTACAATCAGATACACCATATAAAATTACTGTGGTTGCTGTGTACGAAGATGGAGATGGTGGACAACTGACTGGAAATGGCAGAACTGGTAATTATAGTTTTCATATTGTTTATTCTTTTTTAAATTTAAGACATATTCCTTGAGCACTTCAACATTGTTAAGGTTTCATTAAGTTAAAGAATTAATTACCTTGCAGAATGACAATCTACATTTCTAAAGATTGAAAAACAATTACTAGCTTAATTAGAATGGGTCTTTTTCTTTCTTTTTAGTTGGCCTGCTTCCTCCTCAAAATATGTACATAACTGATGAATGGTATACACGTTTCAGAGTTTCCTGGGATCCTTCACCATCCCCTGTTCTTGGCTATAAAATTGTATACAAACCTGTGGGTAAGAAAACTTGTTCATTCTGAGTATACCACTTTCAGAACAATGAGTAGCTAATGACAGGCCAGAATAGAAATCATATGTATAATTTTGTGTTAAAGGATCTATTTCCGTTGTTTACCAATTTTCATGAAAACTTTAGTCTTATTATCACTATTCTATAATAAGCACAAACTATTAATCACCATTTTATACATTCAATTACAGGGATTGAATTGTATAGTTAAAACTTTATACAGTGACCTGATTTGTTTTTAACCTCTTTAATGCCTCGTGTCCTTCTAAGGCTATGAACTGGTGTATATGAGCTGACATTGGACAGGTATTTGGGTACTAATGGCCTGAAGAACTTTTGTTTTATGTGTTCTTCAAACAATATATGTCTTTCTAGAAGCTGAACTCAAACATTGCACAATAGTTTGCAGAAATATGTGTATGTTCTGTTTGTAACATTGCAATATGCTAAAATTTAAGAAATCAATATGCTTTGTTTTAGAAAAAATGAGGTTAACATTTACTGATGTGTAAGAGATGGAATAGCTTTGTAGCTCATGTAATCATGATTCTTTCTTTCTCTGTTCTTAATGCTTCCTTGACTCAAGGTTCAAATGAGCCCAGGGAGTTTTTTGTGGGAGAAGTGACTTCCTACACTTTGCATAATCTGTCTCCCAGTACTACTTATGATGTGAATGTTTATGCCCAGTATGATTCTGGAATGAGCACACCTTTGACAGATCAAGGCACTACATGTAAGTCAGAATAATTTTGTTGTAGTCATGCTAGATACCTGTGCTAGTTTCAGATAACATTGGTAAAGAAGATTCTGATGGCGGGTTGCTAGGGGGCCTGAGCATCCTCTCATAGAGAATGCGTGCCATCTGTTCATGATGTAGCTCTTAAAAACACTAATCTTGGAAAGAGTAATGAAGATATATTCTAAAGTAATGACTTGATGAAATAAAATTTTCTAGTCTATTTCCTGAATTTTTGTTAAGCTATAGTTGGAGTCAATCTTTACCCATCCCCAGGATACTACAGAATCTAACCATGTTACTAAGCAGTTCTAGGCTTTTTTCTAAGCAATTCTCTGCTTTTACCTCATAGGAATGTCTGGTGATTTTAATGGTGGCTTCAGCTAAGAAACTTCTAAAAATTTCTTCAGTTATGATGAATAAAGCATCCTGACTCAGTGCACATTTTTCATGCTGCTATATATATGAGTCAGATTTTTATTTTTGGAGGTTTCTTGTTTTTAAAAGAAATCAACTTCTTGTGAAAATTCATAAAATGGGCTGTTACCCAATATGGGATCTGGGGCCTTTATAAATAGCTAGGTGGGGATCTGTAGGGTGTGAAATAGAGATTTTACTAGAACTACTCTTTCTTTCTGCAAGTATTTTTTAAAATCAAATTCCAAACCAGCACTGGTAATATAATTTTCATTTTGGTGTGCTTCACCTAATACCTACTGTTTTCCAGAGAACAATTTCTCTCTTTCTCTTTTCACAGTATATTTGAATGTCACTGACCTAACAAGTTACAAAGTGGGTTGGGATACCCTCTGTATCAGGTGGTCACCTCATCGGTCAGCAACTTCCTACAGGCTGAAGCTAAACCCAGCTGATGGTGTGTTCTATTTTTTGCATTTTCTGGAAACATAATTGTCTTATGTATTTGGATTGGTGGCGAGCACCAACCATAATGATACATCTGGTTGAGTTTTAAAGCTCTGAACATAATCTGTTTTTCTTGTGTGGTGAAAAATCTGCAAAGAGGGAGTACTGCTTATTGTCAAGTGGACCTACATCTACCAGTAGCCTGGTTTCACATGTATACTGCAATTGTACTTTCCAGAGTGCTCCAGGGTTCAAAATCACTACACAATTTTGGTCTAGAAAAGCTATTGTGGGACAAGAATAAGAGGACAGTCCCATTGGCTCCAACCTCCTCTCAAGAAACTTCTTTATACTTGTGTACACATACATTAGAAGGGAAGTAATAGGTTCTAAATTTCTTCCTATTGGGCTTTTTTTGACAGGTTCCAGAGGACAGGAAATCACAATACGTGGGTCAGAAACGAGCCACTGTTTTACTGGCCTCTCACCAGACACAGAATACAATGCTACTGTCTTTGTTCAGACCCCTAACCTTGAGGGACCTCCAGTCTCCATGAGGGAGCATACAGGTAGGTAGCAGATGCTGTGAACTTTAAGTTTCAGCAACACAATTTGTCTAGTTTCAGCTGTAAAATAAAAATTATTATTTTTCAGTCCTCAAACCTACAGAGGCACCAACTCCACCACCTACACCTCCTCCACCTCCCACAATCCCTCCAGCTCGGGATGGTATGTTTATTTCTAGAATTATTCAATATTTTGTGTAGTTGCTGTACTATTTCATAGTTTACCTCCATTTTTCATAACTTTAAGTGGATTTAAAACTAGCACACCGTTTTAGGGAAATGAAGATTGAGACCTTTCCTAATGCCATCCCTTTGTTCTAGGGCTTTACTAGACTTCAGCATTTCCTGGTTTAGAACAGCAAGATGCAAACCTTCGGGGCAAAAATTACTGATATTCTATAGCTCTACTATAGAAAGTCTATGAGATTATCTGCTCTCAGCAGACAATTCATGTTTTACAGTAGCTGATCAGAAAAAAAAGTAGTTTACAACATTTACATTTTATTATTGAACTCTTTCACATTTCTTGAAGTTTTCTTTGATATATTTTAATAAGTGCTTTTGTGTAGAGCATTAGTCATGTGCCAGGTTCAATGTGTGGCAGTAGACATTTGCTGAATATTTGTCATTCTTGAATTTTCAAATTTTGAAGCAATATTTATTTCATGGTGATATGGTTGATGTATTTTAAGGGTTCCTTTTCTTGGACTTTCAGTATGCAGAGGTGCCAAAGCAGACATAGTATTCTTGACTGATGCTTCCTGGAGTATTGGTGATGATAATTTCAACAAAGTAGTGAAATTTGTTTTTAGTACAGTAGGAGCCTTTGATTTAATCAATCCTGCTGGAATCCAGGTAAGTTTGTTATTCCTATTGAGTACATTTTGGAGGGAAATTGAAGATGAACTGAACTGTTACTTTCTTTCAGAATTCTGTCATTTTTTGTATTAGATTGTTGTAAAACACGTATATTGGTGTGCATGCCTATTATTTATTAAATATATTTGCCATTTTATGAATACAAGGGAAATCCAGTATATTTTGAGATGTTAATAATCTGAGATACAAAAATTACAATTTTTGTGAATCCTCCAGGCAGAGAAACTGGGGTGATGTATGGTCAATTTGATATATTTGTTTATTTGTATATGGCATCAACAACTGGCACACTGCTGAGTTCTTATATGATAGGTTTTGTCTCTGTCATATCAGAAATCTGTTTTAGGGACATTCTGACTTTTGAGGGCTACATTTTAAATTCTCAGTGTAAAAGATGAGTCTTGTGCATCCAGGGTCCAGCTGACTTGCCATTGCTGAAATCCCTAAAATCCCACTGCACTAAAAAACAGAATGCCTTTGAAAAAGGTACTTGCAGAAGCCTTTTCATGCTGTGATAACATGGGTCTGCTCCACAGTGGGCATAGTAAAAGTATGAAAAGGTCCTCTTAATGAATTAGTGCATTTTGAGAGAGTAAACAGTAACAGCTAATGAGGGACAGACTTTCTGGGTTGCTCACAGTTATGTTAAAGTAACATCCTCTCAGGCTTCTTACCATAAGCACTGCACCATTATCAGTTTTCTTTTACTTGTAGGAAGCTGGATGAAATCAATGTCTAGGTTCCCATAACCACTTCTCTTTCACTAAATGAAATGAAAGAAATGAGGTCTGAGAGAGTTTCTTACATGGTGTTTCTGGAGTGTTGCAGAGAGCTGCAGGTGGAATGCATTTTCTTTGGTTAGAAGGCTGACAGGATATTTACATTGTTAAAGATCTGCTTTTCATCTTCCAGGCATATTTTTAGTCATTTGAATCCCTATCTTTAACTCTCTAGACTTTTAAAGGAAAAGATACTCCTTAAAGTCATTCTATATCAGACTCTCTTTATCATTCTTAGCTCTAATTTATACTGGGTAGTTTTCCTTTTTTTTTTGTTTCATATATTTTTCTTGCTAATTTATATGGAAGTGGAGAAGACAATATAGGTGACAGACACATATAAACACTAATGTTTAGTAAAATAATAAAGTCACATACCATTTGAGATGCAACAATCTCAGGTTTTTAATTGAAATTTGATAATTTTAAAAGGGGAATTTACGACAACAAATGTGAATATATACATACAGAAATATTTCTATTCAGCATTAAAATAGTATGCTATAATATTGCAATTTTATAGAATATTAAAAGAAGAAAAAAATTCTAAAGATTATTTAGGAATAAATTTTCAGTGATTGTATTTCAGTATTTAAGGCAAGAGAGTACACACTCTGTATGTATCCAACTTTATTGACATTCTCTTGACAAATTATTTTTTATTCCTAAAAAAAACCCAGCTGGAAATTTAGTAGATACTGTACATCTGCTCAAAAGTAGAGTATAGGCATATATACCTCACCATAGTAATAGCAAGAGTATTAGTAAATAAGCATTTAAAGCCATATTGCATTTTATACATAGAAGAGAAAGGCAGAAGGAAAGAAGGAAAAAAAAGAAAAGATAGTTGTGGGCACATTGCTGTGATGTCTGTAAATAAAAATATGCGTGTGTGTGCATAATCAGATATTGAAAAAGAATTTTTGAATATTTAAGGTGTATTAATATACAAATTTACATATTTTAATGGAGAGACTTGGCCTGAATATGGAGGCATGAGACTGAACACTGTATTATATTCAATTTCAGGTTTCATTTGTGCAGTACAGTGATGAAGCAAAATCTGAATTTAAGCTGAATACATTTGATGACAAAGCCCAGGCTCTGGGAGCTCTTCAAAATATTCAGTACAGAGGAGGAAACACAAGGACAGGTACTTCTGGGCTGTAATTATCTTCATTTAAGATAAAATGTTTTCAGAAACTGTGTAATTATCCTAATATTGCATGGCTGAGGAAGTAGGTTTTTCTGTTGTGTTTTAACTCTGTGGCTGTTGCCCTTGTGAAACAAAAGAATTATTCTCTTGTGGATAATAAGGATGATTCCTTGTTTATTGTACACTTTGCAGGCAAAGCCCTAACATTTATCAAAGAAAAGGTTTTGACTTGGGAGAGTGGCATGAGGCGAGGTGTTCCCAAGGTACTTGTTGTTGTCACCGATGGTCGGTCTCAGGATGAGGTGAGGAAAGCAGCAACAGTCATACAGCACTCTGGTAAGCAATTCACAGCACCTGCCTGTTTCTCTTCTGTATTGCTTCAATTATCTGTGAATCATTTACTCATCCTTTATGGACTCAGAAATATATTCTGAGTATTTGGGAAAACCTCAAAACTAATCAAAGAATTTGTGCTCTCTGGACCTAGACTTACATTTTCTTTCTTAAGCCTTCTCGCTGGGGAAGGATGTGGCTTCCCAAAGTTTTCAAGTAATTCATGCATATAATTTCAAAGATGAGGCATTTGGTTACTTCTTCCTCTTTTTGGTGTGTGGACCCCAGAAATCATTGGGAAGCGTACTCCATACTAGTGATTATGTTTTAATGGGCCTGGTTTGCTGAGGTTTATGTTTTATGTGCTATAAACCAGTGAATCTCCAGCTAAAGTAACTGTTTTTGAAGGAGCATGTAGGGTCTGAATGGACTCCTCTGTTGCCTTTTGAGCTAAGAAGCACTGCACTTCCTCATCAGATTTAATGATTGTTGCTCCTGTGAGTGTAGTAATCTGTTCTTGTCCCAGCAGTCGGCATTTTATGTTTGAGTGCATGAACCACTTAGTCCTGATCTCTGAGCAGGGAGATGTTGTACTTCCTTATGGGAATCACATGCATGTAAAGCACAAGTGGTTGGAACAATCTGGGAGAATTAGCTCTGTCTAGATGGTTTCTCAGTCTCCCTGGACAGTGTGCTTCAGTGCTTAACTACCCTACTGGTAGGAGACCTTTGTCTTGCATTTCACCCAAGCCTTCATGCTAGTGAGATTGTTGTCTTCATTTACCTAGTTAACCAGGAAAGAAGTTTATCACTGTCCACTGTAGTGGGCCTTCATATTTGAAACCTGTTGTCATCTCCTCTTTCTGTCTTCTCTTTTCTAAACACCAAACAAACCTATTTCCTTCAATTTCATGTTGATCATGTTTCAAAACTCCTTATCATTTTTAGTTTCCTCTGCTTGCTTTGTTTTCTACACATATCAAAACATGCTCATATCTGAACAGAGTATTTCAGACAGAGTTTCATCAGAATTGGCTACAGAGGATTAATTACCTTATTAAAAGAAATGATACTTTAATCATTTTGGAATAAATGTGAATTCTGGTTTCATCCTCCAACTGGCTTTTCCAATGTCTGTGAAATTTCTCTTCAATGAAATTTACACCTGGTGATATGATTGTCTTCTATGGTCTGGTTCTTCTCATTTAACTTAAGATGTCTGACAACAAAATGTCTAGTCTAAGGTCATCGTGTAGGGTCATTTTATGACTGGTGAAGAGAGCAACAGATAGGCATCTCTGGACAATGACTTTTCCTATCCTGAAGTCAGCATGTTAGGAAGCTAAGATGAATTACTTTCTGAATCTGCCCATGTTTATCTGGTGATTATAGAGAAAAACTACACAACTTAACTTGGAAAGTAGAAGCTGGTGAATACCACTCTAAGAAAGAGAAACCGAGAGGTATAAATTGCAAGACATGGAAACAGATAGCTGGACAACTAATGATCTGTACAGTGTTTGGCCACAGAACAGATTTAACATACTGTAGAGATGAGAGAATTGTATGTTTTGTATTAAAGAATGAGGGGACTACGTAGCCAAGGCTGCATGAGATTGGATAATGCCCCACCCCCCAAAAAACTAATGAAAGAGGAGAAAGTTTTGAAAGAAAGATGTGAAAATCTTCTGAGCTTTGATGGTGAAAAGAGATCTGGAATATGTGCTCATAGGTAGCTTCTCACAAGTCAATGGTTTGTGCAGTATTGACATGAAAAATGTTAGTCTATTTTTACTGCATTTCAAGTAACAAGTGTTATTTTTACAGGCTTCAGTGTCTTTGTGGTTGGTGTGGCTGATGTAGATTACAATGAACTGGCCAAGATTGCCAGCAAGCCCAGTGAGCGTCATGTATTTATTGTTGATGACTTTGATGCCTTTGAAAAGATTCAAGATAACCTCGTCACCTTTGTGTGTGAGACAGCTACCTCAAGTGAGTAGAAGACATTGGTTTCCCTTTTCCCAAATTAATATGTTTGCTTATATACAGCTACCAGTGAGTGGTGGGCTGACCTTGGCTGGATGCTGGGTGCCAACCAAAGCTGCTCTATTGTTCCCTTTCTCAGATGAACATGGAAGAGAAAACACAACTAAAGCCTCATGGATTGAGATAAGGGAAGGGAGACATGGGCTTCTCCCTCTGTGGTGCCACAGGTCCTGCCAGGAACCTGCTCCAGTATGGGCTTCCCACAGTGTCACAGTCTCCTTCAGACATTCACCTCCTCTGCCATAGAGTCCTCCAGGGGCTGCAGGCAGGTGTCTGCTCCCCTGTGGACTTCCACAGTCTGCAGAGTGACAGCCTGCCTCACCACAGTCATACCCACAGGGAAGAACAGGAATGCAGTGAAATCTCTGCTCTGGTGCATGACAGAGTTGTTTCTCTCACATATTCTCATTCCTCTCTCCAGCTGCAGGCTGCTGTGCTGTTCCAGCACACACAACCCCCAACCCCAGCCACCGCTCCTTGTTAAATGTGTTATTCCCCCAGTCCCCCCATTGCTGATAGGCTCAGCCTGGCCAGCAGCAGGTCCATCTTGGAACCAGATGGATTCTGTTGAAGCATCTGGCAGCTTCCCACAGAAATCACCCTTGTAGCTCCCCCACTACCAAAGCCTTGCCACTCAAACCGAATACAATTTGCCATCTTATTTAAGGTACATCAGAAGATATGTTCATGTTAAAAAGTTAGATTTCAGAATAACTAGATATAGTTCAAGGGAGCAAGTTATGTTTTGAAAGTTTAAAGTGAGTATTGTGTTTTATGTAATCTAATCTTGCTTTTCAAAAGTACTACTAGAAGAAGAAAAGAGTAACAGTCACTGGCAACATTAAGAAGTAGAATGATGCCTAATGTAAACTGCAGGGCACAACAGGTCTCTTATTTACCACTGGAATACGTAAATGGTGCTAAGGTTGTTTAGCTATAGTGTGTGATGCTGTTTTAAAATCATCTAAGTAAAGCTCAGTTGTTTATTCAAGTGAAATCCTTCTATGGCAAAAATAAGAAATTCTCAGGCCTGTCATGTGCAACAGCATGTTCCCTAACTGCCTCATCTTCTGGCTCCTGAGGAGCCACATAAATTTGCAGTTATTTCTTGAGAATCTGACAGCTATTATGCAGCCTGACTCATGCCTTAAATATTCGTGGAAAGACTGTTATTGTCCTCCTTTCTCCTTAGAATTATACTCTTAAAATATTTGGCGTTCATTTGTCATTTCACACAATTTGACAGAGTAGAAATACCCTACTAAAAATGATGTGTAAAGATTTTGACATTACATCTACCACAGCTCAGAACACAGTATGACAAATGTAACAAAAACTGTCTTGTAATTAATAATAGCATAGTAATAAAACTTGGTAATAAAACTTTCTGAAGTATATGTATGTTCATTTCCTGTTAGACTTAGTAGTTTTGAATTATATGTTGTTTCATGTCTTTCAGCTTGTCCCCTTATTTACTTGGAGGGATACACTTCACCTGGTAAGTAATTGTCTAATATTTTGGCATAGGTTCATTGTGTCTTTTACAGCTCTACAGTGTTTCTTTTTTTATTATTTTTTTTTATTTTCTGTCTGGAATTAAAGGTTTCAAGATGCTGGAATCCTACAATCTAACAGAGAAGCATTTTGCTTCTGTACAAGGAGTTTCACTGGAATCAGGCTCTTTCCCAAGCTATGTAGCATATAAACTCCACAAAAATGCCTTTGTCAGCCAGCCAATACGGTAAGTAAACCTAAAGACTTAATACTTAAGGTGACCAGGTGATGAATGATTAACAGAGTTTATAGATAGCATTTGTGTGTTTTGGAAGATGCAATAATTTAATGTTCTTTTTACTAAGCTTCAAGAAATACACTCTGAGGAACATCTATCATTGTTTCCATTAAATGCTAATCTATTTCTTCCTCTGCAATCATAGTTCACTATTAATTTAGTTGTTTTTCTTTGAGATTATGCTTCTTAATCATTGAAGTTACACATAATTCACATTTTATACTTAGGCAGTTGAACAACAACCTCTGTAGTACAATGAATTCTACATTGTTGGACAGAAATGGTTTCAATATGGAGGGATTAGCATCACTTTTTCCAGAAGCATCGTTCTTACTACCATTGACAGTTGATGCCATTGACTCAGTTAGTTTCTCCTCAACTTGCCTTTTTTGGCAAATGTAGTAGAGTTTTCAAAGGCCTGTGGTCTTAGAGCTTGGTTATGGGTGGGTAATACAATGGTCAGTGTTGCCAACATTTTTTCCCAAAGAAGAAAGGGACTTAGCAGTTAGTTTTACTAAAAGTGGGACAGTACCTTTCTCCTTCTTCTTTTTTTTTAATTTTTATTTTAAACATTTGTTTCTCTCCCGTCTATTTAAGTAATGTTCAAAAAAAGTTATTCTGGTTCAGAGGAGATGCCTAAAAATAGCCCATTGTTCCTATTAAATTTAGGAAGATTTAGTTTTCTTTTCATCAAAGACTTTGAATTTGTCTGCAATCCTGCCAGATTGGGTAAAGATCACATGACAAGCACAGAAGCTGAGGTATATGAATAAATAATTTCTTTTTGCTAGCCTTCTGAGATCACAGTTTTAAAAGTGGAGGACTTGAAGATTTTTAAGTTCATTGGCATGACATTAATACCTGTAGGCATGATAGGTCTCTGACAGCATGGATTTTTGCAGTCTAGGGAAATACACATAATCGCAGTGTTGCAACTCTTGCATTGATACTGTGTTTAGGATAAGTTGATGGAAAAACAGTAAAAACATAGGCTTCATATTTATTTAATTTTTTTGAAATGTTGTTATACATAGTCTAATGTCTGCTAAAGAGGTGGAATAGACTTGCCAGAGTATTCTGGGCACTTATTTTTCATGAGACTCCAGAAAATAAAACTCTAGACTGAGTCAGAAAAGCAATAAACACATACTGATCCTAGTGGCATAGTTGTTTCCATATCTGAAATAACTCGTTATTCAA
The DNA here is from genome assembly GCA_013397195.1 of Hylia prasina. NCBI lineage: Eukaryota > Metazoa > Chordata > Aves > Passeriformes > Sylviidae > Hylia > Hylia prasina. Next base: position 1,507,421 of record VYXD01013973.1, read on the forward strand.
GTTATAAATTGTATTGCTCTATCTACTTTAATATTTGAATACTTGCACTGTGCCATGTGATTTTGTTGACTTAGTGATACAGTTTTATTGCAGTATTCCTAATTGTATGTGTTCATAAGCTTTTTCTAACATACAAAGCTGCTCCTCTGTTAATTTTAACGTTTTTACGTTTATGTTCATGTGACTAAATCTCCTTCTGAGCTCTGTTATAATGGTTAAGAAGAAGCAGTGATCACCTCCTTTCTTACAGTTCTCTTCTTGCATTCTCTCCTTTCCCCTCCAGAAAATTCTGGAGGCTATTTCATGCATGTTTTTATTTACTTTTGGCTCTCTGCTTTTTTAATGTGTAACAGTCCAAATATCACAAATTTAAAACTGATCCACCAAAGAATGAGCTGGAGTCCGAAGGCATCACCAGTTGGAAAGAAGCCATTAAATATTCCATCACTGTACCTGTGCCTGAAGGGCAGCAATAGTTAAATGCTGTTGCTTGACTGAAGCAGGCCAGATGAAAAAAATGAATAAAGCTGTGGTCTTTTTTTCTGTACTTATCATCAAGGAATTTAAAGCATGTGTAGTTTATACAGAATTTTGCCACAAGAATACATACCCGAGAGTTCTTGGTCATAATCTGGCATCGTCTCTAACTGTGATGCTGGGATCAACTGAAGACAGACTGTGAGTTCATCTTAACAAATCACAGTGTTTTTATATCACAATGGTGTTTTCTATTTGAGAGTAGTTAAAATGCTCCATTCCACTAAACACTGTGGTTTCCCTGTTACTCTAATGTCTGTTCTTTGAAAAAGAGCAAACGATGATGATCTTATTTTTGTCATATGTTTCCATGTGAAAAAATGTCTTTATATTGTCTTAACAGGGAGATTCACCCGGAGGGATTGCCACAGGCATACACTATCATTCTGTTATTCCGTCTTCTGCCTGAATCCCCCAATGAGCCTTTTGCAATTTGGCAGATTACAGACAGAGATTACAAACCACAAGTTGGAGTTGTGCTTGATCGTAAGGATGATTATACTTATTGCATAGAGAAGTTACACGTTATATTACTTTGCATGTGTTCTTAGCAAATATTTCCTAACCCAGAGCATTTCTACATGATAAAAGGATTATACATTTTTAGTTTTTAGAGATTTCCTTTAAACTTCATACTTCTATAGTTCAACTAAGAATAATTCATCTAAACTACATTTCAACTTTGGTATTAACTCTAAAATCAAGAGGAATTACATCTATATACTTAGAGGTCATTAAGATCATCTACAATTTGTGTTTACCCAAATAAGGGGTAAACTAGATTTTATCTATAAGTGTGTATTAGGATGGTGGTTTCAGTAGCACATATGAAATGGAATGTGTTATTTTTATTTATTGCAGCTGCCAGCAAAGTGCTGTCATTCTTTAACAAGGATACAAGAGGAGAGGTTCAAACTGTAACTTTTGATAATGATGACATAAAAAAAATCTTTTATGGAAGCTTCCATAAGGTAAAGGATTGAAATTATTATGTTGTTTTCTGAAGTACTGTTCTTTTAAATAGAAGACAACCAAGCAGAAGTCACTGTCATGTGACTGTATCTGGTTTTTGGCTAGGACTTTAAGGTGACATAAGGACCTGCAGATCATGTAAAGCAAGATCCCTGAAGTTATAGGTCTTTGAACCAGTGTAAGAGATTTGTCAAGAATTTGTTAAGATTGTGTGAGGGAAGGGATATATCAGAAGAAGAAATTGTAGCCTAGTCCTTGCCACATGAAAGAGGAAGAATAGAAGTTAAAGTGGAAGAAAGGAAAGGAAGTTGTGGTGAGAAGAAAAGATTTCATGGGAGTGTCACGACTTGAAATCATTCAGAGCAGAGGAAGATATAGCCAGAGAAAGTGAGTAGGCAGGGAACCAGTGTTGGGAGGTCAGTAGCATATTGAATAAGAATCTTATGTTTAAGAAACATAATATATGTGTATGTATATATTTAGTAAGTATGAATGTGAATTGATTTTTTTTTTTTGCTTAAAAACATTGGGATTAAAATATTCCTAAAATGTCACGTTAACTGAGGAAGTAATAAGAAGGAGAGAGAGCCCATAAAAGGTCACTTTATGATATAGAATGAAACTTATAGGTTTTGAATTGACAAAATGGCTAGTGAAATCATGTTACATGTTGCTGCATCTGCCTTCACTTGTCATAGATTTGTGCTTGCTTTTCTAATTTTGTGCACCAAGTTGTGAAAATTTGATCTTACCAAGCTTCCTTCCTAGTCATCAAGAAGTACTTGACTCAGGCTACACGTACACCTCAAAATATTTAAAAAATATTTTCTTTCTGCATTAAATATATATGTTTAGGGCAAGAAAGTGAGCTGAAATTGCAACCTTTTTTGTTAGCTGAAATGCACATTCTCATGTTTTCATCTATCTCCCTTCTACTTAGTTTAGTTCTCATCTGATGACTAAATATGGCTTGAGTATAGCATTTGTTTTCTTTATGATACCATCTTCTGCATGACTTGTCACTACCAGCATTCCTTTGAGGACACTGATAAGGGGTTGCCTCTGTCAGCTTCCAGATACTGGAGGCCAAGTGGCCAACTGAGTTTTGCTAGTTGAAAGCCAGGAAAGATAACTGTTGCCAGCATTTATAATGTTTTGTGACTTCATCTGTTTAAAACACAGGTGATTACGAAAATCACACAGTAATATAAAAGCTATTGGTTTCCTCAGAATTTGGAGTAACTTCCCAAACGGATGTTTTGTTATATACAATTATTCTTTTAGAATCTATGCCTGGTTATTTTAGAATGTAGGCCTGATCATTTTTGTATATATGAAGAAATGTTTATGTAATTGATTTTGTAACTGATAGTTATGAGTAGTATGAGTAGTATGGGGTCATACCTACAATAAGCAGTCTCTATTTTGTCTTTGATATTTGTCTTTTTTTTTTTTTTAATAGCTTGGTAGGACAACACAATTCAAATAAAATATATGAATCTACTGGAGTGAGAAAAACTGTCAGTAAAGGCTAAGATGTGTCTTGTTTTGGTATGAAGGTTGAGCCATCCCCAAGAAATACTGTTTAGACACAAAGCAGTATGTATCATGCTTCATTTTAGATATCCCTGTGAGAGCTGACACTTCTTCAGGTCAGTGGTGTGGAGCTCTCCACATGCTGTCCTGCCAGCAGTCTGTTTTAAATATCTGTTAATTTAGTTGATGTTTAGAATCACGTTTTCCCTTATAATTTCTCTAAATGTGATAGAGCTGAGCAAACTTATCTGACAGCACTTACAGTGATGTTCTGCTCATTTATCACAGCAAATAGGGAAAAATCTGTGACCCCTGCTAGCTGCTGGAAATTAGCAGTTATGTAAAATTGTTTATTACACTTGCTAGTGAAAATAAATACAGGGCAAATAAAAATCCAAAATTTTGTATAAGTTTAATATTAAAATACACTAATACATATGGAGAGAAAGTGATCCTAAGATGCCAAAAAATGAAGAGGAGTAGCAGTGATCTGCAAATTATCTTAAAGTTTTACAATTATGAATTCTTGCTTAAGAGACTATTTCTTAAGAAAAAGATTTCTCATTTACTTGATGGAATGTGTAATTCCCTGTCTTTTTTTCCCAGAAAGGAGTCAAAAGTTCAGATTTTGATAATATTTAAAGTAGCTGGAAGAGTCTTGGTTTAGAGCTATATTTGGGATTTTTCACCATGAAACTAAGCTGACTTTTCTGGCTTCTCTCCAGATGATTACTGGGATTGCTATCTCAGGTTGTTAATGATGGCACCATAGGCTTCCCCAGCCCACCTGCTGGGAAAGCCTTATGCATCAGCTGTGTTGATTAGCTCCTAATAATGGATAGCAGTAGCTTAAGATGGATGAAGGAAGAAAAGTAAGATTAACACATTTCTAAAGGCACTTTTGCAATTTCTCCTACCATCCAGTTTCAAAGAAATGACAAATCTTTACAATTCTAGGAGATCTTTTCCAAAATATTAAACACTTTTGTGGCTTTCATTTGATGACTTACTGGCTCATGCAGTGAAATACAGTTAACTACACCTAACTGTAGGGAAATTTACTTTGGCATACTTGAGCACTCTGTGTAGCATAGCCATGGTGAAAGCTATTGAATCTGGCAAGTTCCATAGGAAAAATTCTGACTGCCTGAGACAGTCATTAAATTTATAACTGATGTTTTGGAGAGACAGACAACTTCTACTTATTCCTACCATACTAGACTTCCTTTTAGCTTGCCATTTTGCAGTAGTTAGCAAGAGGAAATTTGATAATAGGTTTATATCTTTCTGCTGATATACATACGGATAATTAGTTTGCTTGGCTAATTGATGTGATTCATTTAGCAACAGATCAGAACACCATCAAACTTTATCTTATAAGGCAGCTGGAGAAAAAAATTAAAGTATGTTTTCTTTCCTAAAATGCCATAAACGAAATAAATGGTCAGAACTAATCCGAGTAGATTCTTTATGTTGGTGTGTTAGAAACTGTTGAAAACAAAATGTATTGGAGTTGAATACAGAGACATGTCATTTACTGTAAACACCAGATGCCTCCTTTAATTAGACTTATTGCCTAGGCCATGAGATTCAGGCTTGAATTCAGATCTGGCAGTAAATCAGTGTTTAAGTGACTGAGTCAATGACTTGGGAGAGCTCTCCTTATTTTTGATTGTTGGTATGAATAGGTGATGCTCAGCAGTTATTCCTGTTTGAACCTTTTCAAGCTGATCTCATTCAAAATTCTGATGTAGATTTACCTCTCCTAATTTTTTTTTGTGCTAATGAAAGTATAATCTATATTTGTTATGCAATGTGTTTTATTTAATTTAAATTGTGACAAGTAAATTATATCTCTGATCTGTTTAAATCAGATGATGCAGTAATTAACCTGTAAAATTTGGTCATATAATCAAATGACTGAATGTATAATGTACAAATTATAAAGTCTTGGCATGGTGCTTGTTTTGTTTTATAAAAACTTTGGCATGTAATACCAAATTATACTTTGGACACACAGAGTTATCCTCTTTTTTTTAAATTATTATTATTATTATTATTATTATTATTTGCTCAATGAATACTCTTGGGAATTTTAATTACAAACTGCTCTTGTATACACAGCACTGAGATATAAAATGTAAGCACATAATTTTAAAAGAGTTTCAGATAAGCTGCGCAGACGCCTTGGAGACAAGTCTGTATGGGAAAATATTCAAAAGGGAAAAAAAAAGTAAAAATTCCCAAGAGATTGTTCAGGCACTTGTTGACTCAGGACATTTAGGGGAATCTCTCAATTTTATGCTAATTTTAAAAGCAGTCATCAAATAGCAATATGCTTCTGTATGGTTACGTACTGTGATAAGAGAAGGCTTAAAAAATAAATACATACTTCAGGGATCCTTTACTCCTGATCTTAATGTGTTGATCCTTTAACAATTACATGGATATTATAATGATGTATATGAAATATATGCTGTAGGTAAGATATATAAAACCCCTGAAAATTTTCTGTTGCCTGAAGATGCTCTTTCATCAACTGCATATTAGACGTGTTAAAGTGGCCCTTGTTTATTTCTTGGAGACTCCTAAATATTTTCTGTGCTTTCAGAGACATGTAGAAAATTAACTTTCACAACATTTGGCATACATATGATAAATGCTTGGAAAGATAATCTTCACTTAGGTTTTGTATGTTCCTCTGTTTAAGGTTTACTATATTTCCCCCAAGCACTTCATTCTCATTTCCTGGTAAATGTACTCTCTATTACAATCATTCCTTTCTTCCTCCTAAGTGTCTTCTATTTCCAATAATTAATCTCTTCCTCTTCTCTGTTTCCCGTTGTTTTGGCATGTGTTTTTGTAACCAGATATCTCTCGTGGAAACTTTCTCTTGCATCTTCCATTTTTTTGTCTTCTTCTGGGCAGGCTTCTCTGGTCACTTCCTGTATCTCAATGTAGTTAATGCCTCTGGTTGAGTCATCTGTGGAAACTGAGCTCTGCATCTTTGGGTCTGAAACAATCTACTCTCTGAACTACAGAGTCTATTAGCCAGTGGGCAGTCCCAGGCTTATAAACATCTTGTGTGGTCCCAGTCATCAGAAGAGGAAAAGAAATGCTTATATTCACTTCCTCTCAGAAGTTCTTTTATTTTTTACTTTTATGTCATCTTAAAAAAATTTTCAGGTTATAAATGTCATAGACTTTCCCTGAGTTTGAATTTTTCCACCGGTTGGAATAAAAGCAGGATTACTAGGAATAAAATTTAAAACAGTACTACTGAACCAGTGAAATACTATTAAAGTGTTAAAGTAACTGTGCCCAAGTCTAAAGTAGCTGTGCCATGTCTAAATAGTTTGTTAAACTTTTTTCAGGTCCATATTGTTGTAACTTCATCAAATGTTAAGATTTACATTGACTGCAGTGAAATAGTGGAAAAACCAATTAAGGAGGCTGGCAATATCACAACTGATGGCTATGAAATACTTGGGAAACTTCTAAAAGGCGACAGAAGATCAGCAACAGTAAGCAATAAATATGAATCCATTCATTGTTGCATGACCTTGAAATTTTCTGAGGAAAGAGATTTGAGATTAGGGATTGTTGGCAAACCAGTGTTGCATCCAAAGCTTTCAAGTGTCTGTACTGTCCAACCCAATGTAACTGAAAGTTTGGTCTTTATAGCTTCTTGTTCAAGCAGAGTTGCAAGAACAAAAATGTAATAGCTGGAACCTATTGTAGTGTAATACCTGCACTCAGGTAAATTCAAACAAAAGCAGGATTTTTTTTAATAGTAATTGTGTGCATATACTGTGGATTCTCTATCATTAGAAATAAATGGAGAAGTAATTTTTATTGATAATGTCAATAGATTTCATACTTAATAACATACCCAACTTGATCTTTCAAGAGTATTACTTTCTTTTACAGTTAGAAATCCAGAATTTTGACATTGTATGCAGTCCAGTTTGGACTAGCAGAGACAGATGCTGTGATCTCCCTTCTATGGTAAGTGTAAATGAACCAGAGGCTATCCAGAAAAATGCTATTAAAAGTAATAGTATTACTATTAGGGTTCTATTAAACCTTGAACTGTCAACACACCAAAATCACAGTTGTCAGAGCAGCCAGTTAACTGCACCTTATTTCAAAGTTTTGTGTCTGAGACAGTAAGGTTGTAATGCTAGAACTGGTGCAAAAAATGACTGTTATATTTGTATTGCAGTTATGTTTCAAATTCTAGGTATTGTAAATGGGGAATATATATATTTAGTTATTTAATCTGTTCTTGGGGTGGCATTCAAAAAATAACTATTTTTTGTCATCACAAAGATGTCAAATACATATAAATACTAGAACAACATTTTGCTTGTGCCTCTATTGTTAATACTGTGCATAGCTCACAGACAAAAATTGCTAAAACTATAAAAGATCCTGTGGAAACATTTGGAAACCACAGTTTAGCTGTGAGTTTTACTTGGCAATGACATAATAGAGAATCCTCCTGCTATTGTTTCAGAAAAGCATGCTGCCACTAAGTACATTTCTTTAAAAGGACAGTAATAAGTTGTGATTGAATTTTCAGAGAGATGAAGCAAAGTGCCCAGCTCTTCCAAATGCTTGTACCTGTACTCAGGACAGTGTGGGACCTCCAGGACCTCCTGGACCAGCTGTAAGTTACTAGCTGTAACTATTCACCATAGAAAAATTTTCTGATTTTTAAATTTATGGAAGTAGGTTTGTGCTGGTCTGTTGTTTTGTGAAACAAATGTCGGTCTGAGACATAGTTTCTATCAATATATCCTTAACAACATGATAATCCATCCCCTTTTCATCAATTCCTACCACATCTACTTGGTTGTATGATCTTTTCCCGTATTTCCAGTGTGATCACTGAGATTAGCTCCTTGTTTGATAGGCTGAAAGACTCTGGCCCAGTCTCTTGCACATCATGTACAAGATATTTTTAATGGACAGCTTTCCTAAATACAGAGTCAAGATTTCACTCCAAGGAAAGATTCTTTACTCTGTCAGGGAAATAAATTACTTTATTTTTATAGAGAGAGATAGTAATTTATGCAATGGACATACTCCTATCAATTGTTTTGAATATTAGCAAGTTATAGTCAGTCCAGTAGTCATACTTTGAAGCTATCAAAAGTGCTGCATGAGGAGTCTAAAGCCCAGTTAAGCTGTCTGGTGGTCTACTAGAGAGGTATTCCGAGATTTTGATGAATATAAATTGAAGTTTATGTCTGCAGAGGCAAAAATCAAAATAATAATTTTTCATGAGCTGAATTGTCAAGGCTGAAGCTGATGTGGTTTCTCTAAGTTCCTGATGCATATTTCATTCTACTACTATTTTTAGCAGTGTTATTTGCATACTTCAAAACTTTGGGGCTTCACCTAAGGATTTGTTAAAGTTATGTGTTCATAATGCACACTAATATTATGCCCCTTTGCTTTCTGTGTCTGAAGCACATTTTCTTTCCAAATACTCAATTTAGGGTGGCCCAGGCGCTAAAGGTCCCAGAGGTGAAAGGGGTCTGACTGGATCATCTGTAAGTATGTTTCCCAAAATGCATCTATAATGATGTTATTACAGGCTTATCTGTACAAAAATTTTTATGCTTACTTTTAGTTTAAGAATGTAGATTAAAAATTTAGGTGAAAATATGCCTTTATGTTACTTATGTGCAGCCTACGTATTTGAGACTCTATATCAGAGTCTGTGTAGCCTCAAAGGCATTGACCACATCAGGATACTGGAATTATGTGCATCAGAATGTTAATACACATTCTGCAGCATTATTGTTCTCTCTTCTCTACAGAGGACACGGCAATACTTCTAATTGGCACTGCCAGAGGGCATGTATTGGCCTGAGACTGCCACCATAAGTCATAGAATAGCTTGTGAAAGGGCATGCCTCTTGAACAACTATTTCCACCATTGTTCTGAAATATTAAATGTGTCTCCAGGCTTCTGACTTACCTTAAGTGTCTAACCCAAAGGATTTTGCAGTTACGGATTTCAGATTGTAATTTACAATTTTGTTTTAATTTTCTGCTTTCAGGGGCCTCCTGGTCCTCGTGGTGAGACAGGTCCTCCAGGCCCTCAAGGTCCTCCAGGTCCTCAGGGTCCCAATGGGCTGTCAATCCCCGGTGAACCGGTGAGTGGCCCTTTTGAGTGCCATCAGCAGGCAATGCATGTGGAGCCAGAGCTCTCCATGGGGGTGGTAGTCTTGGGAGAGGGTGGCAGCTTTGCCAGAGCATTTGTCTGTCCCTGCAATGCAGTACTATTGTGAAACACAATTCTTTCCAAAACAAGTCTCCTAATACAATAGCATTTTCTGTCCTGAGTGTTAGACGTGCTTATGGGATCCTAATGAAGGGACAAAGTCTTAGTGCTGTAATGTAAGTTGTGCTACTCTGTTGTCAGTCTTAACAGCTTTTCTGTAGAGTTGCTGGGCATTCCAGTTTAAGGACTCAAAACTATCAAACTGTAGTACAGGAAAATTAAGCATGCAGTATTATTTTGAAAACTTTCTCACAGACTTACATGTTCAACTTCTATTTTCTGGCTTAAATCAGTAGCTAGAGTTTTTCTTGGCAACAGCATTCATATTTTAACAAGCTGCTATTTCTGATTTCATATTCATGCCTTCAAAGCCAGAACAATTCTCATTAACACGAATGATTTCACTGTGTTCTGGTATTTATAGAAGATAACATACAGAACTCTGCATTGTGAATGTATTAAGGCTGCTTTTGCCATGTTTCAATAAATAATCACCCTAATTCTGATGTTTCCTCTTTAGGATTAACCTGAATTTTCATATATTCAGGAGCTTTTTTATGAAGTGTTTGATCAAAATATAAAGTTTATGGAAATAAGTGATGTCTAATTGAATACTGTCTCATTTTTCATTTGAAAATTGGTTGCCTGCTCCATCTGTAATAGAATTTGGGAAATGGAAAAGAAAATGTGCTTTAAGATAGACATTAGGAACACCTTCTGCTTTGTAATGACAAAGTAGAATGATTTTGTTACCCTGTGTAATTCTTTTCATGGTTTTTTTGGTTATATACTGGGAGGAAAAATTTAATCAAGAAGATCTAAAGGCACCAAACAGCAAGAAAAGAAAAACATTCCTTTTATGTGTGTAATACAAATAATACATTTATTTATCACATTCCCTTGGAAAAGTCAGAAAAATAAAAACACCAACATTCGTGGAATTTCTCATTAGCTAATAAGAATTTAGCACACTTTTGAGTCACGTGCTTTCATTTTTCGTATCAATTGCAATCCATGTTCTCAGTCTATGTTTACAAATTTTTTAATTAGTACCAATTGTTAATGCTGGATTAGCATGCAAGCCACATGCAATGCTTGATTAGCATGCAAGCATTTTTTTAAATTTTTTTTAATATATTTTTAATTTTTTTTAATGCAAAAATAAATATTCTATTGTCTAGTTTAGCATATGTGGGTTTGGACTGTGCATTTATACTACAGTGCTGTAACATATTCAGAAGGCAAGCTAGTTGTGAAAGGCAACAAATTGCTTCTTTATATGCTCCTACACCTTGTGTACTGGAAGTATGATGTATTCTGTACTCATTTGTGAAAATTACAGGGTCGTCAAGGAATGAAAGGGGACGCTGGCCAGCCTGGACTCCCAGGGCGATCAGTAAGTTGATACTTAGACAAGATAATGTCATTTTGCACTATTTCTGGTGCAACCTGGCTGCTGGACAGCTGTCTTTGACATCGCTAGGAGTCATTTGCTCTTCTCACACTTCCCTGGGCCATAATTTTGGAAACATAGTTATCTTACACTTAGAAATTTGAAATGTAGGTAATAGTAAGCCGTTCAAAACAGCAAATGTGGAAAAACAGCTGTGCTTGGTCAAGCCAAATATCCATCTGGACAGTTGTGAATGCATAATGACAGACCATTGGACAAGGAAGAGTACTCTGATAATTCCTCAGGAAAATCTCTCATCTTCTGGTCACTTGTTGCTAATGGTCTTCCTTAAAACAGAGATTGTAGAACCTTTGCTGAACCCATTTTCAGTGATGTTGCCTAATTATTTTCTACTTTTGGAATTCAAATGGTCTTGGGACATTAATTATATGCTTTCTGAAAGACAGAAACAATATTAAAGTTCAATTACCTGCACGTTTCTGTATTGTAAATTATACTAGGAGGAGAAAAAATAGGGTCTTTTTTAATTGGCCAAATTTATAGATTATCTATCTATCTATCATTGCTATGCACATCATGGCATAATGAATATTCCTTGGTTACTATATTGTCCTTAATTTTACTGATGATAAAAAGACTATATGAGGGATGCTTAAATGTTGTGGACTTAGTTTCATATATCAGATAAGGTCAGTCATGGGCCAAGGGCCTAGTATTCTTTAGTTGTTTCATTAGTCCTTATAACACTGAGTAATATACTGTTAGGGAGTCATAATGTCCTGTAGGAAGCAATGCTACATGTTAGTGTACAATGAGATTAGGCAGAAAGGAGGGAAGAACATACATACTTGAGATACATGGAATGACATAGCAGTGATTTTTGTTCTTTCATGGATACAATTTCTCACTCTTTCTCCCTCCAGGGAACGCCAGGTTTACCTGGTCCACCTGGACCAGTGGGACCTCCAGGAGAAAGGGTAAGGTTTACTCAGTTTATGTTTTGAAAAGACCAAGTAATGTAGTTTTTGTGTGTAGTTGGATTTTTCCCCTTCTTTATATATCTTTCAATTTTCAAATATTTTTTCAAGAGGAGTCCTTTTATCAGCGTCCCTTCTGGAAAGACAAAACCAGGAGGGCTGGAAACACCTCAAGGGTGAAAACCTCCCCAGACAGCTAGTGGTAGCCAGATAGATTCTGTAAAATTTGCCCTGCTCCCTCCCCTGACTAAGTTCTCAGCTGCCTTCACCCACAGAGCAGTATGTCCCCTGGGTAGGGCTCTGCTGAGGGACTCAGCCCTGCTGTCTTCCCCAGATTGTTGCTGCTGCAGGGGATCCCTTTGAAACTCTGTTTATCTCAACATCTGGGAGATGTCATAGTGGTAAGGAATCTGTCTGTGTTAAATTTACTGTGAAGGTCAGGCTTGCCCCTAAACCTTTGGATATCAGGAGCTTCTTTGGATTGAGAACTCTGAAATATCTTCCCAATGAAGGGCATGTACACAGGTATTTAATTGTGGAGTTGTTGTAATTCCTGTCTTCTAATTGGAGTCCAAGTAAATATCTTTTGTTGTCACAGTGGAATATCATCTTTAAGATGACTGAAGCAATTATTTGCCTTTACAGTCAAAATTAATATCTGATATATGCATTTGTAGCTGTCCTTTAGTAGAAATTGATAGCTGGAACTGAAAATAGATGACCATGTGATAGTTGCCAAAGAGGATGCTGTTGGATTGGTGGGTCATGGACCATCAACATTGACTTGTGAATGCTATGTTGGAATACTGAAATGGGATTTCTCAGCATTCATTCTTGCAGGGGAAATATCTGAGAGGAAAGTGGCTCTCCAGTTAAGTATAAACCTCTGATTGTCCAGTTAAACCATGAATGAGAGAACAGTGAAAAGAGAGATTTTACTCCTCTGGGGTAGAATAATGTTTACTTTTCTTAAAAATATTAAGAAATATTGATTTCATTTTCAGTTAATCAACAGCAGCTGACCATCTAAAGTGTCCGAAGCTCATTGTTCTATAACCTTCTCCAGCATGATTTGTGATAGCTGTTTTATAACTTATATTGTGGATAGGTTTTAAAACAAATGCTAGTAGTAATCAGGAGTATTGCAATTATATAACTGTAATGACAATTTTTCTCTAATCTTGCTTTTGTTTTTGAATAGGGTTTCACAGGAAAAGATGGTCCCACAGGTCCCAGAGGCCCGCCAGGACCAGCGGTAAATATAATTTTGTCTTTGATATACTCTGAATTAAGAGACCTGAGCCGAGACAGCCACATTGGCATTTTCAATTTCTGTCAAATATGAAATGGATCCTTTGCTCAATCTCCTAAATGAGTCTGAAAAACTTTTGGTAGAAGGTGAGCAGACAGCTGGGCAAAGCATATATTCGCAAACATTTGTAACAGTGGTTTTGAAACTCATTTCTGCCAGGGTAAAGGGAAGAACCAGTTTATCTGGTTCTTTAGTCATGATCTTTGAATGCATAGCTAGGTCTCCTCAAACCAATTGGCTTATTACTTAAGTGTACTTATTGTACACTGGTGAAAATAAACACTGTTAATGGAAGTTTTTCTTGACAAGAATATGAGGATTAGTTTTTGCTTAAAGAGCTGCTTCATTGTGTTTTGTGGGACCATGCTAGAAAAGAGGCTGGATGTTAGAGAAAAGATCAGACAGCCTGAGATAGGCAAGTTGCTGCAGCTCCATGTCACCAGGTCCAACATATAGCAAGTTGGAAGGTGCATTTCCAGAAGGCAGATGCACAGAGCACATATTTGCATTACATATATAGACAGCAGTCTCTAAGAGAGGGTATTATTAGGGCTGGCTCCACTCCCCCACAGTTGTCTTTCTCATGTTCCGTTGTGAATGTGTAGATGAGCTTTTGTCACATAATCTGGTCTTTTAAATTTTATATTTATCTAGTATCACTAGTATGCCTTATGGTCTCCTTATTGTGGATTTTTACATGGATCACATATCTGCTAGGTAAACTCAGAAGGCCAAACTGTTTTGTAGTGCTTTAGGAATCAGTCATTAAGAATCATAAGAAAAGCATATACACACTCTGCATCTTTCAGTGCTGAAAAGCCTGTTAAACTGTGGTGTTATGTAAAAGAATACATTTCCAAGAAGAAACAAACTGTTTATTCCATTAAAAAAAAATAAAATTCAAGGCTGATATGTACCTAACAGAAAACAACATGATAGGAACCATTTTCAATATTGCTTTGTACTCAATACAGTAACACGTTTGTTATTAGCACTTGGGTTGTGTGTTTCCACAATTCATTTTACATGTCTGCTGTTGCAGGGTGCTCCCGGAGTTCCAGGAGTTGCTGGCCCAAGTGGAAAACCAGGGAAACCAGGAGATCGTGGGACACCAGTAAGATAATGATACACTTAGAGTATCAAATTTAAAATTATAGTCTGTTGATGAACACGAGACTTCTGCTGCTTTAAATCGTTGTCTTGCACTTATGATGGTGGTTAATACAGTGGAGCTGACCTAAACCCACAAGCCTTTTTTTAAAAATAATTTTGTTTTTATAGTATGCCATTTTGCTGAGTTTAATAGTTGGGGCTGGAAATTGTGGTCTCTGATTTCCACTAAAAAGATCGTGGCTATTATGTGCCAAGATATATATTCATTCCTACACTGCATAAACATGAAAACCTAGGTCAGCAAAATGATTGTAAAGTCTTTACATTAGTGCATGTGTGTGTAGTAAAGAAGTGATAAACTGCTGAAGGTGGACAATCTTTGATAATATTACATAATCAGTTCTTATTTTGCAAATGTTTCATTCTTTTTACAATGTTATTTCAAAATTATTTAGGAGTGGTTTCTGTGGGTTCTATTCAAACTTTTAAAGTGCTTCCTGAACAGGGAGAAGGAGCAGGAGGTGCTGCCTCCCACCAACAGTTTCAGGAGAAATAAAATTTGATTAATTTATGGGATCTCTGAGAAATTATGCTTGAGTCAGGAGTGGAGACAGCAAGCGAAAGGAGAAGTCATTCATAACTTGTGAATAATGTATGGCAGTCATCTAGAATTTTCCATCCTGCCTCAGTGTAGTTGTATATAAAAAAGCTGGATAATTTGAAAGAATATGTAGTAGGCTGGGAAACTTGATGGCCATGAAGTGGAAGCTCCCAGGAGCACCTGGAAGCTGGGTCATTTTCTCATATACACATTGAATTCAGTCTGTGTTTGCCGGACTATAAATTCCACTTCCCCTTGTAGTAGAAGACATGGAGTGTCTTAGGAAAGTCTTGAAGTTTTACCACCTTTAGACAGACATTGCTAATGGGATATTTGTGCTTGGTTAGATGTTGAATAGGATGGCTGGAGCACAAAGTGCTGTGCTTTGTTCACAAGAGAGCTTTAAATTGTCAAGTATATCTAATTTTTCCTTCACCTGGGACAATGGATAGCTGACCCAGTTCAAAAGCAAAGATATTCTGCAGGTAAATAATGTGTTTAGAAGGAAATCTGGCTACCAGACCAGTTTAAAGGCTTTTGCAAAGCAAGCCAGTCAACTCCTGTCCAAGCACCATGTCTAAATTCTCCTGCACTCTAATTCTTAAGAGTTCCTTTCAATTAGAAATACATTTTTTTTCCCGGCAGTTATTGCACTTTCTTGTAATGGGACACTGAGCATCATATTTACCATTTCTAATGTTTCTAGAACAGATCCCAGCAGTAATTCTGGCTTGCACCTTGCACAGATGTTTTGTCAGATTCCTGGTGGACAGAATTTCAAGGCCTCCCTTTGTTTGCAGTATTACAGTTGCCAAAGGTGCAGCCTGACAGCCAAATGCAACTTGCACTGTCATGAATCATAATTCTGCCTGAAGAGAAAGATAATGAGGCTTCACATTGCCTCTGATAAATAAAAGGAATAAATAATTTTTGACCTGATCCTGACAGTTTTTCTTCTACCTGAATAATCTGTATTGCTGGTACTATTAAATGAAAGTCAGGAGAAAGACCCCTGAAAACCAAGGGATATTGCATTCCAGGTAAAAGGAATAGTTACCTGCAAATTATGAGCAGCCTTGGTGTTATGAAGTTACTCCCAGTGAATGTGGTCAGCTAGAGCTCCTTCCTGATGTATTCAATACCACTAATGTGCTAAGCTGAGGCAGACCACACTGTAAGCATTTCTCTACCTCACTGTGTACTTATACTAAAACAAGTATATCCTAGAAGCGTTAACTGAATTTTCATGGAAATAGGAAATTTGGCTTTTTGGGTTACTTACAAGTACCTCCAAGAGAAACTTAAGTGTTTTTTCCAGTGTAGCAACAAAATGACTGAAAAGAGAACTGTAAGAACACAAATGAGTTGGTAATTTATTGAGAACTGTGTGCAGGCTGTCCTAGAGGAGACTAAAATATCTGTCATCTGTCTGGTCAGAGAGTGAGAATTCCATAGTGGTTCATACACATATCATAAGGTAACAACCATAAACAGTAAGAAAGACATTAAACTAGAAGTGGATATGGGTTCAGGAAGAAATGGATATATGTCCTATGAATAAACATAATGGGAAATAGAAGATGTTGGACTATTAGAGAGGAAAAGTTCCAGTACTTGTTGTTTTATAGGTGTGAGACTGAAAACAGTAACGATGGGTAGGCAGACTAAGTTGAGCTGAGGTAGAGCTGTCCTGTTTATAAAACAGACTCTCTGACAACAGAGTCTGACTTTGTTGATTTAGATGGTTCCAGGGGAAAAATACAAGGCATTTAAATTTAATAAGTGAGGTGCTATTAAACTGATGCCTCCAGGACCAAATAAAAGGTGAAAACCTTTCGAGGGTAGTCCAGGTCAGTTGTGAGTTACATGCCGGTTTCAAGACTTTTTCATTCTTTGCTGCCATGTGTTCACTGCTCTTGCATCCGTCTATGCAGATGTCCCAGATGAAGTCTCAAAAAGGCACTGCTTTGGGAGCAATGTGCTGGTGGTTCTCGAGGGAAGCAAACATGCTTTTGGGAAAAACAATTGAGCACATTATCTTTGAAAGTAAAAATAGCAAAACTTCCTTTGTTTTGTCCTCCTTCAGCAGCAGAACTATGCTGCAGCCCCAGCCTTCATCCCACAGCTCAGAAAAATCCCACATGCAACATAAACCAGCTTTTCCTTGCACTGACCCCAAGTGACTCCCTCATTGCAGGATAGCAACAAAACAGAATGCCAGCAGCAGCTGCTGTTTCTCAAAATGGTGTCAAGCAGTTGGCTAAACTGCACTTTTTGTCTATTAAAAGAAAATAAACTGAAATTTAAGAGGCGTATAACCAAGTGAGACAAAGGTGCAAATAGTAACTCAGCAATTGCAGTTGTAATTACTTTTTAAAAAATTTGTTTCTAAAATATCCAGGTGGAAAATGCACTTTATTATTAACATGACCAGTCAGCCTCTAATCTTCAAATTTAAAAGTTAGTTCCAAATAGGCTGTAGACTTCCAGCCACAAGGCTGAATCAGCACGTGTTTGCAAGGTCACAAATTGAAGAATAAGGCTCATTTTATTTCAATGAATTTTAAAATTGACCGTGCGTCGCTTATAATGAAGGAATGGCTTAAGCATTTTCCTCTCTGGGGGACCATGTTGTCAATACTTTGAAACAATGTTGTGTTTGGGTTTTCAGAGCACTTCCCTGTCTTACTAACATGGCTTGTAGTTGAAGATAGCCTGACAATCTTTTCTTGGCCAGTCAGCAAAAATATTTCCAGAAACAGTGTATAGGATTTGAACATTTTAGCTTTGCACATTTTTTTCTGTCTTGTCTTGTCTTTTGTCCCTTCCCTTCCCTTCCCCTTCCCCTTCCCCTTCCCCTTCCCCTT
>VYXD01013973.1:1525542-1537898 GCA_013397195.1 Hylia prasina
TAAATCTTTCATTTGAGTCTGTACAATTAATTTTGCAAGAATGATCTCTTATTCGTGATGCAAATGTACCGTATGAAATCTACTTAACTCCGTGATGGATGAACTGTCTCATATTTTCTGTGGCATGTCATGGGGTAGGTGTGTGCAGCAGAGAAGCTCAGAGACCACACTAATTTCACACCCTGACATACCCCAAGGGCATTTGTCTGCCCAAGCTCTCGACAGAAGTCTGTGAAACAGTGTCACCGCATTTGAGAGGTGTCTGCTGTGACCTCAGTGGAATGATTTGGTGTTTCATGTTGTTGAAATTAATTGCGGGTACTGTAGGAATGTTATGAGAAACAGCTGCAGCCCACACTTGGCCTTTGCTTTGTTAATGGTGATAAATAGATTCCTTAAAGAAATACTACAGTGTAAAAGGCAGTTAACACTCAGGATGTGTGTGTTACTATGTGGAGAGCCATGCATATGACCAAACTGGTCTTTCACCTTTGAAATATGCCTTATGTTCAAGTAGTAATTTAGGCTAGAAATGAAAATCAGTGTGAACTCATGTTAACCCCATCATTATTCCTGGTGTTTTTCATATACACATATACATATATAAAAATTAGAATCAGTTCTTCTGGTTTGCTTCTTACATAGTATTCTTGAAAACTGAAAACCTCACAACCACTAAACTATTCAAAGGCAAATGGAAAGTGCTGTTAGAGAAAAGTTGGCAAATGTTAGTAATTATAAAGGAGCTAAAACTAAGACTTCTATGAGACATTTTTAAGACTGGAAATGGTTGAGAATTAAGAGGGAAGATGTTTTTTATACACTGAATATGCACTCTCTCCATGTTATGTGTCATCTCTGCATAACTCTGTTTCACTTAATATAGAATCCTTTTCATATGGATTGAAGACAACTACTCTTCCTTGACATGTGTTATTCGTCCTAATATACCTTTTGTAGTAGTTGTCTTAAAAGTTGTCTTAAAACTTAAAATTAAACAGTCATATATAACTCACACAAGACCATTAACCATTCACAGAAATATAATGCTAGAAATTCAACTTTGAAATTGACAGTGTGATCCAAGCATCAGAGTACATCCATTTTTTGGTCCTAGTTTGAATTTTTGTTTCAGATCTTTTTCTTCTGCATCTATTAGTGTGTTTGATGACAGACAAAAGATCATTGTTTCTTCACTCTTTTCTGGCACCCGTTTAAGCACCTCTGAAATGAAAAGTTCAAGGAGAACCAGATCTTTCTTCTTGCAGAAGTCAAAACATTTTCTAGAATTGCACATCTCAAACTTAAAGTTGGAGTAAATAACATAATCCTTCAGTTGCTTAATTTTTACTTATTTATTTTAGGGCACACCTGGAATGAAGGGAGAAAAAGGTGACAGAGTAAGTCTGCTTAAAAGTCAATTCTTCTCAAAAATTTAAAATTAAACACTATAGACACTTGCTAATGAAACACTTGCTTTGCATTTGAATCTTTAGGGTGATATTGCTTCTCAAAACATGATGCGAGCTGTTGCAAGACAAGTTTGTGAACAACTGATAAATGGTAAGCAGTGTTGCTTGCATTGTATCCCATACAAGGAATTAACTACTTTCTTTAAAAGAGAAAACAATGGTTTAAATTTTAAGTGACAGATATTGGCCACAGAGCACAGCAAGAGTTTTACCAACCTGATAGCTGTCTAATGCAAATGATTTGGTGGAAAAAATGTAGCAGCAAAATTTTTGCCAGATTCAGAGGCTAGTTTGGTAATCACAGAATAACAGAATAAACTGAGTTGGAACTAATCTGTTACATTTGGAAATACACATGGAGCTCTAACATTCTGGTGAGGTTCCCTTTGTCATTTTAGTCCAAAATTACATCATCTTTGCTATAAAATCAGTATATATTTTCTCATTAAACATGTCCTATCTTCAAGAGAAGGAGATCAGTGAGAAAAAGGATGCTTACTGCAGGTACTTTTCCAGCAGGGAAAGACAGATGGGTGCTGGGTAAATACTGTGTGCAGAATCAGTGGTACTCTGTAAGTAGAAACAATATTTATTTGGAAAAGGACTTTGAATTGAATTTCAGTCCTCTGCTGCCACATAGTGCAGCTCTACAGCCCTTGAAGTTGCTCTCTACTGAGGCTTTCTCTCTGACCCTGAAGTAGTGCTTTTGCTATCAGTAGACATGCCAAGAAAGACAGAGACAAATTAGTTTTTAATATTGCATCTATTACAAGGGTAAGTTCTGGCTGAGGAAAACAGATATACCCTTTGGATCATTAAGAGTGCTTGTGTACAGGGAGGAGGAAAGTATGTCCTTTAAAATGGCTATGATGGCTGCTGATAAAAACATGCCTATTAGTTAGCCATGACAGAAGAAGTACATCTGTGAATGTGTAAAGCTTATGAATAAGGATATCATGTCCAAGGTCTTTTAACATTTCCTAGAGCATTCCCATCCCCCACCCCCTTTTTTTTTTTCGTGTTCAGCAGACCTCTTCAGTGTTATGCTAGGACTGACACATTATACTAATCATATGTGTCTCTCCATTAAGGCCTCCTCCCTGCATGGTTTCAAAATGATGTTGCTTTTGTTCACACATCCTTATTTTGGAAATGAAATTTACCCATATGCAGAAGGTATATAGGTACAAGCCTGTGCATCCTACAGGCTTAAGAAAATGGCTTAATGGACAGTGCTCCTAACTCTACACATGAATAAATTATATTGCCTGTGGTAGCTGCAGAGGTCTGAGAGTACATAGAAATGTGATACTACAGTTTTAGAAGTGAAGCAAATCCTTTGTGTTCTTCAGAGTAAAAACAACCTCTAAATAGACCTCCAAGAGCAAGAGTTAAAAAAGGCCTCTTTTTGATCTTAGTAGTTCTATGATATTTTTTTTAAATGTCATTGGATTCCAGAAGCTCCCTTACCTTTCCTCCCTGACCCCCTCCCTCCTCCATTTATGTTCATCCTTCTTACCAGACATTCATCTTAGGTCTTTCTAATTAATCTGTACTAAGTTATTGAATGGGAACAAGAATAGGATTTAATTAAGAGAGATAATATTTTATTCCTTCCCACTCTGATAAAAGATTTTCACTCATTTCACATTTTTATTTTCTTTTGAAGGTCAAATGAACCGGTTCAATCAAATGCTGAATCAAATTCCAAATGATTATTATTCAAACCGAAACCAGCCAGGGCCACCAGGTCCACCTGGTCCCCCAGGAGCTGCTGGGACAAGAGGAGAACCTGGACCTGGAGGAAGGCCAGGATTCCCAGGACCTCCTGGGGTTCAAGGACCACCTGGTGAAAGAGGTGAGTAAATTCTGAGGCAGCTGTACTGTGGACATAGTGCAGAGGCTGCCAGAGGAGCACTCTGCTCCCTTTACCATGTCAGACTAGGAAGCCCGGCTAGGCCAGTTGGATTGCCTGAGGGACACTGGTGTACTGAAGGACAAAGTTAACTAGATCAGTGCTTTCCTGTCTCTCTCTTGTTCAAGTTTCATGAAATACAAATTGGTATAACATTTTGGCTGCTGTCTGAGACTTCCACATAATATATCCCAGGAAAGCAAGTGTTCGCAGATCTCTTCTGGCACTAAACAGCTGCATCTTGAAAGGCTGTTTGGAGTAACACAACTCTTTGCACTGATTAAGAGAGAAAATGAGTCATTAGCAAGTATAAAGTGTGGGATTTTAAAGAATTATATCAACTCCTTAGCTTTTTACAGTAATCTGAGGGAGGGAAGCAACTGAATGTGAATATATGGGTAAACCTACTTTATGGCTATCTTGGATCACTGTAATCACATGGGATTTCTGTAGTGTACTATGTCGTGGCCTTTGCTTATTTCCACTACTCTACTATAGCATAGACTCAGTGATATGTTTTCTAGGATATATCTTATACAGTCTTTTAAAAACGTTAGGAATAAATCAAGGAATTTATAAGAATTTCTTAAACTTTGTTTGTAATAGCTGTTCCTAAGAAAGTGTAAACCATTCTTTGTAGGAGAAGTATGCAAGACTGAAAATACCTTCCTGACTGTGGTTTAGAATAAGAAGATTATGTGGTGTTTCAGTATCTCAGAACTTTTCTATGTTTGAAGACTTTATTTGTGCTGTTACATTTACATCCTATTTTATTCTTGAGTTACTATATTTATATCCAAATTATTTTCCCAAATTCACATTTGAACATTTGTAGAACATAAATTTTAACCACTCTTGTTGCATTAAATCATGGGAAGTAAATATTAATGTCAGTGAGAGAGTGTGAAGAAATATCTGTTGATGTGGTTTCCTTTCTTTGATTTTCATTACCTTTTTATTATTCTGTAGGAATCCCTGGAGAGAAAGGTGAAAGAGGGACTGGATCCCAAGGACCACGAGGTTTGCCGGGACCACCTGGTAAATATTTTTTTTTTAGTCAGATTACAGAAAAGTAGGAGAAAATCAAGTATTTCTTCATAGAGACCCAGACTAGATATGATGAATGAACATCCTCTGCCCACTTCATATTTTTCACATGTATTAGAGTTTAATAAATTTGTAGGCAACCACCACAAAAATAGCAATTTAGAAATATTTTTGGATATGGCTAATAGGTATTTATCTTTTAATTTAGTCATCTGACATGCTTGTTAATGTGCAAATGTGGTTCATGAAAATACATTGTCCAAATATTTGAGAGATATTTTTCATGTGTCTTATCAGATGATTCTTTTGTAGCACTTAGTTTTGGGGTTTTTTTACTTGCTGGACTACAAAACACTCCCACATGCAGAGTTACCAGATAATAGGGACAGATGATTTGATTATTACTTCTGGTTTTTGCATTATGACATTTAGTTTATGTCTTGGCATAAATCAGCTACATCACTTGTTTCTGCTTGTAGTTTACTAGGCTACAATGGCTTTTCATTACAGGAACCATAATATGCTTGCAGCAAATTGTAGCCCCAATTACTTGAAACTTTACTTTTCTGCTAACCATAATAAGACTGGTTCCAAAAAAAACATTACCTCATCTATCCTGGGGCTACTGGGCAGTATAATTGATGTACTCCTATATTTTAATTGAAAGCCAGTATGCTTGTCTAATCTAGTATTTTCCCTTGAGATCATCATATCTTACACAAAGGGGAAATTAGCCAGAGAATACACTAACGTTTCTTACTTGGCTCAAACCTTACTAAATTAGTTTCTAAGAATAAATATTTAAATAAGCCACACACAGGGAAGCAGCTCATGATGAGTCACATTTCTAGATTTCTTTTTTTTTCTTCCTCTTGACCCCCATATAGCAACAGAGTGTGAGTGCTTTCTCACCAAAGACAGCCTGGGCTGTGTAGTCTAGACAGAAGTATTGTTAGCTGTTTTATCAAGATGGCTCTTAAAGAAAACAACCTCCCAACCTCTCAATTCTAAAATTAGGTCCACAAGGAGAATCTAGAACTGGTCCACCAGGCTCCACAGGATCACGAGGACCACCAGGGCCTCCAGGCCGCCCTGGAAATGCGGGTATTCGGGGTCCCCCAGGGCCACCAGGATATTGTGATTCATCCCAGTGTGCTAGCATCCCTTACAATGGTCAAGGATTCCCAGGTAGGTTATGAACAACTTAACCTTGCCCTAAATAGCCTTCACAGATGTGGCTGTTCATATTGAGTGGCTTTACATGAGACAGTCCTGCTAATCTGAATGTACTGAGTCATGAGGAGATGACTGCAGTAAGCCGGCCTGCCTCATTGTAATGAGCATTGTAATTCTTTAATATGAGCAGCCATTTAGACTTTGATGTAGGATTACTTGATGTTATGCATGGTTTGTTTTAAATAGGAAGTAGTGAGTAAATATTGTCGTCTTTTTTTTTTTTTTTAATGTAGATGGTTACTAGCTGGTAGTGTTGCTCATAGGATTTAAGTGACCAATTTCTTCTCTTCTTTTTTCCCCCCTCTATCACCACCCCTTCCAATCGTCTTCAGAACAAGGTTGAATTCTCCATGTTTCTCTTGAAAAATAAAAGGAATGCTGTGGTTGGCAGTTTCCATGTGTCTCTTTTTGAGCCGTGTCAGGATTATTTATACAAAATTGATTCCTGAAATAAAAATTTTCCACAAAGGAAATCTATTTGGTGATAACAGTGCAGACAACTGAAGGGCACCACTGTTCTACAATATCTACCAAGTTAAACACAATGGAGCCTCTGATTAGCCCTGAGTCATATAAGCCTTCCACTTTGTGACGTAGCTCAAAACAGTAGGCTGCTTCTGGAACCAAAATCAAGGGTCACAGTGACCACCAATTTTTGACTGGAAAGATTCTAATATATTTTAACATATGGGGATCCTGCAGGACCACAGTATTTTTAACAAATTAATATGTATGCCTTGCCAGGTCTCAAAATTAATGTATGTGATACTCTATTGGATATGGTTTGCTGTTAGTGTAATTGTGCATGTATCCATGAAAAGAAAAAGAAAAGAAAATATATATATATATGTACACACTTGCAGACTCAGTGATACTGGTTAAAGAGCCAGTTGGTTGTGCAGATCTCACAAAAAAATTCTTATTTAAATGAAAAATAAAGAAAATTGTACATGTGATTCAGCAGTGTTCTTTCTAGCAAGCAGCTATGTATACATATATAAATATATGCCTAAGACTTACCTGTTGGATGTATTTAGTTGGATGAAAGTATGTTTTTGCACATGAGGTGGACTTTTTAAAAGACTAACATCATCTTTGACCTGTTTCAGGTTTCGGCTAACACATTTTCTAAGTCGCCAGTGCTGCTTACAGTTTGAATACATGAAAATCCTGTTTCTGAGATGTTTGCGCACGTGCTTATTAGAAAATGAGTCCGTATGGATATTTCACCACGGATATGGTTCTTAAACCATGTTGACCTCATAGAACGGGGAGATACTTTTACTAACACAACTCATGAATGAGATAAAGGACAGTGACGTCAATTCATTAAGCCTATTGCATTTCAATAATAAAATAGACAGTCTTTCTTTTTTAAAAAAGACCTAGACCACCAAAAACCTCAGTGGCGAAGGAGGCTTGTAAAACTACTAACCAGCAAAGGTAATGCCATTAGAAGAGAGACAGATTTAACCTGGAAAATGAGAAATAACTTATGTAAATAGTAAACTAATTGTGGCTTGTAGATGATTTGTATGGGACTGTATCCACTAAAATCTGTTAACAACTCTACATGATACTTTTGCATAAAAGCCTGCTGCTGCTTGCTGTATGCCAGAATAACATCTTTGACAACTTATGAAACCTACCTGTCTGTTTCTTGTTACCAACATGTCTGAATTGGGACATATACCTTTCTTTTTTTAATGTGTAATCTTGTTGGATCTGTAACTGCAGTTATAAATATCAAAGTTTTATACTAATTTTTCTTCTGTTTTGCTGTAGTTTTTGGTGTTCCTGAAGCACCAGCTGTAACTCGGTTTGTTACGAGGAACAGCACGACAAAATGACATGTACTGTATATTGCCGCTGGTGATAGTTATGTCTACACTTACTGTCCCATTCTCAGAGAAAACTAGTATATGCCAAACACATCTCTTCATTTTACCTGCTCCATGTCTTCTATTAATTATGCAGTTTAAAATAAAGCCCAATGCTTAGATTTACTGAAGTAGCTGTAAAATAGTAATTTTATTTGATTTTCTTGGTTTTATTTGGGGTTTTTTTAATAGTTTTACCATGATTTGTCCCTTGCTTAATTTATGACTCTACTGTTTTGTGTATTATAAATACAAAGCCTTTCAAGATGAATTTTAAACCTTTTCTTATTTTTCTGCCAAGAAAGCATTCATGAGCAAAACTGAGAAATACCCCCTGTGAACTAATTATTTATATATTTATTATATGAAAATAAGGTTGAACTAACATTATGTAGACAGACTAACTTTCATTGCATATGTGGATTCAAAGACACGTGATAACTGTTATGTTCAATCGGACAACTATTTTCAACCAGAACCATACGTGCCTGAAAGTGGACCCTATCAGCCTGAAGGTGAACCCTTTATAGTACCTATGGAGTCAGAAAGGAGAGAGGACGAGTATGAGGACTATGGAGTTGAAATGCATTCACCAGAATACCCTGAGCACATGCGCTGGAAAAGATCACTGTCAAGAAATGCAAAAACAAAACCGTAAAAGATCTGTGTCTTGTTTCGGGGGTTTTTTTGGTTGATGTGTTTTTTTAATTTTTATTTTTTATTTTTTGCTGTGCTTGCATTTGCAGATACACACAGGGAGAGTGCATCATTCCTTTTGCAATATGGCTTTCTGGTCTTTTCACATCAGACACACCCCTGTTTTGTATCTCGCTT
Organism: Hylia prasina; assembly: GCA_013397195.1. Lineage (NCBI taxonomy): Eukaryota > Metazoa > Chordata > Aves > Passeriformes > Sylviidae > Hylia > Hylia prasina. The sequence continues at coordinate 1,533,927 of VYXD01013973.1, forward strand.
ATGTGGGGATAGCAATGTGTGTACCCAAACACTTCATGTTGCTCTGGAAATGCTTGTAAAATACTGTTGCTTATAGTGGTTGCGCACAGATTGAGGTGTGCATTCAGTTATCCCAGTGCTGCCTTTTCATTAAAGTAATGTAAAAACAGTAATGTAAAAAAAAAGAAAACCAAAAAACCAAAACAAAAATAACCACAGAGCTGTTGCAAATTTTCTAAGGACTGTCTGCTTTAGCTCTACATTTTTCTTCTTTTCCAAATGCATGTTTTCAGTTCAGTCATATCACAGGTCTGCAATATCTAGTTAAAGGAACCAAAAATTTTCCTCTCCTTCCAATATCATTGTAATTTTCTTCTATTCTGAGTTACAATGTGCAGAGCATATACTGCTCTTATACATCTCCTCTAAACACCACAAACATTAAGTAGCTGAAATCATTGTATCAACTGGATACAGTTTAATAATGCCTGAAATCTCCTTGTTTGTAGACACAGTTACATTTATGCCAAATTGCAGTCAATCCTGCAGAGATGGAATTGCATGTTTATGTTGTATATTTAGTATGGAATTTTTTTTTTCAGAATACAATGTTTCGTAGTTACCAAAAGCAGTTGGAAATTGTTTGCAAGACTATGGATATAGAATTGCTGCTTTTATATTTTAACTGCAAATTGTGAATTTCACTGCCTTATATTATTTATTTCTGAAATGAAAGAGGCATTTTTCAATAAAACTACTGAAAATGTATGTGTCTATTCATTTTTTGAAAGGCATTGTGGGACTGACATATTTGTGTTGTATCAGTGTTGTTTACGCAATAATGTGGAAATGTCAGGTATCAAAAATCCGTTAGAATGGGAATAGTCCAAGAGGTGTTTGGGTTGTGGTGGCTAGAGGTGGTGGGATGAAAGCAGGAAGTACCTCACCTGTCTGAGGTACAAATAACTTTTAGGAAATTCAGTCTGCAAGGCTTTTGGTGAGGAAAATGAGATCCTCGACTGAGAGGATTAATTGCTGTCTTTTGGGGGATTTTTGGTGAGTGTCTTTCCACCTGAGGAACTACTTGAACTGCAGAGAGTGTCTAAAGCTATCACTGGCTTTTCACTGGCCCATCCAGAATATGAAGAAAATATTTTAGATGTTTGGGCAGCTTATAAATGAGTGTTTACTGTCTGAGGCCAACAAAGAAGAAAACTTATTTCCAGGAATTCTCAGGGGACAGAAACTAAGGAGGTGGTAGGGCTACTGATGACACTTCTAGGAAAGCTGTTGCAAAGGCGAGCCAAAGAAATCGTGGAAAAATACAGATTCAATGCAAATACAAATTTCAGTTCCTGAACATCTCATACAACTGAGCAGTTTACAGAGTCTGGCAGACTTGAAAGAAAGAAACTGTTTGAAAGCTGAATTTTAATTGCACACACATTTCCTTTCATTTTGGCAAAAAGTGTGGATACAAACAAGCAGGTGGGAAAGAGCTGCTGCTTGCTTGAAATCAGTAAGAACCACTGAGGGAGTTGAGCCTGTTCAGCCTCGAGAAGAAATGACTGAGAGGCAACCTCATCAAACTCTTTAAGTACCTGAAGGGAGGGTGTCAAGAGGAGGTTTCCAGGCTCTGCTCAGTGGTGCCAAGCAACAGGACAAGAGGCAATGGGCAAAAACTCTTGTACAGGAAGTTCCATCTGAATATGAGGAAAAACTTCTTTACTTGAGAATGGCTGAGCCCTGGAACAGATTTCCCAGAGAGGGTGTGAAGTCTCCCTCACTGGAAATATTCAAGAAACATCTGGATACAATTCTACGCCATATGCTCTGGGATGACCCTGCTTGAGCAGGGAGGTTTGACCACATGACCCACTGTCATCCCTTTCAAACTTACCCATTCTGTGACTGTGATTTTGTGATTCCGTGTTTGCAGAGAGGAGCTTGATGGAGACAGTCTTTGTTCCATAAGTCCCCTGCTCAGAGAGCAAGTTCTTTGCATTTCTTACAGCAAGAACAACAAAACTGAAAAAATACCCAGACAATGTTCCTGATTTATGGAGGCTAAATATTATGGTAGTGCCTCACTGCTGAAATCTTTGTGCAATAGTGGGCAAAAATGGAGCAAAGGAAAGGATGGAAGAGTGCTGTCCTTCATTTTTACTTTTGCAGTAGTCTGTTGAATGCCCTAGTGCTGACTGCACAGAGACACTTATAAAAGAAGATGATAAGGGGAAAGCTGATTTGGCCAGACACAAAGGGTTTTAAAAACAACACAAGCAGTTGATCTTTGTATTAAAAAAAGTAATATATATATATATATATATTAGCGATAGATTGATCAATCTCTATAGATCCTAAAGGCAATAATTCTTATTAGCAGGTTTCAAAAATATATTCTTCTGTGAAAAGCACATTAAAGAACACACATAGTCCTTGAGATTGCCCCTTGTTGTTATGAAGAGAAATAATGTGTTCGTGTTTTTTGACTGCAGCTCAGACCACAGCTATGAATGGGAAAAAAATTTGGGAAAATGTTGCACTGATATAAATTGTTTTCATGGCAGGTTTTAAATAAGAATGAACACCTTTCAAATAATTTTATTTTTGATGCACCACTGAATCTACTGATCTGAAGGTAGTTGTATTTATAGTCTTCAAAGTAAAAAAGATCAAGAAAACACAACTTCTAATGAATGGTTTATTTCCTTCTGCAGGAGCAGAAGGCCTCACAGTTTTGCCTTGATCAACTAGTTAAAAAATGCTTACTGATCACTTTTGTGTTCTGGAAAATGAGTTGAGGATTAAAAGAAATTCTCTTGAATGCTCCTCCAGATCTGAAAATTTCTTAGATGACAGTCAGCTACAATTAATAGAATACAACAGTGATTTTAGTGTTGATATGCTCTTGGCATCTCAAAAAAGAAATGGGCAGTTACGTTTTCATTAATTTATGGTTAATATGTTTCCACCTTATTTTTTTTGTTCTTTTGAGCAATCATTGAGCTAATTCTGACAGTTACACCTCAGAGAGTGATTGTGAAATTCCTTTGCATGATTAACTGTGCTTTTTCCACCAAATTTACTGAGGTTGCATGCTTTGAATGAACAAATCTGTTCCCCAAGCTTGGAGATTTAGAAAGCCCTTAGTAATCACAGGTTTGCTTTTTGATGAGGAAATGCAGCAAGACTGTATTGAGCTGTTACACAAGCACTGGTCTCAGTTTCATTTCTGTGTCAGCTTTGTGGTTATGAATTTCTTCATCCTTGAAGTCTCCTGTTTGCTTCTGAGCTGTTCGTAAAGAATACTTTTGTGCCCAGTTTGACTCCCCCTGTCTGTCATTCCTCTATAGGCAGTACAGGATGTCTTGAGATTTTTACTCATTACCACTGTACATATTCTTTGTGAAGCTCACATTTATTACTTCTGGGTTGATGCAAGCTACTCACTGGATTTTCAAAAGTTCCTAAAGTTTTAAAAACATGACATTTCTGGGTGCTTACTTTCAGATACCCATTGATCTCTGAGTTTCAGAAAGCAATATGGCCCTTATAACTTGGCCTCTTTAACCAGCCTTGAGTTATCTTGCAAGTCGCTACAATGATTATTTTTATAATATTAAACATTGAACAAATCAATGAAAACGGGACAGAGAAAAAATAAAATACTTTCTGTTTCTCATTTTCAGAGTGTGTTATCCCAGTAAAGTTCTGAAGTTAAAAATACTGAAGGAGATGTATTTTCTTCCTTCATCTGTAACAAAAGTAGAAAAGCTTCAGATGCACAGAAAATACCAGAAAGAAGAAAACAAAAGCTGTATATTTTTCCATTAGAGAGGGAACATTCCAGGCCTACTGTCATGGGCTTCACCAGAACTTTTGGTCTGTGAGCAAAAAAGATAACTTCAGTATTTAAAAAAAAAAATATTCTTGTCTGAGATAAGCAGAGGTACATAAAACTGAAAAATACCTTGAATTATAGTGGTTTTG
>VYXD01013973.1:1537919-1551057 GCA_013397195.1 Hylia prasina
GGGTTTTGCCATCTGAAAAGCGAAGGGGAAAAAAAAAAAAAAAAAAGAGATGTATATCAGTTTTAGTGCCGCGAAGTTTATGCCCCATAGCAACCTCTACTGGAAAATTGCAACACTTCATTCAGTGTTTGCATCTTTGGGTTCTGTTCATGACAATGAACAGAGCAAAATAACTAAAATTACTGTGCACTGTACAGGAGCATTTTTCTCTCGTACGTTATGCCAACCTGTCATGCCTGGCGCAGTGATCCTTCCCTTCTTCCATGCCCTCTTTCCTTCCTGAAGCTTATGTGCTGTTCCCCACTCTAAAAGCCTCCTCCCTGTTTAGCTCCAGGAAACATGAAGGATTAGGACATGTTACAGCTGGTTCATCTGAGGAACACCAAGGTGGTCCAGGGGCTGTAGCACCTGGTGATTGCAAGGGTTGGGCTTGTTTAGCCTGGCAAAGTCAAATCTGACAAGAAGGAACCCCTCTGCTGTCTTCCACCCTTCCTTTTATTCCAAGCACTTCTTTACTTGTTATTTTTCTGGAAGAATATAAGATTAAGAAAGTGTCTAGAATTCCTGAATCATGTACTCCATGTAACTTGCATTTTGCTGTTATCCATCTTACATCCAGAACTCCAAAGCAGGGGATTGGACACAGAGTTTTAGGGTTTCTTATTGTTGACACTTGTATAAGTATTGGCCTTTCCATGCCTCCCTGTATGTTTTTGAACTGTTAGACCTTTTTACACTCCTGTTGTGACTGATTAACAAGTGGGAAATCTTCTGGGTAGATTGTATTATTTTCTTCTTCTAAGTAGATACTTTACATAGTTGTCAACTGTGAATTGAGATGGTTCAAGACGTGACTTTAACTCAAATCTATTACTTCTATGCAATTCCAAGGAACATAAGTACTTTTTTGGTACTGGAAAGACAGTGGAAAATAATGCTCTTTTAATTAAAATGGCTTTTAATCTTAATATTATTTTGCATCATGGGTAAATAAACAAAGATATAAAACCATAACCAAAGTTTGAAGAGAAATCAGGAATCCTGGCCCAGAATCCATTCTTAGATGTTTACCCTTTAATTTTCAGTTCCAGAAACCCTGTTCATATGAAAAATGTCAGCATAACATCAAATAAAGGGTAATCTGCAGGCTTGTTTTCTTTGGCAGTTCCTCAGAATACCATGAATACTCTCTGTTGTTATTTGGCAATGCCCTTGTGTACAGTATATTTGACAGAAAATGCCTGTAGACTGCAAAATCCCAGCCAGTGCATCTTCTAAGTTAGTATCCTGCAGTTATATTTCTCAGTCTCCTGAACTGATCTCTTTTCAGTAGCAAGAAATGTCAAAACAGCACCAAACATTTCCTGCATCTGGCCAGTTTCTCAAATACCTGTTTGAAAGATCTTTCATGGTACTTGTTTCCCCATAAATGAGGCAAAAAATTTCCTAGTGAAATAGGAAGATCTCAGAAACTTGAAGAGGAAGATGTTTAAATGTACAGTAAAGATTAAAAACCCTTACTTAGACATTGGCACAAAACTAAAGTGTTTTCATTATTCATAACAGTGCTGGAGCAGGAGCTGATGGCCCAGGCTGGGCTCAAATGGCATCCTGGGGCAGAGGAGGGTTTGGAAAGGACAGTCAGGCTCAGCATTTAGCTCTGAAAATACTATTTTCTGCTCATGCAGTATATTAACAATATTAGTTTGGGAAATCCTGAAATAACCATCACTGGGACTGTTCCTTCACCGTGTTGGATGGTAAAACTGCACAAAACCTGTCCCTGAGGAGGAGTGTATGGGCTGCTCCTGCCAGGGCTGAAGGTGTGCTGGGAGGGACAGTGGCTGTTGACACTGGAAGGTGACTCTGTGCAGCAGAGTCCTGCTGGAGGGATGGAAGAGAGTGAGTTTTGTCACTAAATAAAGATGAAAATGAGGCCTCGGCTGGAAACAGAGAGGTAGAGTAAATTAAGAACTGAGATATTGCACATATAATACTTGAACTACAGACACTGAAATAGATGTAAAATTGAAGAAAACCCACAGTTTTGCTCGCAAATCTTCATCTTCATATTTAAGGCAGTGCTTTGTGCTGTGATTAATTGAGATTTACTGTGAAAATATGGTGATTGTAGCTGATCATCTACAGAAATATAAAAACAGAAGTAAGAGGCCTATGCTTTAAAATAAATGTACTCACCATCCTTTTCTGGCAGATGATACACAAACACAATTTCTGCATATTCTAAAAATACAGTAATTGGAAACGGATTGAGATTGATATTTTTTCAAAAGGGAGTATTTTAGAATTGTGAATGATACCTACATCCTGCCTTATGTACAAGTATACAGAAATAGTCCTAGAAATGTAGAACGGATAAGAGTCACAGGCAATTTTTATAAATAGATATTTTAGACAATTCTTGTTGAAATTACATCTAAATTGAAAGATACTAAAAGGAGACATAAATTATAGTTTTTCAGTCAAACACTGACTGTGTCAGGAGCTGTATTACTGATTTCCTGAAATAAAGATTTTCTTTAACAATCCTGCTCATTTAGCTGTGTGACTGACTCAGTCCATTTTTGATGTCTCAAACTCAGTCTAATTGCATTACTCAGACTTTCAACTTATAATTTTGAATTCTTCTTTTACGTGAAAAAAATTATTTTCTTAGTTCTGAATCATTCTATGTCTCTTAGAGGTGAATGGGTAATATTACAGATATATATATATATTTGTATATAGATAGATGATTAGGTATTACAAGAAGAGTTTTTCCTATTTTCTCCATAGTAATGTAATGTATTTTAACAGTTCCATCTTGCACATTGGAGTAAATAAATAGTTCTTGAGGGCTCAAAGCCAAAATATATTATTCATTCCTTCTTAAATGTATTTCTAAGATGGTTTCATAAGATGTGGTGGTGTTCAAACTGAACTTGGAAGTGCTGGAGACGTAAAAAACCCACTGGATGGACATGTGCAAGAACTGTTTCATTTCAAATCAAGGTATAGATCTTACCAGAAGTGATCAAAAAAGTCAACTCTCTTTGTCAGACTTTGTGCATGTGTTGCAAGGCTTCAAAAATGTATGTAGGTCAGAATGTAACACGCTGGTTTTGTGGTAACTTACAACAACATAAATTTCATTAAAATATTTTTCATTTTGGAAGAATGCTTCTATGATACCTAGGCATTCTACTACATGGTAAATTAAGGAAGTGTAGTCATCTGTGCTTTTAGAACTCCAGAAGATTCAAATCCCTTATATTTCACATGTAAATGGCTTTGTTTTCCCCTTGTTTTGCATTCTGTATAAACTGAGTGAATAGAATGATAAATTATGATCATTATAACAAATTATGATCATTACAATAAAATATGTTTTGTGATTCATGAGTTGTATATTCACTGCCATGTCTTACATACATATTTCTCATGTAAAACTGAGTTTGTTTTTGAAGTTTTAAGAATGGGTCCAGCTACAACATCTGGGAAGGTCTTACTTTTATACCAATATAGTATGGCATTTTGATCCAATTTAAAATGAACCTTCCTTTATAAGGTGTATTGGATCGTATCCTTACTAGTCTTTCCCCAGGAAGTACACCTATACAAAATGCTGCAAAAGGATACATATTTCTAAAGCTGACTGAATCAATTCAGCTTTGGCAGCCAAATTTTACAACCAACATTTCTCACTTAGTATGCAGTCTTTTGGCACATTACATTGGACTATGGTTATCCTGTAACATTAGTAGCATTGTGCTTTGTACTGTGGGAAAAGCCACATCTCAGTGTGGTGGAAATTCCACTGGAGAAAGAACAAGTTCCTTCCAAACCAATTGAGTTTTGCCTTTAATAAACTCATTGGAAATGGATCAGCGTGGAATTTCATGAACTATGGCCAGATTTTCAATAGGCCTCAGTACCCTGAGTGCAGTTGGGTTTTTTTTTGTTTTTTTTTTCCCGGAAAGTTCAGCTTCTGTTTGGCACTGGGACTGGTTATACTCTGGTTTCAGACATGAACCAGCTTTTTAAAGAAGCCTGTTTAGCTGGTGCTGTCATGGTGCTGAGCCCTAGCTAGCAAGATCTGATGAGAGCAGAGCATGAGAGCAGTTTTTGCTGAGATCTAGTACCACATTAATATGTCTAAGTAACTTCTGAATGCAAGGTGACTTGTAACTCCCCATCCTCAGATGCAGGTCAGGTTAACATGTGCCTCTATGCAGCCTTGATTTAAATGAAATGGTCATGTTTTCAAGAATTCCTTCCACTTTAAGGACTCACTGTGAGGGTTCCATGGACATGCAGGTAGAGGACTTCTTAGTTTACTTTGCCATCCATAGCTACAGTAAACTCATTCCCTTCACATCATGAGACTGTGCTTTGCAGTCACCCAGTGCTTTCCATGAGGAAGGAGAATGTGCCTTCTTGCAGAAAGGTGGACAACCAAGAGTAAAATATGAAGTCTTTTGCTAAAATCTTTTCCTCCCTGATTTAGACCAAGCCATTTAGATGGAAAACTGCATATCAAGTGCTCTGTGGTGGTGATCCCATGCCGAGTTATTTTTGGGATACAAAATCTCAGTTCCTGTTGAACGTCATCAAGCCCAAGACTGGGAAAATATCATCTTTTAGTGGGTGAATTTGAATCTCTTAGCTAAATATGTTATGTCCATTGCACAAATGTAAAATGCAGAATAATTTTCCTGTGAGCAAGGATAAATACAATAGATAAACTAATTGTGTCTTTCTTATTAAAAATATCCATCCATCTTTCCTCAGAGGCAAGATACAAGTGACACATCTGCTCAGAGTATCACCCACTGAACAGAACCATATGAACTAGCTTATATAAAAGCCAAGTTATTTTTAGCAAAAGATGAATAAAAATGAAATGTTTCATAATTCTTATGTCTCTCTGTCATCATATAAATTTAAATGAAATATAGGTAGCTGAACAAGAACAATTTAAAAAACACCAAAATCAACAACTTGCCCTCTTTTGCACTTTAACATTTACAATATTTTTAGAGGTTGTTTCCTTTCCAGTTGTGACTTCATGTGCATTGAAAAATGAGGTCAATTTTAGTGCTGCTAATCTTAACTGGGGAAAAAGTTGATGTAGAAAAGCCCCATGTTGTAATCATCTAAACACATTTCAAAGGGCACTGGGCAGAGGGTAAAGAAGCAACAGGTCAGATTTATCAGCTGGACATTTACACTCAGGAAAATATAATAGTGGTGGGAGAATCTGGCTGGACTGTTCATTCTGGGGAAGAGAAGGCTCAGGGTGGATCTCACCAATGTGTATAAACACCTGATGAAGGGAGAAAAGAAGACAGAGCCAGGCTCTTTCCAGTGGTATCCAGCAACAGGACCAGAGGCAGTGGGCACAATCAGAAACACAGGAGGCTCCATCTGAGAATTAGGAAAACCTTTTTCACTGACTGAGTACCTAAGCAGAGTCACAGGTTGTCCAGAGATGATGTCCATCCTTGGATAGACATTCAAAAACTCTCTAGACATAGTCCTGGGCCACTGGCTCTAGGTAGATTAGACCTCCAGGGGCTCCTTCCAGGCTCAACAGTTCTCTGAATTTATGATCCAGCAATAGGCTCCTACTTAATTCTTGTGATGCAAAGTGGATTATACCTGCATGCAAAACACTTGGGAAAATGTAATAAAACAAATGTAATTTGAACTTCTGGCACAGTTCCTCATGCTGTAAAAATAATTGTTGAGGTAAAGCACAAAGATGTTATTAGCAGTGTTCCATGATTTCCTCAGATTTTGATGTCTTGCCAGTGTAGCCTTCCCCCGCAGCTCCCACTGCAAACTTATCTCAAAGAAATGTTGAGTATCCGTCATAAGCAAAGCAATTTTCCAAGGGTTGTGAAATGCGTCATGTAAATTCATGCAGTCACTGTCAAAGCATTTAAAACAGAGGCTTATTTTCAGAAGTGAATCCTTAGGGAGGACAAATTTTTTAATGTAAACAGGCAACAAAATACTAATTAGTGGCTGCAGTTTTGGTAGAGGATGTGTGCAGAGGCGACTTATAAGCATTTCTGCTGGGTCCTTCATGACCTAGCAGCATTCCAGGGACTGCATAATTTTCCACCCCAGGTTATCCAGCATGTGATAGTTCTGATCCCACACACAACAGAACTGCGTGTTTTGTCTCAAACACCAGTTTCTACCATGGTTTGAAAAACTGCAGTTCTGAACTGCTTTGTGTAGAATTCAAAATTGAGGTGATTTATTCCATTTTGTCTCTAAAAGCTTTTAGGGAAAGAACCATCTTAGGACTGATAAAAGGTGATGGAGTTGGTAAGTCATAAAATAGCTGATTTCTGACTGTACTCATCCAATTCCTGCTCTTAACCTTTCCTCAGCACCTTGCAAAATAAATAATTGTAGACAGCATGGGAAGTGAGATTTTTCCAAGACCCTTTTTTATTTTTATACTAAAAATTTAAGCAATAATAGATTCATCTCTTTTTGTCCAAATTGCTTCACTTTGCTCATAAGGGTCAAAAGCAATGGAAGAGAAAGAAGTAGAAGACCAATCTTTCCCTTCACTCAAATGCTCTGCTTTCAAATTAACCATCAGCTGCCACTCAGAGAAAACTTTGGAGCATGGACCCCAGCACTAGCTGGAACTACTTACCCAACTCTTATTCACTGAAACTCTTATTCATTGGAAGAGTTTGTTGATTTTTCAGACCACTGACATCTGTCTCTCAGTGGTTTGTCACTTTGTGGCACATTATTGTTTGGATGTAACATATAATTTTGATATTATCACTACATTGTTCTTTCTGGAGAAGTAAATTCTGGCCTTTCAGTGGAAGCTTGTTTTATTGCCAGGCATTATCACAAACACAAACATTTTCAGGAAGGGATTAATTATATGTTTATATATGTGTAAGTGGACTCTCTTGGTTCTGTTACAGCTGATATATGATGAACAAACAAAAACATCTGATCTTTCAGAATATAAACCAGCAGTTCACCTCCCTGCTATGTGGACAATCCATGCCCCATAGCTCTTTCTAGCTATGCTGCTCTTCAAGAAAAAGGCTAAAATACTTTGTGTCAGCTGGTGGGAAACTGCCTTCAGAACTTGATGAATAGAGGAAAGTCTTGATCGCTTGTTTTCATTTCCCCTCTGGGGTTATTCAACAACTCAAGTCTAAAATTAATGCTTATGACACTCAAAGCAGAATGAAACCCTAGCACTGGAGGCTTTTATGGATTGTGATGTCATGCCTAGAGACAAGTTTGTTTATGTGGTTGAAAGGGGATTTATGGGTCTTTCCCATTGCATTTTGTCTGCCCATGCCAGTACAGTCTGTTCTTGCAGAGTGTTGGGTTCTCAAGGCATATTTTGGAAAGAAAAACAAACATTATCTTTTATATCTATATCTCTTTTATATCTTTTATATGTATCTTCTTATTTGATCTTTTATTTATCATCTTAACTTTTCTGATGGGTTATCCTAGTCCTTTTTGGCACTAATCCAGTATTGATTGGATAGGTCAGTGGCCTAGAGTGCTCAGTGTTTACCTGCAACTGGAAAACCAGGTGGATTTCTATATTTTCCTGTGCTTTTCTTATATTTTCGTCCACAAAGAGAAACTTTGGTTTGGTGTGTTCAGATTTACGATGAACATTTAAATTACTTCAACCTTACAATCAAATTTGGGTGGCTTAAAACCATAACACTTCTCCAGAACATTTGGAAATTCACTAATTGAAACACTTTGCCCTGCCTTCAAACCCAGCATCAGCCTCACAAGAGGAAGGACACAATCAATAGAGTGTTCTCATGGCAGCACCTTGGGCTCAAGAAGGATTGAGACCATTCTGATAGTCTCATAGCAGTGAGAGCTGGGTCTTCCTCAGTAGGGAGCAGTAATGGGGCAAGGTGGTTCAAGTGGCTGCATGTCCAGTGCCTGGATCCCAGGGCCTCCAAGTGCCTACACGTCTAGGCTGGCAGGGCAGCAGGTTCAGCTGCTCTGATCCTGGTGCCCTGAGGTGTTCCTTGGAGACTGAGTCTGGGCAAGCTGTTCCATTACTATTAAATCCCCAATTTTTCCTTGTGCTACTACAGTGGGTCTGGATGTAGACACTGACACTTGTACCACCCACCTCAGTGAGACTGCTGAGATTGCATGGGATGGAGACTCAGCAGGACCACTGCTGCTTTCCACAGAACCAGCTGCACTCGTGCAATTAGCCAATCAGTGTCCCAGAAGCTCCAGGATTTCACTCTCCAAAAAATCCAAGTCCAGCAGCCCCAGGCACAGAAAACACATTAAGATCCTTGCATAACAGTTTGCAGGGAAAATCTCCTTTTGCTCACAGGCTGTGCAAAGACCCCAAAGTTTTCAGTGTGCCAAGTTTTCCCATTCTTTCAGGAGTTCAGTTCAATTGTCACATTTAATGAAACAGCTCATGATTATTTTACAATTTTGGCAATCTAACAATTATTTTTGTCAGTGGAAACAATCAATGACTTCCACTAGAAATTGTTAGAAATATTTTATTTTTTATATATAAAAAATACTGTGTCTGTTGCTTCTAGGGTAAAGTCCCACATTATTCTCTTTCTAATTTCCCTGGCAATTCTGATTGCTGTAGTGCTTCATAATGAATCAGCTTTTGTACAGACTCATACCTTCACAGTGGTAATCCTGTTTCAAAGCTTTTCTATTTGTTTTTCTGCACTTTATAGATGATGTATTATCTTTACTGAGCATTTGCTACTTACTGATTTCTTGTTTTGGATGTGGTGACTCACAGTTGCTGTTTATGCCTTTTTTTATGAAGAAAGGAACTTTGTGCTGAGGCACTTGGGTCTTTGTTTTGGACCATTATTTGGAAAATATTTGAAAAGGCAGTATGGATGTGCTACTACGTGGAGAAAAAGCAGCAAAAGACAGCATGTATGTTCTAGCCCTATGAAGTATTCCCGATCCAGAGAGAATGGAAGTCAACCAAAAGTCTTTCCATTGACTGTAGTGAGTTTTGGATCAAGTCTTGTGTATGTAAGTGGCGTCCAAATATCTGAGCTGTTCACAAATGGCCCATGTCTGTTATAGTTACCAGGAAATGCAGGCAGTGGGCCAGAGTTCAAAGATTCAGCTTTTTCAAATCCAAGTCACACTTACAAAAAGAAAGATGCCTTTATCCAAACTGTTCCAGTCCTCCAGGGTGCTGAGTTTTCTTGTGACTCAAGTCCTCAGCTATTAAAAAAAATAACAAAAACTTTCCTAGCTAGATGCATATTGGGCAAGAACTAGTAAATCTCAGGAAAGGTGGAGCATAATTCTGAAAATGGCCAGGAAAGTTGTAGCACGGTGAAACCAGGCCTCTGATATAAGCCTACAAATGCACGGAGTTTTGAGATGGGAATTGGTAAATCTAAAGAGGGAAATTTTATGGGAGCAATCTGATTCTAGCAAAGTTGGCAGCCAGAGAATGTCTTAGGAAGGGATTACAGGATACAGGGTCTGCCATTGTGGGGACCAGGACCAATGAATATATTTATGCTATGATAAATACACTGATAAATACACTGATAAATACACTGTAAGGCATGCAGGTACCAAGGGATCTGCAAAAACACACAGGGGATATTTCTGTGTGCACTGTAGCAAGGTACTCAGATAATCTCTTCAGGTGTAAGACAACATCATACTGTACTGGAGAACAGTCATGGGTCTCAATTTAAAACTTCTCATGTTGATTTTAAGTACAACATTTAAGAGGTTGTGAGTGCTTTGAACTTGAATTTCCCATCATCACATTAAAAAAATACCAGAAACCAGTGACCTGAAGAATTCTGCTCACTGAAACAAATTAGACTATTTGTAAGTGATTTTCAGCAAACTTATGTGCACAGATGGAAAACGCTGCAAGAATAAACAATAACCAAAATAATTAAGAATTTGTTGATCTTTTCTTGAGAAATGGTGGTCTAAAAGACAGCTGTTTGCTATGCTGGCAGCTAGTTCCCTATAAGTATTCCTGGGAAGGATCCATTTGCATCTCCAGGTGAGCATAATCAATTGCACAATTAAGTAGAATGTAAACTGCATGCAGCATCTGTAACCTTTTACTCATGTTAGCTAAGAAAATAAAAATTGCTTCTGGCAAAGCTTCAGGTATTCCCAAGAGGTCTAGTGTATATAAAGAACGGGAGTGAAAAGATTGGAAAGTTGTTGCTCCTTGCTTACAAGTGCTTCAAAAATTATTGACAAGTGCTTCAAAAATTATTGACAATTCCTTTCTTCAGCAGGAGTCCTATAATCTGGCCAAGTTTATCAGTCAGTTTCAGGAATGCAGAAAAAAATCTTCAGCTTTGTGGCACCTTCCCAAATATGCCAGAAGATGTTTAAGACTTGGTCATTACCAGTGTGTCCATTGAGAGGAGTGCTAGACATCAACAGCTGAACACACAACAGAGGGCAACATCTAGTTGGATGATTATTCACTGTTTTGGGAAGTCATGGAAAATTCTCCGTAACTTAGCTGGCTATCACTATCATTTGATTAAATCCTGAAAAGTAAAACTGCAGATAAATTAGAATATGAGGTTTTGTATACGCACTGGGTGTTCATCATGTCTAGGAAGCACAAGGATTTTGACAAAACACAATAAAAAAGGGATCAGAATGAAACACTTTGGCTTCAGACTTGAAAAGTGCCATGAGAAAAGTAGTACAGAGGAAGAATTTGCCTAATAGTTACAGAAAATCTATTCATCCCTATTTTCATCAGTAGTGACAACAAGAGCCAAAAAATGCTTTACTTACTGCTTAAAATGAAAGGTGACTCACACAGGCAGTGTGACTAAGTAAAATTTTGAAAGACTGCCTTTCATATTTGACCAGTCTAATGAGTGTGTTGCAGACCTTTTATGGATGATTTGGAGTTCATGTGAGCATAGAATGAATGTGGGGGTGAGGAACAGCTTTTTTTTCCCACATATAAACCCTAACCACATTAATCTTAAAGGAACCGTGAAGCCATAGTCCAAACCAAGCCCACTTGCACCAGACTGCACTCTAGAGTTCTTAGTTTGCAAAAAGAGCAGGAAACAGGAGCTTGTGCCCTTTTCAGAGTCTAAGACAATGTAAATCCTGGATGATTGGAAGCAGAACAACTGCTGTCTTCCCTTAATCAGAAAGGCTGTCACACATGGTCAGGTTATGCGCATAGACTTGATTCTATTCCCCACCACAGATATCCTTGGGGCTATTTCTCCTCTCTTCTGCCTGCCCAACGCCCTGCAAATTTCTTTTCTTTGCTGTGGATCCAATCTGAATTTATCTACAGCTTTGGGGACATGAGGAAATTTCTAATTTATCTGATCCCTCCTGTTGTCTAGCTGTAGTGAAGGAAGATTTTTGTATAGCCAGAGTTGAATGTGGTGATAGAACAGAACAGAACAGTGCAGCTAAAGCATGGGACAGAGAAAAGGCATACACTGAAGTAATTCTTCCAGCAGTTATCTCCTTCTCTTTGGGTTAACTATGAGTACCAGCACCCCCTCTTGCCATATAACCTGCATTTTCACTTCTTCATGAAGAGCAGCAGCAGACAAATAGATGTCCATTTTAGGGGAAAAAAAAATCATGCAGCATTATCCTATATTTGATACATTCATGACCCTGAGGCACTTATTGTGGAAAATCAGTACAGAAGGAAGGCAAGGAGATCTGAAGCATTATCTTTGACCACTCCCTAACCTTGGAAAGGTTCTTTTACTATAACCTGGCATGCAATTTTACATCTTTTTGCAACTGGAATTGCCAAAAATCACAGTGATGCTTCTTTTTTACTCGGCTTCTAAATCTACATCTAAGTCAATTGGGACTATTGTTCCTTGTAAGTTCCGTGCAAAATCTCTCCTTTTTAATGGTCAGATTTTGAATTTCCTGTTCTAGACATATCACTTCCACAATCTCTTAGTGACAGAAGTATAATCCAAAATGTATAGTTTAAAATCCAGTTGAATTTATTTTTGGAAGTTCTCTGGAGATGTACCAACAAAAAAGAGACTGTCAGTCAGTAGGAGCAAAGCTTTGTATGCACGGTAACATTTTCAGCGGTTCCTTCCTGATGTATAACATATTAGTGTTCTGATCAAATCACATCATCACTGCTGGGATTTCCCCAACTATATTTTTCTATTTCTGTAACTGTGTAGAGTAAGATGTGTCAGAAATAGAAACAATTATTATATATTTTCCTTCTGACATTTTTTATGTCAGAATGAGTTAGTGCCCTTGTAGGGATCATCCAGCTAATCCCTCTTTTCAGGCAGGGCACTGCTAGAAGTCACTTGACAGCATCTGGAGTGGATTGCCTGAAGGAAATGTAGGCAATCTTTGGATGTCTGGCTTTTGTCTATGCCACTGTAGATATTAATGATGATATGATGCAAGCAAAGTCCTGCTTTCCTGCAAGCAAAGTCCTGCTTTCCTGCTCAGCCTTGTCTGCAAGCAAGTTCCTTAGTGCTACTGTGAGACCAGACTGTCTGATCTGTCATGTGGGTGATTTAAGGATTATCACTGCCCATTTCTCATGCCAGCAACTAGAAGAATGAGCAGGACCACACAGTCATGAAGAGCCTTAGGATGTGTGTACCAATCCCAGTTAGTCTAGAGTTAGGATGTCTCTGTTATTGCATCAAAGTTTTGGGTTTTTTTTGAACATGTGAACCCTAATGCATGCAGAGCAGGTGCTTACTATTGATAGCTCCTTGCACCTTTTTTTTTTGCTACCTAATGCCAAAGAATTAAATAGGTTTTCTATTCTTGGCAAATCTGGGTCATATCCAATACAACCCTATGGCTACTTTTAGCCTGTAAGACTCAAGACAAAGAATTGTGAAGGGTTCTGGGTTTTTTGCTCCTCATTTTTGATATAAATCACAACAAATAGGCAAGGACTTTGAGTCTTAGTTTTGTATATTCAAAATTCTGCTCTGCTTCTTAGTACATTCATTTTTTCAAGTTATGGTTAACTCTGCTGACAGCTGCAGGACCTTGTGGGAATTCTAGGCCCAGAAAATTCTTAAAATCTTGTACATGCAGGCCCAAATACAAAAAAAAA
>VYXD01013973.1:1551097-1615726 GCA_013397195.1 Hylia prasina
AAAAAAAAAAAGTTTTGACCTGACACCTTGGAAAAGACTTCCAAGTTTAGAGACCATATGTAAAAATGTGAGTTTGTAGTTTAGATAGAAACATATTAAGCTAGGTAGTGGAAAGTTTTAAGGTATTTAAATTTGGAAGTAGTTACAGAAATAGCAAAAAAGTCTTAAGGCATAGCAAGTATTTTGTGTGTCACTATATGATTGTATAAGAAAGCGTGTGAGGCAGTTCAATTAACTATTGGGGTGAAGACATAAACAAACTTTGTGGCAGTAGTGTTGGCTAATTAACCTTTAAAAGACCTTGTAACTTGTGGTCTTGTGGCCACTGACCATGGAGTTCCAGAGCACAGTGAAGATGTTCTCACCCTTCAGTGAAACTGCAGCAATAAATAATGCTCTAAAATATCTTCAAGTGGTCCCTTCTCTCTGAAAGTCCCCACAGGACATGACTTCTATGAGGCTGCTTTGAAGCTTCTTGCACTGGTTTGTAGAACGCCATTGGATGTTCTTAGCTTGCAACAAGGCTGTGCCTCTGCAGGGAGATGAGCCAGGACTCAGCCTCACCCTGAGCTCCACTCATTTCTGTTTACTCCGCTGCATTCTTTAGCAGTCCAGTCTGTAGAAATCCTCCAGCTCTCCAGCTGGTAAACGTTTTGAGGAACTGATGCCTCAGGTGCAACTAAGCAATACAGTTCATCAGTAGAAAGGCACAGCAGACACCCCTTTTCTGTTCTTGTTTCCCCTTGTCTCTAGTCTGCCTACCAGAAGAGTCTGTCAGCTCCTGGGGGAGCAAGTGTAGCTAGGAAATCAGGTAAGTGGGAATGAGGGATCTGTTGACTAAATCTTTTTCTTAACACAATTTTAAACCATATAGAACCATTATTCAGGATATCTAATGGAATAAATAAAAAGGTTAAGTTTCCTCCTTTGTGATTTTAGTTTGGCCTCATATTAGCATAGTATTTTAACACCTGACCTAAAAATGATGTGCCAAATATTTTGGCTCCTAATTAGGAATGCTTCTGAAAGTGTTATTTTCCTTGTCCTCTCCAACTGCACTGAGAAGCTGTTTTATCATCTATTTATTTCCAGTGCCAGCTCTAAGTAATACAGTACCATCCTCCTATCACATATTTATGAGAAGCATCTTCATGCATTTTCCCAAGTTGCTCTTCTAATGAGAGAGAAACTGCTTTATATGCATTACTAAATTCAGTAACCACAGAGATGTTTTAGCATCTGCATTTTCTACAGAGGCTCAGAATTAGTTGGTGATATGCTGAGAGAGTTGCCTATCAGGTTAAGTACTATCCATCCATGCAGATCTACTATTGTCTCTCCCTTTACACAAATTTTCCGTGTAGTGCACAAGGGTTCTGAATGTGACTGACACACAGAGGTATCACTGAAGCAAATAATCAGTAAAAATTAGCAATAATAAGAGTCACAAGACACTCCTCCAAGCATCAGGAATGAAGTCCCATCCTGGGTTCTGTTCAGGAGACAAACGAAGAATTATCATGTGTGCAGGAAAGGGAGAGGAATCTAACATCTGTTATTAACATGTATTTGATCAGGCTGTATCAGATAGAGCACAAGTTCTTTGGAAAATGTGAGATAGATGTGACTCAAACACACCATATTTTTTATACAAATCTATATGAGCATATACATACTTACCTAAATATCCTTCTATTCTATGACGGACAACAGACAATTGACAAAAAAATTGATTTGCTGAATGTTTGTAAAAAAATTGTTATTGTTGAAACACAAAATTATCATAGGATGTGGTTTTCAAAAAGCAGTCAGGGATAAGGTTTGACTATCCTGAGTTATGGTTCACTATTTTAATGGTAAATTATATTATATTTTTAAAAGAAATCTTGCCTCCCTGATTTTCTGATCTAATGTTCACCTCAAAAGCAATGCAAAACTGCACAAAATTCCATGTCAAACTGATGTAGCACTATTGTTTTGAATAATTATCTGTGTAAAAATCTAGATGCAGCTCACAGCATTATTGTTCAGATCACCTACTACAACCTAGAGCACATTACCCAGTAACTAACATAATGTTCATGTTCCATCATTCATTAAAATAGTTTCCCATGCTTCTCCACGGGGATATAAATTTAAATTACTTAAAAAACTGAGCAGCTTAAAATAGAAAACAAAAGGTCCAGCAGTTGGAAATCAAACCCAAGTAAACCAGGCAATACTGCTGACTATGAAGGTAACTATTAAAATGTTGTAACTAAGGAAATGTAATTTCTCACAATTTAAATCTTTAAGTAAAAGCTGTGCACACTTTGGAAACATATGATCTGGTTGTGGAAATAACCCAAGGAAGAACCATAAGCAAAATAGAGAGACACTCACAAGAGAGGAAGGGTTAAATGGTTTTCTCTATCCCAGCTCAGATTTTCCAACCTTCTTGGCAAAACATTTACTATGAATATTGATTTTCTTCCTAATGACACATTATCTGGACTTGAAATCACCTGTGATCTAAAGATTGGATTAAAAGAATACTTTAATATTAGTTAATATCTAATGTATCCCACTGGATGTACCCTGACACAGAAGGATAATGGACTTGAGAAAACCAGGTGAATGGGAAAAAAATTCCAGTCCCTGTTTCAAAGAGAGATGTCCCACGAAGTCTCAGAAGTCCGTGTAATTCCTTCACAAAGGCCAGAAGCCCTGGGATTATGTCCAAAGGCCTGAATTACATATGGGAAGCTGCTTTCCCCAAATGGCCATCCTTACAAGCAAAGAAGGGAAATGTTCTTCCCCAGAAACCTATAAGTTGTATTTCAGGTTACTACTTTCAGGCCCTTCTCTCCTGAACAGAACAGCTCTGGGCTACTGGATGAAATTTAGCTCTAGGGAATGCTTCTTTTGGTACTTCCTTTCACTTGTAAGCAAATAGTCCAAGATGGCAGAGTTTTCCAGTTTCATTAACTCTGCTGATCTCCCTGGCTAATGAGTTTAAGGACTCGCATTTTTAAGAGCAATTGTTCAGTCTGGGTGTGTATTGTTCACACAATGTCTGTATTGTTGGGAGCAGTATTGCTCAGGGTACGCAAATATTACACTGACCCCAGAGGAAGCCTGGAAAATCCTCTTTTGGATAAACTGCATTTTTATGCATGTTCTAAGTTCTTGTCTTGTTCCAAGTTTGGTTTACCATGATGGGTCGTCGTGGTGGCGTAAGACAGAGGAGGAGCCAAAGCACACATGACTCTTGCTAGAGAAGTTTCTCTGTTAACATCCTCTGTTTCTCTGTTAACATTTGGATATTTGCTGGCTACGTGCAGCCTCTGATCCTTGTCTGCAGGGAGCAACTTGGCAGCCCTTCTCTCTGGCTACTGCTTAGCCTCACCCAGTCAGATGTTTGGCATCTGTGACTTGGCCACCCATCTGCCAGCACACTTGCACACAGAAGGAAGATCCAAAAAGATAGATTCCCTCGGGTTTCCCTAGGAATGTAGTTGCAGAAGATCAGTATAGGAAGCTGTGGCTTGATTAGTAGTGAGAAGAGGGAGGGCAATGAGGTTGTGATTCATAGCCCAAGAGATCTAGCACTAATTCAGCCCCTCTGCTGCTCCCTGAGTAACTTCAAGGAAGTCACGTAGTATCTCCAGGCTTTGGCTTTCCATCATTACATTGAGTTAACATCTCTCCTTTCTTAAACTTTGTCAAGACCTGATTTCTGAAATAGTGGGGCTTTATGTAAGACTAAAGTGAACTCATGTAATTATAGAGAGTGCATATTAATTATACAGTCTTCATGTTATTTAAGTGTGTAATTTAAAGGAAAATATCTGAATATATTTTAATCAGTTACAAAATGCTATATCCAGCACATTATCTAAGCACAATGACATTCAGATGACGAATGGGCTAATTTAAAATGTACTAAAATTAACAACCCATAAGCAAGTCATAGAATGTGACCTTCAGAGGATCAAAATAGCAATGAACAGAATAACCATTGAAATTTTAACCTACCTAATAGCACCTCCAAAACGTGACCAAATTTTTTGGTGACAGTTAGTCACCAAAGAAGTTTGTGCACATTGTCTTCCACATGTTGTTTTCATATGTTATATTCTCAAGACCTCCAACTGGTTAGCTGACTGGTGCAAAAAAATTAAACCAGATATTGTCTGGCTTCAGTGGATAAGTAGATTTAATTTCAAATTTAATATTAGCATGTCCTATTCATGTAGTCACTATATGGCAGAAGCACAGGTCAGAGTAGGAACAGCCATGCTGACTCAGACCAATATCCTTTTACAAGAGCCAGGGGAATCCTAGAGGGCAACCATGGGAGGTATTTCTCCCAAATACTCTTCTGACCTCCAACTATTTCAGCTCAAGGAATTTCCTGAGGCAAATATCGTACTGAACCATACTAAGTTGAAGAGTCTGTTATGAAGTAAATTGGGCAACAGAGCCAGGAAGATACAATGGGTATCCAGCAGTTCAGAGATTGTTGGAGGTGGGAGCCTAAATAATCTGCTTGGGGGTCTTCTCTATACTGTTCTAGATTGCCTGCTTGGCTTCCAAACCCTCTACCCTCCACTGCTTTGTAAATCTAGTTGGGATTTCTGCTCCCTACTCATGCTGGCATTAACAAAGAGAGTAGTTTGAGTAAATGTAGATAAACTGTAGACAACTGTTACACTGCCAGCTATAAAAGCCTGTCCAACAGCAACGCCTCAAGGATAAACAATCAGAATCCCATACTGAACAGTAAAGAATGAATCACTTCCTACTCAGAACAATTTGTAGTCCTGGAGTATCTGTAGATCTGCTGCCCTTAATTTGTTTAATACCCTTTTAAGCCTGCTATTTCCTGCCTCCACAAACTTCTGTGACAAAAAGTTCCAGAAGTCCACTACTCTTTGTATAAAAAAATGTACTTCATTTCAGAGCTGTTTCATACTAACCTCCTGCTAATTCAGCCAGTGCCTGCTGTTAGTGTCTTGTGGATTATGCTAAAAAATATTTTGTGTTCTTTTTAGCTACTCTGTAAACCTCATGAATATATCATTCAACCTCCTACTTTCCAAATTTAAATGTCCCAGGGTTTTTAGTTTCCTACTGCATGGCAGCTACTTCATCCTTCTGATAATTTTAAGAGCCTTCCTCTGCATTTTATTCATCTCCTACTCCCTGTAGGGGTGAAGACCAGGACTACACACCTTATACCAAATGCAGATGTGATAAAGTTTACAGCATTGACAAAATTATGCCCATGTAGTTCTCCATGCCCTTTCTAGTGGCACAGTGCACTGCAGAGCTTCTTTTTAGGCTGACTCCACACACTAAGCCAATTTCACAGAGCTGAGTTCCACATGTTTGAGTTGCATATTGAGTTGCTGAATTTATACCTGAGAATCTGTGCACTTGCTATACAATTTCTACTTCAAAGAATTACAGAATTGCAGCATGGGTAAGGCTGGAAACACTACTGGAGGCCAACTGGTCCAATGGAACTTCTCAAGCAGAGTCCCCAGAGTACCCTGCACAGAACTATGTCCAGATGGCTTTCAGTGTCTCCAGAGAAGGAGACTCCACAGAGTCTCTGGGCAACCTGTTCTAGTGCTCAGTCAACTGTAAATAGTAAAGAAGTTCTTCATCATATTCAGGTGGAACTTCCCGTGTTCCATTTTTTCCTGTTGCCTCTTGTCCTACTGCTCAAGCAGAGCCTGGCTCCATCCTCTTGACACCCTCTCTTCAGATACTTGCATGCATTGATAATTCCCCCTCTCAGTTTTCTCTTCTCTAGGCTAAACAGGCCCAGCTCCCCCACCCTTTCCTCATAACTGAGGTGATACAGGCCCCACATCATATCTCTAGCCCTGTACTTAAATGTGTCACCTTTTATTTTTCTGTACTGAAGCTCACTCACCATGTTTTGCCCACCCACTGAGCGTTTTAGTAGGTGAAAGGTTTTAGTACTATTGCCAGACTTGGACATTTCATTATGTTGTTGTATTACTATGTTCCTCTCATCAGATCACTGATAAAGATGTGAATTAAACCAGTCCAAAAGCATATCCCATGGGACACTACTACTGAAACACTGCTTCTTCTCATCTAACCAATTCTAATTTCACAATAGGACATTTAAGACGGTTCTGTGGTGACTTAATTTCTGTTATTGTCAGGGTCTGAGGGCAGCAATAAGCTTTAATTGCCCTGACCATCTTTGCTTGGGGCCACATCCACACCTATAACTGAGAGCCCAGGGGTTTCAGTTCAGCTCTAGCCCCAAGTCTGAGCCATGCTGCAGGGAAATCTTTCCCTTGGCTTTTTGTCCTCCTGCCCTGGCTTTCTGGGTGAGATTTTATCATACTGCTGGCTTAATCTTGTCTCTAGGCCTGTCTCATAGTTGAGCCTACACTGTAATGTCCTGCTTTCTCTCCTGTTCCTCCTGGCAGGACATCCTCAACCAGCCCTGGGCCTGATTCAGCACCTGACTTTGTCCTGCCAGGTCATCCCTGGATAATGGACGTCACTCCTCATGTTCACCCACCTGGCCTTGGAGTGCTGTGGTTCAGAGCCCAAGGGTGAGGGCCCTGCTTGGGCTGTACTTACACTTGGCCCTTGGCTTGCCCCCTCATGGAACAGCCCTTCTGCTTTCTGACAATAATAAATTTAGTTTGGAGCTTTATAAAAGCTTTCTAAAACTCTGAATATATGATGTCTGTGGGTACCAGGTTAGTGAGGCAGGATTTTCCCTTTGTAGAAGTCACACTGATTCTTTTATGATGGACTTGTTTTATCTAGGTGTTCTGTGGTCTAGATCATAATTATAGACCTTATCATCTCACCACGGCTGAAAATCTGTCTCTTTAGTCTATGGTGCCCAGGTTTTCCTGCAGAGTCCCTTCTGTAGAAGGGAGTTGTATCATTAGTTGTCTGGCATCATGGATACTTGCATGACAGGCTCAGCCAACAGTTCTGCAGTTTTATGGTAGAGTTATTTCAGAGCTCTAGAGTGAGTGGCAGCTAGCCCTATTTTTTAGTACTTTTAAATTTCTTTCTGAATTGCAGAATTTGGCATTGAGATTATCTGAGTATGCTGGTGTTTTTTGAAGCATCTTTAGTCTGCTTATAGGGATTTGCTTTTGTGATTGCATTTTTTTGTGAATTTGGTGTGTGATTTCTTTATGTTGGTGGTTTATTTGCTTATTTTGTTGGTGTTTGTTTTTACCCCCTCTCCCCTTATTTTCTGACTTAACAGAGCCCTCTTTCATGAAATTCCTTGTGACGCATTGATTTGCTTTACTGGCTGTTATTACAGCTTTGTAACCGACTGTATTGTGAATATTACTGCAGAAGACTCTTCCCATTGATATGTTTTGAAGCCCTGGGAACACTCAAGACCAAATCTGGAAGATACCTTATAGGTCCCTCAACTGGATGGTTGAAGAAGCAGTTTATTACGGTGAGGATGAAATCTCTCATTATAATTAAATCTTCAATATTTGTAGTTTCTCTGTTCCTGTTTGGCTTTTCTTGTTCATTATTTTAATTCCAAAATGAGCTCAGTAGAACAGCTCTAGTATTATGTTTTTCTTTTTAGAACAAGAGATTTCTCCCCTTAGAAAGTTCAGGGGAGAAGTTTTCTTGTGATACTGGGACTGTAACATTTCAGGTGCAGCACTAGCCCCTCACCCATGCATCCTGCCCCTCTACAAAGAGTGCATTGCTCTGGTTGTCCTTTCAGGAGGCCTCTGATGTGCTGCTCTATCAGGGTGACTACTCATTGTCTGCCCAATGCTTCTTCTGTCCTAATTTATGGATACCCATCACTGGAGTAGAAATATTTTCAGGCCTTACTTTTGGCCTGTTGCTCAGTGTAACAGCCTAGCTCTTCTCTTTATTGCTTCTGCCATTGTTTTTTCTCTTGACTTTTTTGGACTAACTGAGCCTCTTGTCATTGCTCTGAGCTCAGAGAGCAACTTCACCCTGACATGAACATTAGTTTACATTAAAACACGCAGTGTTTCAGCTACTTTTGGCTGCCTAAAATCATCCTAGATATTTATCTTTATGATTCTGAGACATTGTCAGTGGGCCTGGAGATATGCTACTGATATGAACCATGACTTTTAAGACCTAAAGCTGGAGAATGTGCAGAGTATTCCTGAAATGGCATCAGATTCTTATGTGTGGAAAGATGAACCAAACTCCTGACACTAGCAGCCTGCTCAGTGCTAATCAAGGTAATAATATACATCTGGTTTTTCTTGATAGCCCCCCCCCGCTTACATCTGTGCCTGAACACAAGTGCAAATGATAAGCATATTTTTTTAAATTATTTTTTAATGGTCTTAGCATGAGCGTTTTGAGGTATGCTTGTCTGAGTGTAAAACAAGAAAGACTGCTGTGTGATTGGCAAAGACTGAAAAAGCTGAATAAGAACATCAGGAGGAAAAAAGTAATGAAAATAGCAGGGTAACTGGAAGCATTTCTAAAAATGTTTAGCTTTTGGAATAATTTTTATCATTTCCCTAATGGCCATTTACACTGCCAACATTACTGCTATCCACTGCAATATTACTTCCTACAGATAAACAAAATTTCCACAAAGACAGAGCTACATTAACACTGGTTAGGGTAAACCCTACTCTGATGTTTTTGACTTATGGATAAGTAGGATACTGTACTTTTTCTAGGAATTATGTTGTTAAAAGGCACTGTCCTGAGACACTTTGTCATTGGCTTAGATTAGAAGTGAAATATCCAAGACGCAAGATATGTTGTAATATATCTTTTTAATTTATTGTAATATTTTCTTTTTAATTGTGGTCAGCTTGTGATGTTTTGTAGCATTGAACTTTCCCTTCTTTTCATAGGCCCTAAAATGTCATTGACATTTCAGCTGAACAATTGACCTTAACAGATTTTTAGGCTTATACTGAAATTTGCTGTATGTTCTCAGTAGTCACTGATCTCAGGGAAGGATTTTTCTTCATAATTATTCAGGCCCTAACAGAAACCCTTTATACAGATCATATCCATAGCTCATGCTCTTACACAGGTAGCATTAAAACTTAGGCAATGGGAGAATAAACATGTGATGGGTCAACATGGGCACAGTGTTTGAGCAGAATATCTGACAGGTGGTTAACATACTTCATTAGTTCCCCTGATTTTAAATATTCCTATCTATTGCCCATATGACATGTGGGGTCAAGGTGATAGAATGTATTTAAAGTCTAAACTAAAAACTGTCCTGTTTCCAAGCCTGGAAATCTCGGAGACCTACTAGCTGAAAAGCATTTTTGAGAAACACTGTGTTTAAAAATTACTCCTTCTACCCTCTGGATATCAGTGATGCTCCTTGACCCAGATCTACTGACCTTGGATAAGTGTCCAGAACACTCCATAAATAAGATTCCATGGGTTAAAATGACATTATTTCTGTTTATGTAAACTCAACATCCTGGCACCATGGCTATTTCTTACTGGTTTGATACAAACACCATATCTGGAAAAATTCTCATGTAATAACAAGCTAGTGACAAAGCCATAAAAAACCAAGCAAAAACCACTAAAATATTTGAAGAGTGACATCTTCACTTTTCAAGGAGCATAAATGTAGCAGCTGGTGGAATTTTATTTACAAAGAAAAGAAGAGCAGTGGAAGATTAATTGTTGAGGTCATCCTTCTTGAATCCAGAGCAGAATCTGAAGAGTAGTGTCCTTTTTGAAGTCAGCTGTTAGTGGGATTACTAGCTATTACTAGATCCATAATTAAGGATAGGACAAAATAAGGAAGGAAGCTAAATTCCTACATCTTATCATTTGTTCTTAAATATTTAGAAGCTTGGTCAATTATGGAAACACTTTAAAATGTGCTGTCTGTGCTGGGTGACCTTAAGATTTGATTGGTAAAACAGAGCAGATGAACAGAAATCATCCCTAAGAAAGGGCCTTATTTCTGTTTTGCACTTCAATAATTTTTCCAATATCTTTCATTGTCCCTTCCCAGGTATCCTTTTCCAGACTTTCTCTTTATTTTCATTTAGACTCTCCCTAACTGATCCACAGTTTTATCAAACTGCAGCACCTTTAACTGGACAAAATACTTAAGTTTAATTCTTGTCATCTGAACCAGATGAAAAGGATTTTTTTCTTCATGTACTTTGCATATCCCATTTCTCCATCAGAATGGGATTTTTCTGTTTTCTTCAACAATGGAGCATAGATGATCCTTTCAGTTTAGGAAAAGCCAAAAATTCCAGCTCCTTCCAGAAGAGCTGCTGCTGAATCCAGCATTTCTCAAGTATGTACTTCATGTACTTACAGAACATTCAGGATAAGTAGAAGGGCATCAGAAGTACTTTAGACGTTTCTAGATTTAGGAGTTGCCAGACTGGGCAATGTGGACCATTCATTTAATTATAGATGAATCATGTCCTTAGTCTACAAATCCTTTGCCAAAAAAGCAAGGGACATGCTCAAGGTCTCATGGAGATTAACATGAGCTTCTATGCAAAAGATAAATGTCCCCTGAGACATGAAGGATGAATGAGACCATCACAGTATGAACTGAAGGGTCCCTAGCTTTCACTGATATATTTGTTGTAAAACTTGTAATGGCAGGGATGATCATCATTCCTGGGGACTTAAAGAGGTTCAGAACAGACTATGTAATCAGTAAAGTCCAGATACAGTTTTGTTGTGGTAATAAACTGTTCTCCAGTACAGACTTTAGAGTGAATTATAAAACGACTCTCAAGAGCTTGTTACTGCGTGGTACCATGGCCTACACAGCTGCTGTGCATAGAGCTGAGACACAGGAGAGGAAGGATGGCACCTGAGACAGACAGGTCAGAGACACTGGAAGTTTATTGATTATATGTTATCTGCCAGATTACCCTTTTAAGCAGTTAGTGCCAAATAGGCAGTGAAGGAGCACCATTGTAAGTGAGGGTTGGCCAGTTCTGTAAACATGTTTATTAGCAACACTTTGAATTGGCCATGAAATTTTAAAGAAATAATCTTCTGACTCTCCAGTCCATTTTATAAACCCACACTCACTTTAGATTTATGACCAGTGACAACATTAGAAATGTAAAGTAAATTGAAAGAGATAATTATGAGGAAAAGAGCTGGTTATCAGAAACAGCAAAGATTAAAACTTTGATGTTTGTCAGGATGTATGTATGTATGTCAAGATATCATGAAAAAAACTCTTATATTGTATATAATTCTTATTTGTCACATACAAGTGACAAATCATAGGAGAAATGTATGACTATTAAAAAGGACTTTGAGCTTCTCAAATAAGTTTAGAAAGATCAGAGGCATATCTGTGAACATACACCACAAGGGCAAGTAAGGAGAAAACATTCACCAGTTAAAGTCTGGGGAGAGAGGAAAGTTTTGGGAGTATTTTTGTTTGGGGTTCCTTTTGGGTCTTTGTTTTGTTGGGGGTTTTTTGTTTGTTTGGGTTTTTTTTTGGTTTGGTTTTGTCTTTTTTTTTCTTCCTCAGTCAACAGATTTGTAATCTCTGAAGATAAAATAATAAAAACTGATGGACGAGATGCAGGAACATTCATTTAATGTACCTACTACTTGCAGATATACTGCATGGTGTTGTCTGAGGGACAGAGTGGCTGGGCGGCAGGGGAAGGCCCCTGGCTGACTTGTCCTGGATGATGCTCTCTGGGACAGCTGTAACCCCTGGGAGATTTCTCTTGGACTATCCAGGCATGTGCATCTGGAGCAGAAGATGGAACAGTCAGTATGGAGTGTGAGGGAGGCAGCTGGCAGGAGCCTGTAGTGTTTAGATGTTGGAAGTTTTCTGAGAGGTTTAAGGAACAAACACTGGTCTTAAAGATGGTGGGAAGAAGACTTTCCCAGTGGATCCCATGCAGACTGCCCAGGGTCTGCTGCAACCTAGAGCATCAGGAGAAAGCTGTTGGCCTGAGGGACAGCTGGTGAAAATGATCTGCAGGCCAAAGGGCAGCTTTGTTTTCTAGCCTTATATTGTAATCTTCCATCTGTTGGATTTGACTAATTTTGATGTCAGAATTGCTGTTTTTTGGTCTGTGTTTTCAGAAATCTTGGCTGCAGAGATCTAAACCTTTGCTATTTTTGGCATCCTCCCTGTAAGTACAGACAGATGCACCTCAAAGTAGTGTCTGGGTTGCAAGCTTTTCAGAGTCAGCAAGTCCTGGATATGTCCCACTGAGCATTCAGCATAAAGTTGAAATAATTAAGGGAAGGAGTAACCTTTCCTAACTTTCATTTCACTGAGGAAATGTATGCTTCAGTGGAAACTTCGTCCCAAGGAATGCATTATCAGGCACACAAGAAGTTGGCTGGAGGACCAGCAAAGGGAAGACCTGTTGCTGAGCGATCATCCCAGCACCTTGTGAGCCATAGATTCACCCACACTGATGCCAGGAATTTATCTCCAAGAGGGCAAAAATTAAAATGCCTTCCTGAAATTGTACAAGATCATGTCAGGCTGAAAAAGAAGGTGGTTGGTGACAAAGTTTTTCTTATTCTGAATTGCATTGTATTGGTGCAACAAGATAAACCCACTCTTAGGAATACTGGATCCAGGACACCAGCTCTCATCCAGCATTCTGTATTTCTGAAATAAAGATCAGGCATCTCTAATAAAGGATGTTTCTATTAATGCCAGAAAACAGTGCAGTGGTTCTCTTTTACAGTAGACCCAAGGCTGCTTACAATCTAAGAGAAACATCTCAGGTATCAACTGATTGTAGTGTGTCCTCTTCCCTTGTTTGAAAGTTCTTGTTGAGGAAAATGAGAAGAGCCGAAGTATGGCTCTAAGCATGAGGGCAGGATTCCTGGATTCCTCCAAGCTCTTTTGGGAAGCTGAGTTTCCTATACTACATAAAGGAAAGAAAATAGACTGGTATCAGAGAACCACACAACTGAGTCTCTTGGAAAAATATTTGCTTTAACTAATAGGAGAACTTTCTA
The DNA here is from genome assembly GCA_013397195.1 of Hylia prasina. Lineage (NCBI taxonomy): Eukaryota > Metazoa > Chordata > Aves > Passeriformes > Sylviidae > Hylia > Hylia prasina. Next base: position 1,564,091 of record VYXD01013973.1, read on the forward strand.
GCTAATGTTAAGAGCTACAGGGTGGCCACTGTGCAATTGCAGGCTGCAGCTTGTCTTATCTTTTGGAAGAGAAGTTTTTTTAAGAAAAAAAAACAATTATTTTTTTAAAGAAAAATACTCTAACCTCTGCTTACTACTTATTTCCATATAGAGCATTTACAAGTATGTCTCTACATATTCAATATCCATGTATTTCTCATTGACAGTTGCATATTTAGTGTATACATTGGATTGTTATTGAGAGGTTTCTTCCATTATTGCTCTGTTGTTTTTAAAACTGAAAAATAAAATGAGATTGATTTCTGCCAAATATTAACCAATACACTATCAATTTAGTGGTGGGTTTTTTAGTGAGTTTTTTAGTGAAAAATTATAGATTTTGTGGACCTGTGACTTCAGCAAAGAAAGGTTAGTGTCTGGTAAATGAGATCATCATTCAGAACAGTCAAAACAAGTGTGGAGCCCATGAAAGTGCTGCAGGGGATCCCAGCAGACATTCATGGATAACCATGACAATAGCCTTTTAAATGTGAACATTTTCACAGTTATGTGAGGTTTTAGCCTCCTGGAAAATGTGATGAAAATCACGGGGTTAAAGGTCATGCAATGCTGTAAAATTCAGATTAGGAACATTTGATCAGATGATATAAGAACCATACAATTAAAGAGTCTATAATTCCAAGTTCCAAGATAATGGCATTTTTTTAAGGCTCTTTATGTCAAGAGACTGTAAATATCTAGAGGAGTGCAGAGGGCATGGTGTGAGTTCAGAGAACACTGCAGTGCTTGAGTAGATGGATCTACAGGTATGCAAATGTAAGAGAAGTAAGAAAACATGAATAGATTTTTGCCCATTTCCCACACATTGCTTTTTTGTCCCTGAATGATGTTCCCCTATACTGTAGTACAGTTTTTATCCACAAAGTTGAGATAGAGGCTTCTATTACGATCATGAGTTTTAATGCATCTATCACAATTATAAAGGCCTGTTATAAAAAGTCCACCTTTTGTCCTGGCTTCACCCCAGCCAGCAGCCAATCCCCACATAGCAGCTCTATCCCAGCAGTGGGATCAGGGAGAAAATTGGAAGGGTAAAAGTGAGAAAACTCATGGCTTAAGGTAAAGACACAGTTTAACAGGAAAAACAAAAACTGCACACAAGCAAAGCAAAACAAATAATTAATTCAGTGCTTTGCATGGGCAGGGAGGTGTTCAGCCATCCCCAGGAGAGCAGGGCCCCATCGTGTGTAATAGTGACTTGGGGAGACAAATGCCATCAGTACAAATATCTCCCCTTCTTCCTTTTTTTTTGCCCCATTTTATATACTAAGCATGATGTCACATGGGCTGGAATACCCCTTTGATCAGTGGGGATCACCTGTGCCAGCTCCTCCCGTCCTCCTCACCAATGTGTCCATTCAAAAAGCAGGAAAGGCCTTGGCTCTGAATAAGCCCTGCTCACCAATAACAAAAAATATCTCTATATTACCAACTCTGTGTTAGCACAAATCCAGCATAGATCCCCATGCCAGCCACTGTGAAGAAAAGTACCGAAAGAGTTACTGATGTACACAAAAGAATAAAGAAGGTGATAAGAAAGTAAATATTTAGGGAATATTCAGCTCAGCTTTGGCTATCTGAAGTGTTCAGGTTAAGGTAGTTGTTTTAACTTCTAAGACAAAACACGTGCCTATATCCAGTTACACACCCACCTTATCCCATTTTTCCTCTCCAGAGTTCATCTCCATCCTATTGTCATTTTTATTTCTTCAGAACTTTATTTTCAGTCTATTCACGGGTCTTCTCTTTATATTTTTTTAAAAAAATTTCTGGACTTTTCTCCCGTCATTATTTTTTCTTCCCTTCAGCAGGCTTGCCTTTTTTTTTTTTTTTTTTTTTTTTTTTTTTTTTTTCCAGAAGGAAGAGGAATTAGTGACAAATGGGTGAATCCCAGAAATTTGGTTCCTTATCTGATGTTTCATACATGATGAACTTTTGTATATCCAAATTGCCCTACAAAGTTCATGAGAACAGAAAACTCATGAGAAGACTGTCTTGCATGATTTTGAGTGTTTTCCCCTTTTCTCTTGGCTAAGAATACAATTTGAATGGAGGACTTTGGCATTTTTACTTGTAGAAGTTGCCAGAAACTGGAAGCAAAAAGACATGCAAAATGAAAATAAATTAGCCAAGAGTTTTGAAGCTAAAAATAATTTGGTTTGCAGAGTTCAAGTTTTAACAAAAGGTTCAGGGTCAGGAGCTGGAAAATATCTAATTTTCTATGGCTTAAATTTATCCATTGAGACAGTTTTCTGAAGTTTTACAATTTGGGTCTTGTATTCAACATGGGTCTGAAGGAAAGAAGAGTTGTATTTATTCTGTCAAATTCCTGCCTAACTGGGGAACAATGTGAGCTCTGTTTTATGCACTGGGTGCATTCTTGCGCCATAGAAGTTATGATCACTATCATAAAGAGGATGCACTGCAAGCAGGCAGGAAAAAGGGATTTATTTTCCAGAAAATACTGTTGCAAGGAGTGCTGGTGGCAGATGCAGGTGCAGAATTCTGTTTAGAAACAGATCACGCAAAACCCATTTTTGGCCTTTAAGAACAAAGCTTTTAACACTATTTGTTCTAACAACATCCTTAACTCCAGAAGCTGGAGGCTGACTGTAAGCCACATGTGGTCAAGAGTTTCAAAGCAAACTGAGTGTTACAGATGTGTGATGAGGTTCATAGTGATGGTAAGTGCCAATGCTTCCAATAGAAGCTGCCTTCAGCCACCTCTTAAAAACCTTAGACTTTATGAGAAACTAAAAGTTGGGGTTTTTTCATGTGATGGAAATTCTAATTTAGTTTTCCACAAGTATTTTTGGGCCTAAAATAGTGACTTAATGTAAATCTAAAAATATTTTCTATAGGATTGGATGGTGCCTAATTTTTGTTACTGAAAAGAATGTGTGAAGAAAATATTAATTTTTTTATTGAAGTAATAATTTTATTTTTCAAACATGGAATGAAATAATAGAAAAATGGACATCTCACTACAACTTGGCTTTTATATATTATTTTTGAACACCATAAAAGAGTGGAATATTGCACTCTGCTTACACTTGAGCATTTATATTTGGATTGACTTCCAGATAATTGCTTATATTTGTCTGAAGCATTAATTTGAATTTCTAGGTGAACTCAGAAAAGAATTTAAAAAAATTCCAAAGTACAAGAATTCCAAAATACAACTTATAATAAATTTATTGGTAAATGAATTATGTGCCAGAGCAGAAACAAATATGAATAATGGAGCACAGCACAATCTTCCAAAAAAGAAGTCATAAAAACTTAATGCGTCTGGAAGAAAATGAAGTCCAAATGTTTTACATTACATTTAGGAAGCCAGAGCATTTTAATATGACTTACAATTTTTTTACTGTAGAGTTTGTTGTAGTGCACAATATAGTTGCTAGAGGAAAAGAGAAATATTTTAAAACAAACTGAAAGTAAATTTATGTTAGTTGCTGCAAATAAAGCCACTCACTGACTGTAAGATTATTCATACATGGATGCTCATGCAAATGTGTAGCATAATTATGAATAATGTTCACTGGAAATCCAGAGAATCTAGCAGTTAAAAGAGCCACAACAGCTAAAATAAAGATAAATAAAGTTGATCTTTTGCCAGTCTAAACTAGTAGAATTTAGTAGAATCAAGGTGTATTCAACGTGGCTCTTAAAGAAAGAAGAGTTGTATTTATTCTGTCAAATTCCTGCCTGACTGGGGACCTTGGTATGACACTTCAGCTCTTTCTTACATGAATCTAAAAACTTACCAAAAAGAACACAAGCCCTGGAGTCATATTACGGACTCAAGGACCAAGAGCACAAATTTGAACTTAAGGTTCCAAGCTGAATGTCTTTAACTTACCTCTGCAGCTTATGTCAATATGCAACTATTATGCATATATCAGGTGTTTTAGTAGAATTTTAAAATACTATTTACTCCTGAGAATAATTGTGCATAAACTATTCACTGATTACTACTTTTATATAACTTCATTTAAATATCTAGAATGGTTCACTGCCCTTGGAGCCTTTAGTGACTTCTCTTGATGAAGCAGGAGATCAAGGTTTGTGGAGACAAAAAGTGGGGCCAGTCTCAATCAAGGTCTGTTCACATCAGACAGGGAATAAATATCCTAGGAAGGCAGTCCATGGAGCTAAAAGGCCGTTGAGGAGTGATATCCAAGGAAAATATATAGCAGGCTACCTTTTGTATTCACAGGGCTCTATAGGACAAAACTAGACACATGCTACATTGAAAGCTTCCGCACCAACTTCTAGAGAGGAAAGTAAAACTGAGGACACCTTGGAAGTCTGCCACAGACTTGACTGATAGGAAACAGGGGAAGAGGACTTCTCCAAACAACCAGTGGAAGCCTCCCACCTGCAGGCACCTGTGTTTATGGGTGGTCTCAGCTGTCCAGACAACTGTTATGAGGTCAGTGTGGCTTCATGCAGACATCCCAAGGTTGGGCTGCGTGGGTGACACATTTTCAATGCAAATGTTAGAGAGGCTGTCTGGGAGTGTTGCTCTGTAGGACTCACTGTCCACACACTGAGGAGGGCTGACAAACACAGCCACTGGTGGCATCTTAAGCTGCAGGGAGCACAAGGCAATGAAGCTCAGGATTTAGAGGAAGTCTGGAAATAAAACTGCAGAGCTAGGGCTCTAGACTTGCAGAGAACAGATCTGGTTATTCAAGGAATTGCTAGGCAAAGTCCTCCGTGAAGCAGCCACGCAGCAGCAGGATACCCAACAGAGCTGGATGACTCCTTCAAAGTGAACTCATTGACGGATCATGAGCAAGAAGTCCTTTTATGTGGGAAAACAAGAAGTTTCAGAACAAGACCATTGTGCCTGAAAGGGTGCTTCTTGATGAACTGCAATACAAACAGTGAAGGTGTTTGAAACAAAAACAGGCCACAGAGGAAGAATATAAAAGGATCACAAAGGTACTTAGGGACAAAATCAAGAAAGTCTAAACTCTAAAGGTAGAAAAAACTTCATTATATTGAGCAAGAAGGACAAACTGTAAAGGAGAGATTTGGGGCTGCTGTTGTATAAGAGACAACACAGTGTGGGTTATATGGAAAAAGATGAAGTACTCAGGGCCTCGTTCACCTTTCTTATCACAGGCAGAACCGTCTCCTTGATCTCTGCAAGTATCAGAAGAGTTTGGGAAGGAGCTAGTGCTGTGTGAACAAGCTAGAAACCGCTTCATCTGGACACATTCATATTCCTGGGACTGACCTAAAGGTGCTAGAAAAGTTGGCTGCTGTACTTGGCTGCTGTGATTCCAAAGCTGCTGTGTATTGTCTGTGAAAAATCATGATGAATGGAAAAAGCAAACAATATAGTCGTGTTCAAGAATGGCAAAAAGTAGGATCTGGAATGTTATCAGGTGCTGGCTTTTGCCTTAGTCCCTGCAAAGATTATAGTGCACGATCCTCTCTTGGAACTCTTTTCTAAACTCAAACAGGACAAGGAGGTAATCAGAAACAGACATCCTGATTGCTTTCTGTAGTGACATGACTGGTTATCAGGATGAAGGGAGAGGGGTGGATATGCCTTTAGTAAGATTTCTTAGCCCCGACCTCTCATCTGGAAGCTGAGAAAGGAGGGGCTGTATGATCAGATCCTTGGGTGACTTGAAATGGCTCTGTGCTCAGGTGGTGGTCAGTAAAAAGCAAAGCATTTCAGGGTTGATAATGGAGCTGATGTTCCTCAGTATTTTTATCTGTGACGTATAATAAAGCAGAAAGCACTGTTCAGCAAATTTGCAGGCATCAGTAAGATAAGAAGGAGCTGCTGATACAGCAAAAGACACAGTTTATATTCAGATTGACCTTGGGAAATTTGAGGATTGGGCCAGCATGAATTTCAACAACAAGAACAAATATCTGCATGTGGAAGACTGGGAACAGGCTGGCTGAGTAGCAGCCTTGCTGCAGGAGACCTTGGGGATACAGTGAAGGACAAATAGTTACTGATTCATATAGGTTGAAAAAGTCTCTGGAGGCTGACTTGTTGAATCTTCTGCCACTTGAAGATCAGGCTGCTTAGGGCCTTGCCTTGCTGGATTTGAATATCTCCACACCTCAACTTGATATAATGTTTATCTACCCTCATGTTAGGAATTGTCCCATATATTGAGTTGGAATTTTCTGTGTTGTCCTTCCTGCACCTCAGAGAAGAGTGGCCCTATTCTCTCTACACTTTCCCAGTACACTGTAGGTAGCAATAGTATCTCCCACAGCCTCTTTCTTCATAGTGACAAAACCTAACTCCCTTAGTTTCTCTTTGAACATCCTGTGCTTCAGCCTCCAACAGTTTTGGTGACTCTCCTGCTGGAGTGATCCCAAAGCTGCATATCTTTCTTGTACTGGACCCCAAAACAGGATATGGAACATGTGGCCTCACAGAGCTGGAAAGATGGAATAGTCACTTGTTGGCTAAACTCTTTAAGTACAACCCAAAAGCTGGCTGTCTTTGCTGCCTGGACACACTACGCACTCATTATCAGTTTATTTTCCACAAGGACACCAGAGGATTTTCTGAAAAACTACTGGAATAAGAGACAAAAGTGCACTGCTATTATGATCAACAAGAAGTGGATAATGAGCTATGGCACACATTAAGAAGGAGTGGTCAAACAATCAGAGGAATTTATTACAACCCTGTGCATGGCTCTGATGAGACTACATCTGGAACTCAGTGACCTGTTTTAAGTACTGCTTTCAAGTGGATGTTGAGAAACAGCAACAATCTGAAGGAAGCCTTCTTCAGTGGTCAGGGATTTTGAACAGAAGGGCCTTTGCAAAGGGTTAGGATAATTGGCTCATTCTGTGTGGAAAAGGGGAGCTAAGGGATGGTCTGGCAGCAGCCTACAAATACTTGAATGGCAGTTCTAGAGGTGTGGACCTCGCATCTTTACAGTCGTGGTAGATGATATGACACAACAGCACAGAGTTCGGTTTGAGAGATTGGAGAAACAGGCCTAGATCACCCAGAGAGCTGATGGAGTTTCCATTCTTGGGGGTTTCCAAGCCTTGGCTAGACAAACCTATGCCAGGCCTAATCTAGTACTGGCAATTGTTTCTCTCTGAGTGGGATTTTGAGACTTGCAGAGGTTTGTTTCAGAAATATTTCCGTTTCTGTCATCTGATGCTGTTAGGCAGGAAAACCTCATATGAATAGACTGTGCTGCTCATCAGAAATCACGGATACTTTTCAACACTCAAGGTGGCACAGCCTATCAGCTTTCTACTGATAAGCACCAAGAAGAATGGAACACTGGTTTTTTTAAATTTCAACTTTTCTGTAGTGATTCAAATGTGGGTTTTGACCTTCTTGTTTAATCTCTGTAGTTCTCTAGAAACAAAAAGCATTTACTTTACAGTAACTAAAAATAATGGAGGATTAATGACTATTCCTCTCAAAGAAGGCTGAAAAACCTCTTGTTACTATTTCTTTACCTCTTTCACAGAGATTAGTGTTCTAAAATGAGAGATGGTTAGCAGGGTGTATTTGTTGGAAATTCTGGTGAATGTTAAGAAGTTGGTAGTAAGGGATGTTGGTGTGGCAACTGTATTTCCCAATGAACCTCTCTGGCGATTTAGACAAAACTCTCTGTGAAAGAATCCAGACATTTCAAAGAATGCAACAAAATTCATTAATTTATTCCTCATACAGCTGCTAGTACAGATGAGAGTATCACCAGAGAAAGAAGCCTATATCTTAGTCTGCATTAGCTTAGTAATGTTTTTAGTATACTCATAATATTAGCCTATGTTCAGTAGATCCATCCTTTTTCACATCGAATATTACTTGATAAGGGAGTACTGCTTTCTGTGTCACATATATGAATGTGTTCTACTGGCATAAGAATTGCAAGAAATGTTGGAAAAAAGGATTCTTTTTGTTTTAAGTTATGGAGCTCAGTACAAGAAGGGCAAAAGAGTTCATGCCTGGTATTCCTTATTTTGAATGAGCAGGAAACATGACCTGAGCTGCTTTGTTTATATGTGTTGGCCAATAATGCAGATGCCAGAGGGGAACTTGGTGTTGTTGATAGCATTAAACAGCTTGCTCTCTGCAGTGAAAAGTGGGCACTGAAGTTGTGTATTGTGTTATTCCTACAGAGGTAAAAATAAGGCATGGCTGCCTGCTCAGAACTCTGGCATAATAGAATTTTAATTGTTCTCATTATGAAAGTTTTATTAAGTGCACATATTTCAGTGAAGTTTTTGCCAGCATACCTATAGCTGTTTCAAGCTGATCAAGTAGTTGGAATTTTTTTAAATATTATGGTCTGCGATGTTTATTGGAGTCAGACAAAGGGACTGAGAATTTCCAAAACTTTTACTCCTCCTTTTCCAAACAGCAGGTTAATTTTTAAATGCTTAAACAGTATTCACATCTAGACCAAAAATAATGTAACATTGCAATAAAAGCAAATAAGAATTCCTTTGCAAAGAGAAAGCTTAACTAAAGAGCTGAAGGACTATGCCATTTGGAATGCAGATACAAAGTTAATCACTGATCTGTTTGGATTGGAGTAATTTAGAGAATGGGAAATTTCAAAATGTTTTGGATTAGCCAATATGGTTGAAGAGGTGACCTGGCAAAGCATAAAGCCTGCGTGTCAATAGCCAGAAAATCATTACATTGTGTCTCTTTTTGAGCCTAGAAAAGGCTTCCACACTATAAACCATAAAAATTTCTTTTTCCTTTAATACTCAAATCTCCAGGCCTTTACTTCAATATTTCCCCAATAATAATACCAAATGTTCTGTTGTGGACAGTGTATGACCCCAGTTCTACAAAAACATATGAACTGCATATTCTGCTTATGAAGAGTCCTAAATGAATGGAAATATTTTTGCATGTGAAATTAATTATGCATGTAAGTGGGGGATCAAGACCTGAACAGTATGTTTGCTTTTTTTCATCTCTATTATGTTAGAGCCCTGCCATGGGAAAACCCCGAGATGTTTTTCAAGGAAATCTAGTTCAGAAAGTAGTCCTGTTTCAGCACTTAGAGGCCTCTTGGGAAAAATTTCCCTTACCTAAAGGCTAAGAAAGGCAGAAGCTGCTGAGAGAGTTCAGACTGGGAACAGAGCCATAATGGTCCTTTTATAGCATAACTACCTGGATAGATATAATTGGCTGTCTACAACATTCAAGGTATGCAGAAAATAATCCAGAAATGTCTTATGACTTGACTTCTGCAGAACTTCTAATAGAGACAAATGGTGCAGAGCATAGTCTGACCCCCGTCTCAATTAAGGAAATGTGATAAATACACTGAGGCTCTTGTTTCAATTTTTAGCCCAAAATCTGCACAGCCTCCTAATTGGTGGTGCCCAGAATGTAAACTCTTGGTCACTTTATAGAATAAAGCAGTACTAGTGCAGTTATGAACATTTTTTGTCCTATTTTGCAAGTTGGTAATGTTCTCTCAACCAGTGAGAAGTTGCTTTTTAGGTAGACAGAGTATGGTCAATAGAGAATTTGAGAAGCACTTTCCATTAATTTGAAGAATGTTTTGAAGCCAGTGAGAAAAATAAATAAATGTATTTCTGCAACAAAATTTACTTTATTGTAAATATTCTTATTGTCACATGGTTAAATATACCAGGTTTCTGCTGTATTCTAAAGCCCTGTCTCCTAGTTTTCCACTAAGCCTTTTTAAAAATAATCTCAGTTCAAATGTGAATAAAATTAATAGACTGTGACTTTTTTGTGTCATCTAGCAGCCAAATCAAGGAAATAAGGTGAAGCTGATCTTCCTCTATGTGAGTGATAAATATAAGTAATATCCCATGTTGAATTCTCTTAAGAAAAATAAGTAACAGAAAGCAGGGCCCTGTCCCAGTTCCTTGCCCACAGGGTTTGTGACACCAGCACGAAGAAGAATCTTGGACATGCAGTGATTTGTTGTTATGAGCCACCAGCAACTTTGGAAGAGTCCATCCTGACAGATTTAACTGTTGGCAGCTCTGAGTGCTTCAGCATGATTTTAGGGTGGAATCTCCTTACTACAGACCCCTACAGGTTCCTGAAATTCTACTGGCAAAATTAATTAAAATTAGGAATTACAATACTGCTCATTTCTTAGAAGACTGGGAAAAATCTACACCGTGCGAGCAGTTTGTCACACTCCTTTGTGATAGAATATTCTTTCTTTAAATTTGCTTAGTATAAAATAGTCCTGGTTTAAGGTTTATTATTCAGTTTGCTAAGGTTGCTGAGAAGTAAGAGGCTCTGGTCTGAAGAATGGATCTCATGTAATGGTAATGTTATATATTCTACACTCCAGGTCCTGCTCTCTGATCAACCTTTGTGTCAGTTATTATGACCACACTGCGGCTTAAGCTTCCTGTCTGGTTTTTTCTAGGTCAGAGCTTGAAAATTTTTTAATTTGGCTCCTGCCATTGTGCAGATGGTAAATATTATCAGGGATGGTGACATCTCTTCTCTCTCTTGTGGCCCATATGCACATGAGGAGAGATTTATACTGTGAATCTTTTCCTAATCCTTCTCTCACATATTTTCTCCTCCACAAAATCACCTAGCTGAATTTTCTGCCACTTGTCTCTCTCCTCACACCACATTTTGAAGGAAATTTGGAAAACTTTGCTATAAGTGGTACAGAAAGAAAAAGAAGATACAGAATGCTACCAACCATGAAGTAGCATCATGGTGGAGATTGAGACCAATTTTTATTCTTGTTCTGTTGTTTTATGGACTTTTTTTTTGAAACTGTAAGTAGAATGTTCCAGTGAAGATCACCAATGCAGTGTCTGATGGAGATAAAACTTTAGTTTTCACCAAACTAAACCCAAGTTTTAATAAATTTCCTATTCTAAAACTTATTTTGCAGTCCAAAAAAGGAAGTGGGGAAACACATATTGCTTAACAAAGTGTTGAAATAGACTGTTTCATATCAGCACATTCTGCCTTTAGCTGTGCCAGACTAAAGTGTGATGCCTCCAGCTTGTCACAGAAGCTAATACCAGCCTGGTGGGTAATTGGACAGAGAGACCACCTGGGAGTTTCCAGTGCTATAAACACAAGCCAAGAAACTGTGGCTGAACCCTTGGCAAATATCTGACAATGGAAACCTAGCACATTGGAAGACTTCACTTGACCTTATTGTCATTCCCAGCTCACAGACCAGAGTAGAAGAAAGTTATTGATTTTTATTAATTTATTTGAGCAATAGGGGAACAAGAAGAAATTGGGAATATCTTTAATCCTGGATACATACACATCACAGAATACTGACTTATTTTACAGAATAAAAATGATTAATTCTGTGAGGTTTTTCTAGGAATTAGTGGTAACTATTAAGGTGGATTGCCTACAGTAATATCAATGAAGCCTTATCTGAAGTTGTTGAGTCACTAAAGGGTAGGACTGTCTTAAAGGACCTTGATATGCAGGCTGACAAGTATCTCAAGAAATTTAGCAAAGAGAAATGCAAAGGTCTTCATCTTGGAGGGAACAAACCCATGCTGGGAACTAGCTGGTAGGGAGAAAGTCTGTCAAAGGTCTGGTGGTCCTGGTACATGAGAAGCTGAACAGGAGTCCAGAGGATGCTCTTGCAGAGAAAAAAGCTCATCACATCCTGGACTGCAGTAGCTAATTGGTCCAGAACCACAATTAGTCCACTCAGCCCTTGTGAGTCCACACCCACCGTGTCCAGCTTTCATCTCCCCAGTATTACATCCCCAGAGACAGATTAGCAAGGGATGGTATGCAGTGCAGAGCTACCAAGACATCTGTGGGGCTGGTACATACAAGGAACGAGGAGAGGCTGAGGGGTTTGGTTCGTTTAACTTGGAGAACACTGACTTTAAATAAAGCCTGCAGAGCTGACCTCTGTATGAGCAGCTAGATCAGTACGTGCCCCCTGGTCTGTAGATGAAGACTGAGATGCAGCCCTAAGATGTTTCAGGTTGAGACACTTCTATCTGGGACTCTAATCAAAACTAAGAAGCTATTATGTGTGATTAAATAACTTGTAAGATATTTCTATAGTGTGATTCAATTTCTTATCACTTGTAAAAGCATTCTGCAGCAACAGGAATGAAAGCAGAAATGTTAGCATCTCAAATTGGTTCACTCTCTAGATAACTTTGAAATGCCTGGGAATAAAACAGTTCTGTTTTCATGTATAAAATGTCTATAAAAGTGCATATACTTTTGTACAACTATCTTAATTCAGGGAGATAAGGGGGCCTTTGTAGAGGGTTAGCAGCTCCTTTTATTGGCATTTGTTGTGGGCCTGGACTCAGGAGCACTTTATGGGCTGGCATGAAGTACATCAGACATTTATTTAATCTGGGAACTAGAAAGCTAGGCAGAATTTTAAGACTAGCAAAATGCTTTCAAGACTAATGAAAAAATCCTACTATTTTATTAAATTCATTACAGACAAGCACAACTTTTACTGCAGGCACATGAAAAGCTGGCTCTAAAATGTGGGTGTTTCACTTGAACCAACTTTAAAATAAATCAATGCAAAAAATGAACCCCTGCTGCAGTATATTTTGGTTCACTCTAAAAAATTATGGGAAGATTGCAGTAAATATTCTTATTAATGAAAATTCAGCGTGAGATTATTTAAGTTTCAAAATTTACCAGAGTCCAATCCCTGGCAAAAGTTCAGTTATTTCCCAACAGTTGACTCCAAGTGGTACTCTCTGGTCACTGCTTTTTCATCTGAACTCCTAGGTTACTTTTCAAATATGGAAAGTTCAACTGATTGGTTTCCAGGTCGCCAAGAGCCCAAGTCACAACCCAAACTGTACCCCACAACAGAGTAGTAGGCATTGGACTTGGGCAATCCAAAATATTTTAGAGAGATCCATTTGGTCAGGTTATCACAGCCCTGCAATCACTTTTCAAGACCACTTTTGCCACCCCATCCTCTCATGAGGCCTCTAAGTACAGCCTGAAGCATGAGGCCAAAGTACAGCCTAGGAAATATTGACCCAACGGGGTGTGGGGGATTTCAGCCCAGGGAAATGTTTGTCCTTTGCTCACTGTATGAAATGTGGCCAGAGAGAAAATAGGAAGGATAGTCCCAGCTACTGCAGCTCCTCACTCACTGCTTGGCAGTCTGGCACAAAGATAATCTCTAAATCCCACTGAGTGGGCTTTGCCATGGGCTAAGATCTCCAAGGGAACCCTGAGGTATGTAGAACTTTTCTAGGCTCCTTTGATGGATGATGAAACTCCTACAATCCTGACATACATTTTGTACCTCAGGCACACACACATCCTGAGTCCCAGCCAGATGGAAGGCTCACCTCACTGGTTTCTTCTGCAAAGACATAACAAATAGACTATACAACTTCTATAGGTCAAATTTGCAGAAGAGTAAGGAAAGTCTGGCTGTCCTTCAGTAACTGATCTAGATGAAGCACAAACCTCTGAACCTTATTCATCACTGTGAGATATTCTTAGGTCCTAAACCAGCATCATTTGTACTATAAAATGCCTTTCCTGTTCAGTTCATGCACTTTCTTATGAATCATGATCCTTCTTTACTATGAGCAACTAGGTCTGACTTGAGACATCCCACAGCTAATCAGCTTTCTCTAGTATAAAAATGTTCTCCTCTCCTTCTTCTACATGGCTTTTGTTTGCCTTCTCACATACTGTGTCCTCTGTGTTTTAAGTACCACCAGTAGAACTTTTACTTCAAAGTTCTGCAGAAGGGGGTTTTTCAGTCCTGATTGCCAGCAATTATGGAACAGAAGTTTATCTTATCTCAGCAGCTGATCCCAGAGAGTGTTTCTGTACCATCTGGCAGTGAAAACAATGCTGTGCCATCACACCTGACTGGGGAGGAGGGCAGGGGAAATAAGGATTTCTCCTATGTCATTGTGGTTCACTCCATACTCACAACCATGAGGAGATCCATAAGAAAATGTTCTCTTGTTGAATGGCTGCTTCATCAAATACTGCTTCATCCAGAGGTATGTACCCCCAGATCATAAGTGCAGTTTCCTGACATATGTACTGAGATCCTATAATATAACATGGCTCAAAGAGCTGTAGAGCCTGATTTGTTGCTTGCTTGTGGAGCAGTGTGTATCTGCTGGGTTGGCTTCATGCTGTGCTGGCACAAAATCAGAGCCTGAGTGCCCTTTGAAAAGCTGCTCTCAGGGTCTTGTCACAGCTTTACTGCTTGCTGACAAAGACAGAAGATAAGGTGGCAAGGTAATGCTGAAAAATCCCCATTTACAATCTAAATGACAGATTTATTACTGCTGAAATGAAATGAAAAGGTCTCAGGTGAGCCTCACCACAGTGTAGGCATCTACTACAACTGATGCACAGGGGTGAGCAGGGTGAGGGGGGTGTGAAAAAGCATCTAGAGGAGGCAGGGAGGTCCAGGTGTGCCAATGCTTCCAGGGAGGGCTGAGCAGAGCCCTGCTGCGTGCTCTAAGGACAGCTGTTGATAAAATAAGCAGAGCCACTCCAACCACATTGCTCAACACAGTAAAACTTTTCATTACATTCTCTGGGCAGGAAAGCACAGTTTTTTCACAGAGTTTCATATAATTATCCACCTACACCCCCAGCACAGTAATGACAGGTGTTTCTGGTTTACATGCCATTTGCACTTAAGCACTTCTGGAATGGATATGCCTGCAAAGAGAAGCTGGCAAGATGCCATCACTTTGAGGTGCTGCACACAATGCAGCCCCTTGGCTCTGTCCCCTTCCTTGACTGAAAAATTGCATGGGGATGCCTCTGCAAAATCAACTTCATTATATATCTTCTACTTCTCAGAGATCCCCAAATAATGCCTGTGAAGGCAGGACACCTATTTTTGCATTGGAAAGAATTCTCTACATCCTCATAGCAGGATTTTATGAAGCTATATGAAGTAAATTTGTTTTAAAACCTGTTTAGGATGCACTGTATTTCCAAGGCAGATGAGTCAGCTCAATTTACTTTGAGTTTCGACACTTGCACACTCTTCTTTCCATGCTCTTCTTTCCTTCTCTTTTTTCTGCTTTTTTCCCCCTCTTCTTTCCCCCCCTTTTTTTCCTAGTGTCATATTGGAAAGTTTTATTTACAAGGAAAGAGATGTAGGCTCTTAAGCAGAATCATTTTAAGTACTCCACAGTGTCTGAGGCACATCTGCATGGGGCTGCCACATACAACACAGGAGGTGAAGATAGATTCTTCCTGACGTGGTTCTGGAGTATTTCACATAACAAGGACTCTCTAAGGCATCTGTGAAGCCAGTAGAAACTGCTGAAATCCTGTCTTTGGTGCCAGGGGTAGGAGACATGAAAGCTGAGAGCCTTGACCAGGGAGAATGCGTGGGTTGTATGGCTGTTGGAGCTTCCTTTTTTAACAGGAATATGGAAGAAAGGGGGGAAAGAAAAAGAACGGAGCAAGTATAAATATATAAACAAATATGGGTTTGCAAGCTTCCCACAGCAAAGACAGTCATTCCTTTGCTTGAGACCACCAGGACAT
This sequence comes from Hylia prasina, assembly GCA_013397195.1. Lineage (NCBI taxonomy): Eukaryota > Metazoa > Chordata > Aves > Passeriformes > Sylviidae > Hylia > Hylia prasina. Next base: position 1,579,662 of record VYXD01013973.1, read on the forward strand.
CCAGCTTACTCTTCTTGTGTTATGCACTTGGCATAAGGGCACAGGGCAGTAAGGACTCTCCATTACGAATGCCCTACAGACTTCATTCCAGAATCATTGGCAAAAGCATTCAGTACAGACATATAAAATAGCAGTCACAAAAGCTAGGAAACAAAGAGATTTTTTTTTTCCACCCAGAGGACAAATAGCATCTCTGGACCCAGAATGCAACACCCTATTCAAGAAAGCAAAGGAGTAAGGCTAATGGAAAAAACAACTTACAACCAGTTTACACTTTGTAAAAACTTTGCAAAGGCATCCTTGGTAAAGAATGCTTCTTTGGAGGCTGAGAGGCTACATAAATAATTTAAAAATAATGAAATGTGCCAGTTGTCTCATAGCAACTTCCAACCTGAACTGGAAGGCTCTTTTCTTCTCTGTATTTACTTACCGTCAGCTGGATGTTCTACAAAACACAGAAGCACAGGAAGGAAGGAGCTTGCTCTCTCGAGCTGAGAGACAAAAATTACATGGATATGTGAAGGACTAGAGTAAAAAATCCAAATGAAAGGGTCAGTCCATTAGATGTTCTTAGTAAAAATTTGTGTATGGTGTGGTGTTTTTAATTTTTTTAGTGGGTAGATGCTTTTGGTTTTGGCTGCAAGTTAAAGATAATGACTTGATCTCCAAGCAGATTGAGCTATAAAAGCTCTTGTACTCTAAGGGCAGCATCGAATATCTAAAGGGTAAGAAATAATCAAATTATCTTTCAGCCTTCAGCTGCTCGTTCATTAAGCACCTTCTTTCTAAATCAAACCTTTTAAAGCTCTTGTATATCCTCAAGGTCACGAGTGATTATCACCACCTGGGGTGCATCCTCTTGGATGAAATAAACTGTGCAGCACAGGTTTTCCTTTTCAGTGATGTGCAACATGGGCCAGTTATATTTCAGCTGCATCCCAAAAAGGAGTGGGATCAACCTTTTGCAATTAGTGGCAAGGCAAGTGTCCTGCTGGAGCTTGCTACTGGCACTTGGATTTCTCACCACCTTCTTGCAATGCTGTGTTCTGATGCAGCTCATTTTGCTGCCCTTTTTGCTCCAGGGCAGGTGTCACAGCCACCAGAAGCTGATACAGCAGGAGACCTGTCACAACCCATTCAAGAGGAAAGACGGGTCTCTCTAACCTGAAATACATTGTTATCATTAATTGTTCCGGTAATGTGGCTTCCTCCCTTTCAGATTTCATTTTGGTAAAGGCTTCCTTAGAGGGGAATATTTATGATTTTTGCCCTAATCCATAATGTCTTTTCCTCAGGGCTCTGGATAAATGCTAGCATGTAGATATTTCTTTTCTTCTGAAATCTGAAGTTAAACTGTTGAAAAATCTGTATGTACCATATATCTCCTGTCATTATTTGGATACAAAGATTAATCAGACCCTCAACAATTCTTTTTTATCCTCCTAAGCCTTCTCTGTGTGTCTTGATTTTTTTATTATTATTACTATTTTTTTTTTTTTAATGAGAGTTGGTGATTCCTGAGAGGGAATAGGATGTTAGCAATCTGTAAATGCGCTTGGAGAATACACCCTCATGGGAGCTCTTGTGTGGGCTGCTGAGCCCAGGATGTGTCATAAAGGCTACTGCCATCTGCATCAGCTGTGCACTTTCTAACTGCAGAGCTTCTGCTGCCTCAGGGTAGTGTCTCCCTCCACAAGCATAGTTTATCTGCCAACACTACTTTAAATAAATGAATATCAACCGTTTTTTTCTCTGTGTGATCCTTCATGTATCTATTTCTATTATTGTTCATCTCCTTAAAGAGCAATATGAATGCAGGATTCCTGGGTTTTAGGTGTTTATGAGTGTTTTTAATAAAGTTTGATTCATGACGAGATGCTACAGCAACCACAGTAACAAAAACTAGTTATTTGCTGTGTGAGCACTTGCTGTGGTTTAACCCCATCTGACAGCTCAGCACCAGGCAATCTCTGCCTTGGGATTACAGAATTGAAAAGACAAAAGTAAGAAAACCAAAGGGTTGAGAAGAACACAGTTTAATAAGTAAAAAAATTGAACAAAAACCTCCCACTCCTGAAAAAACCCAAATGGAACAAGTGATGCAAGACCTTACAGTTGCAGCCCTGGCAAACTTTCTCCCCAGTTTTTATTGCTGAGCATGATGCCATATGATATGGAATATCCCTTTGATTAGCTGGGGTCAGCTGTCCTGGCTGTGTAAACTCTCAGCTTCTCATGCACCACCAGATTATACACTGGTGAGGTGGTGTGATGGGCAGAAAGGCCTTGACTCTGCAAGCCCTGCTCAGCAATAACTAAAACATCCCTGTGCTATCGACACTGTTGTCATCATGTAGCCAAACCAGCTCCACAAAAGCTACTATGAAAAACATTATCTCAGCTAACTACACTGGAACTACAGTCTGCCTCAAAGGTAAAAGGATAACCAAATGAAATGTGATAGTGGTACTATTAAACATTTTCTGGCACAATATGAGGTGTGAACAGTTCACATTTATTTCTTTATCATGACCTTGAACCACAGAGGAATAAGGTGACCAGAGTTTTTAGTCGCCTTCTATATTTTTAGTTTATCTTCTGAGGTGCTTTTGTTGGTATACCTTTAGTCAATATTATATTTATTACACATTCTCTCTGTAGGTACATATTTAATATAAAATATTGTACATACAGTAGTATTTAACAAATGTCCAATACTGACCAGAATAGACTGCAGTTTCATAGCTAGTATGACCATAGTTAATTTAAGTGCCTGAAATGCTAAAAGGGATACTCTATCAAAGGCAAGTTCAGTGCCTAATTTGTCCACTTAATGATCACTCAGTTCTGCACTTCAGAGTTCCACCGCAAGTAAAAAAATCCTTCAGTAGACGGAAATTGTTTGGTGAATGAATGAGAGACCACATCAGGGCTGAAACTTCAAATAAGTAAATGTCATTACAGATTTAATTGGGTCCATGTGTTCAGTATCAACAGCTTCTAAGTAGTGTTTGTTACTGATGAAGAGGAACAGACAGCAGGAAATAGTGGCATGATGAATTAAACTTGAACACTCTAATCAAGACAAGGCATGGGTGTAAATTCTGTTCCTTTGATGTATCACTCTCCAGTGTTATTAGCTAACAACAATTTGTTCACTCTGTTTCATTGAGGCAAGGAGTGGTGTTGCCTCATATATTTTCTGTGCTATTGCTAGGAAGGACAAATAAAGATTTTATACAGTAATTTCAAGGAAAGGAATGACTCAAGAAAATTTGCAATGCCACTGAAGGGAAGAGATCCTACCTGCTTATGCAGTGTCTTGATTAGTGCTGCTGATTAAACAGTCTTTTACTGTGTCCAAAGAAAGAAATAAATGATAAGAAGAATATTTCATAGAAAAAAAATGTTTCTATCATAGGAAAAAATTAATGCAATGTCCGTGATGCTAAACTTAACCTGTGCCTTACCAAGAAAGCCTTGATTGCTTGGAGACATAAAAATACATCCATTTCTCATTGTGTTCACTGATTGGGATTAATGAATGGTTACAGAAGCTGGCAAAAATACCTCCAGCCAAACACAACTTAATTGTTCATCTATAACTATTAATTTCTGAGATACAGTAGCTGATTGCATGAAGTAGTGTTAGTTTTTTCCTGCCTTATCAGAGGGCAAGACTGCAGTGCAACTGGTTTAGGGATGATTTTTTCTTTTATGGAAATTTTTAACTGTTAATCAAAACAGTAGACCAATCAAAGCTTCTACTCTTTATAATATTTTGAAAACTTTTTCATGCTATTTTTATAACTCAATGAATTTCCTGGGCATAAAAAAATACTTTTTGTATGAATTTATGATGTTTTAATAACATGAGCCCCCTATTTCAGAGTATCATGTGATGTTCATAGGCATAATTTTTAACCACTGATACTAAAGCAAAATTTTAAAGATGAGATGATGACCACTAGATGGTATTTCACCTGATAGCCCTTGATTGGTTCTAGTCTGTTGAGTGCTCCTATCCATTTCCCATCTTTCTTTTGGAGTGAACAGGAGCAGGTGTTTGAAGAGAAGACCTCCTTGGAGACCTGAATAGCCCTTGTGTGTCTGTGCAGAGACCAGTACTTCACTCCATGTATACATTCATGCATCAAGGCCAATGTTACAAGTGCAAAAGCAGAACCAGAATTCTTTCTCAGGCTGTCATATTTCTTTAGGATGTCACATTTCTTTCCAGATCAAATTAGGAAATACAGAAGATCTAAGTAATCTTTTCCAATCAATCTGTAGTTTTATTTTGCATTCTGAATTATTCAAAGTCCCAGGTGGTGGCAGAAACTGTCTGGGGAATCTAGGAAGGGAATCTACAGTATGTACACATAAGTATATGTGTATATTGCTCAGAGGACTACTAAGGGGTCCTGGTGCCTAGCTCTGACCATAAATGGCTCTGGTTACTCTGTTTACTCTCAGAGAAAAGGGCTTTGCAAAGTACAAAGATAAACCCACAAAGTGTTCAGCTAGAGCTGGAAAAGAAGCTCCTTATCATAGAATCATAGAATATGCTGTGTTGTAATGCACTCATGAGGATCACAGAGTTCAACTCCTGCCCCTGCACAGGACAGCCCCAAGAATCTCACCATACACATGGTAGCATTGTCCAAAAGCTTCTTGAAGTCTGGCAGGCTTAGTGCTGTGACCACTGCCCTGGGGAGCCTGTTCCAATGCTCAACCACCCTCTGGGTGAAAACCATTTTTCTGGTGTCCTAAACCTCCCCTGATTCACCTTCAGGCCATTCCCTTGAGTCCTGTCACTGGGCATCCAAGTGAAGAGATCAATACTTGCCCCTTGATTGCATCAGCTCAGCAAAGCATTTGGGTTAAAATTTGAAATTTTTATGCCATTTATAATTAATTATATGCTGTTCATTTCAATGTATTCCTGTATGTCCTGCAAACTTGGTGTAGTATTTCCTACAGTGTAGTTTTAAAGGAGAATCTTATACAGAATGCATCATTGTGGGCACTGTACCTGAATTCAGCAGACTGAGGCATAAGTAAAAATGTGAAAATTTTCACCAAAAACCACAAAACATTCCTCAAAGGGTAGCAGCATTTCAGATTCAGAACCAAAATTAAATTTTATAGGCTCATCTACGGAATCCTCTAGTCCTCAAAACAGTACTCCACAACCCAGGTTTTTAGGGCCAAATATCTTAGGGGGCCTCAACTTTATGGAAGAGAAACCAGGTGTGGAAACAATTGCACATTATATATGTTTCTGTGTCTACCTGCTAGAGGTGAACTTTCTATGAGATAAGCTGTCACTGCTATCCATGACTGTGGATACAAAATTACAATAAGATACCTTTCAAATACAAACTATCTGGCTACTGGGAAAAAACACGATTTATAAAGAGTCACATCAATAATAAGTTATCAATTGTCCAAGAACCCTCTCAAGACAAAACAATTGCAAGACTACTCTAGTAATATTGGACCATCCAAACCATTCCAATAATGAAGGCTAATTTTCCAACAGCAGCAGATGATTCTGGTGCTAGAATCAAGAAAGTGTGTCCTTTCTTAGCTGTGAGAGACCAAAGAGTATCTCAGATGTAAGGCTGAAATTAGCCACTGATTGTGAAACTCTGAGCGCTGTGACTGCAGAGGACCTTAAATCTCCGCCTGAGGTGTTACAGGAAGCTTTCAAGTGTTGACATGTTTATCTGAATCTTCAGAGAACAGAATTCAGAAAATCAAACTGGTAATCCCATCAGATAAACCTTTTGAAAACTTTTTAATACTTATAGTTCTTGTTGAAGTAGAAACCCATGGGCAGATCCAGAGACCAAAAGCAATAACTGGGGACCAGCATTCATTAATGACTTCAAAGGACTTTGAATCAGACTCATTGTGACAGCAGGCTTTCTCCTGGTATTTTAATACATCTATACTCAGCTTTATCCAAAGCAGACAGTGAACTGAAAGGTGAAAGTAAAGCAAATGTTTTTCTGATCTTGAAGGGAATCTGAAGAAGAGTGTAATTGACAAAGAGAATCACTTCTGACGTGAGTCGGGCAAGTGTAAGAAAAGACAACATGTGAAGGGAACTGATGCATGATCAGTGGAAAGTAAAGGATAATAAAAGCAAAGTGCCTCTGCTGCAGATCAAGCTCCCAAGGCAGTGTTGACTCCAGATCTGTTCCTTTCTGTGTCTGGAAGTAATTCTGAAGTCTGCATACATATGGTGCTGTATTTTGTGCAAGCCCAAATGTGCCTAGGGAATGGTTTAGTGTGATGATTGTCTCCATAGAAAAAAAAAAAACCAAAAAGAACAAAAAACACCCAAAACCCCCTCAAATCAATATTACTTATTTTAATCTTTTTTTATAAACCAATCTGCCAGAGGTGGAAAATTAACTATTTATATGTAATATACGCAGTGTTCCGACAACTGTGTGGTAGTAAGATCATTTAGAGATGCATTTCATGACAGTGATGCTGCCAGTTATTCAGTTACTTATGAAGGTACCAAGAAAATAATTCATGGTTGAAAGTCCTTGGAGTGCAATAAAAAACATATAGATAATTATATTGGCATTTTTCAGCAGAAACATTACATATCTTTTCCACAATTCACAAAACTTTTCAAAAACCACATAATGTGTTTCCTTTTCTTTCTAGCTATTCAGCACAAATGTGGTTGTCTATTCCGTTCTAGTTAGCTACCTCCTTGGAAACCTACTGTGGAAAGCTAAAAAAGGATGTAATTGATATGCCCACATTCTGAATCCTCAGCTCTTACTGAGAGAGACACAGTTGAAATATTTAAGACGTGTTTTGAACCTGGTTCTCTTTTGGAGTTGCAGTGCCCTTTGAGATTTAATTATTGTAAGGACTATATCTTTTCCATTTTCAAGTATATGCTTACCAACCACAGTCATGATTGCTATGTAAAGGACTATTGCCACGTATCATTATGAAATTAAGGTCCATTTTCAAGGCGCCATTACAGTGGCACAAAAGCATGAGGGTGTGCTGGAAGGCAGTGAAATGGTGTTTGCTTCAGACTGTCTGCAACATCTCTCTTCTTCTTTGTCCCATTTCTGATGCTACCTGGTTTACATCAGATTGTTCTCTGCTGTTTGTGAGGTGAGGTTGAGGGAAAAAGCGAGACAGGAGCCTGTGCAGCGCCCACCAGGCTCTGGAAAATCAGAAATGGAAAAGGTTAAGTCAGCTAATTACCAACATCAACCAATTATGTTGGATTATAAATGGGAAGCTTATTACCAACACGTGTTTTGTCACAAGAGAACAGGAAATGGGCTGTGCCCCATGCAGGGGCAAGCTGTCAAGTGCAAGCATTGCAGACCATCTGATCGAACAGCAGAATCAGTCTGACAGGTTAAGGGGTAGCCCCAGTGTTTTTCCTTGCTGAAGGCAAAGTGCATGCTGACAGACATGGTAACTAGTGGATGCATCAATCAGAAACCACAGAGTGGAGGTAATATGCATGTAATCACAGTGAGGTCTAGATTTATTGACCCTTCAACTGATTCACAGGATGAGCCTAATAACACTGAAAGCTACATATGCAAAGGGAAACAGCTAGAACTCTTCTCCTGTTTCCTTTCATACATTTCTAACACTGCTTGTTTGGTTATTTTTAAGTAAAAGGAAGATGGAGGTCAGAGCCAAAGTTTGACGTCCCCCACACCCCAATCTGGTATCTGAGCGTTAAATCTTGCCCTTTAATCAATTTTCTCCAAGTCACCTGTAAGTAATACACATAACATAAATCTCTTAGTTATGTCCATGCCTGAGGGCTGGAGGAACCTGGGCTCCAAACCTGCCAAAAGTAAATCACTTAAATGTTTTGTTTTTCCACTTGTGAAACCGCCATGATAATAGTGTCTCTGTGGAAAAAAAAAATGGCTACAGGACTCAATTTTTGCCTCTGTAGATTCTGTAAATTTATTCAGCTTCTGTTCCTCTGCAGTCTCATCAGCTTCATCTGGAATTGCAATCTTCACCTCTTCGATCCCCCTCCCCATGCCTCCTCCTTAGCTCTGCTGTGCTTCTCTCCCAGACCCTCTGCCTGGCCAGGATTTCTCATGTCAGCAGTGGGTGTATTTTTTTTGTTTTTTCCCTTCTTTCTTCCCCTATACTCTTCATATTTCATTTTACATCCTGATTTCCTTCAAGTACCTTTGGGAACCCCCAGGCCTGTCACTCATGGAAAATAGATTGCACTGAGAACAAAGCACAGGCTGGGACAGGGCAGCAGAGGAAAGACATCTGATGAGGAAAATACTGGCCCAGAGTCCTGAAGAAACCACAAGGCAGCATTAATATTTCCAGGCAGCTGGCTCAGCAGTGATGTAGTCTCCTACTGGTTAAGCAGTAGTCACTTTCAGTGCTCTCAGAGCACTGTGTTCCACAGGAATGAGGGGAGTAACAGGATAGCAGTGCTATGAAAAACATGTGCTTGCTTTGCTTGTGGTCAGCACAGGAGGCACAAAGCGTGGCTCAAAAAATTTCCTCTGCAGCACCTTCTCCTAGTCTATCTGAAGAAAAACTGCAGCCAGCAGAACTTCAGAAGAGAATAAGGACCCTGGGGTCACTCCAGAGGCAAGGAACATAACTGTAGCTGTTAAGCCTGCATGGCCATCATCATCTTCATGGTGGTGAATGTTCAGTGGTAATTATGATACATGTTAAACAAGCCACACTGCTGTGAACACCAGCTGAAGGCATATTTGCATGCTGACAGATGCAACCTGCAGCCACTTGCAGTTTATAGTCACAGACCAACAGGGTAGACAACCTGGATCTGATTTTTCTCACTTAATCTGTTGAATTAGCAGTATTATGCTGCTGTAAAGGAAAGACCTGCAGTGTCTTGACAGGTTTAATTGAAGACAGTGTAATTTAAAGTTTAATTTAAAGGCAACAAGACAGCCCATGCTTTGGGCTCTGGGCCTGCACAAGGGCAAATAGGCATGCAAGACACTTCTTCCCTGCATGCTGGCATTGCCTCTGACCTCGTGTCCAGGCATACAGTGAAAAATGGGCAAAGGCAGCTTACCAGTGTCCTGCCTCTCTCAGTTCAAAGGCCATCAGGACTGGATACAATCACGATGTTAGTGTGGAGCAGACACTCCCTGTCTTCACAAAGCATGCACTCTACCACAAAATGGTAACAGGAGTCTGCAACTCATTTGTTCTCTTACTGCCAGCAAGTAAAGTCACTGACCCATTTCAGGGGAAAGAGCATGGAGGGCAAAACTCTTCCACTGAAGGGTCACATAGGAAACAGCAAAGAGTGTTTGGGGATGTCTGTGCTGCTGTGAGCCAAAGCTGGATGAGGACAGTAATGGATTTCATGTTAGGTTGAAGCACACACAGAGGCCTGACTGATATATACTACTTAAAGGCACTGCCTAAATATTGTAGTGTTAAAAAAAAAATCCAGTGGTTCCATTTCACAGAAATCTTCTGTTGTAGAAAATTTTGTGCTACTTACCATATTTCTAAAAGTTTTTCTCTTCTGTTACAGTATGGGAAGTGACAAAGCACCTTCTGGGCTGCTTCATAATCCTACCAGGAAGTTTCAAATGCAGCATCTGTTTAAAGCAGCATCAATACAGGATGAGAACTAACACTCTAGAAGGGAAGAGATTGTGTTTGAACTTATTTGTTTCATGTTTCTTTTCCTTGTTTGAGCTTTTCCTACTAGCTTCTATGCCCTCTTTATTTGCAGCCAACCGTAAAACTCTCCAGGTGATCCAAAATCTTTGAAGGTAGGATTTTCAGGGATAGAGTTTAATTGCTTATAAAACCTCCATGCACACGTTGAGAGCTCAGGAATCCTCCTGCAGGCTCACCATCAAAAACCTGTTTGATTTATATTTGCCAGCTTTCCTGGTAATATCACATGCTCACTTTAATTACTTAATTAGAGGACCAAACAAGAACTTACAAGAGAAGTGAATACATATTCTTGTGCTTTTAAAATATGAGTCATTGATAGTGGCAAAAGACTTAGAACAAAATGTGAACACTCAAGCATGCAATTAGCTATCTTATGGAAAACCATCTCTGATTTTTCACGGCTTCTATTTTCATAATATTTGTTTCATGTTTCTGTCTTTGAAGACAGACAATTTTTACACAGCTTTCAGCATCTAAAGTTTACTTTAAAGATCAAGTGACTATTATGACAAAATATATTTTATTTTTGGTTCAATTTCTTTTCCTCTTTCTTAAACAAGTTTATGAACCACACCATACATGCTGCAGGAAGACATAAGTTCATTATCTAAAGGAATGCCGAGGCATGTCCTTTGGGCCATATTTCTGACCCAGAATTCTCCAAAATTATGCTCAGATATGCCAGGAATTATCTGTCACATGCAAAGGCTGATAAACAAATTGCCATGAAAATTATTTACTTCTGGTGTAGAGAAAAATACAGATGTAAGATGTGCCCATCATCTTTGAAGTGAATAGTTTTAAAATTGGGAAAAAAAATCTTTACATGATGTAGTGGAAGATACGGAGATCAAGTTTTGTCTTCTGCATCACTACAGTAAATCCTGCCCTATGAGAAAGGCAAAATCCAGAACGCACTACTGTCTAATGTTCTCTCAACTTCATTACAAGTATGTGCAAGTTAAAACTATTATAAACTGCATTTGGAGGTCAAACTGTCTTGAGGATTGTTTCTCAAATTCCTTAAGCGAATACTTCTCAAAACCTCATTGTGGATGATGAGTGAGTACAATACAGAATCTTATCATGTCCATGTCTGAAGTCTACTTAGGAAGCCATCTACAACAAGCCATTTTCATTTGGAAACTTGACTACACTGTTTTTTGTGGGGTTTTTTGTTTGTTTGTTTTTTGGGGGTTTTTAAAATAATTTATTTATTTTATCCAGCAAATATAAATGCCAGTTTTAATAACCTGTAAAACTGTGGCATAGTATCATATCGAACTTGTCATAACACTAAAATTTGTGTCCAGGTACACCCCTGAATTTCTGGAGTTTCTCACGTCATTTGAATTTTTTGAAGTCTCCAGGCAAGACTGGGTATTGTTGGCATTAAAAAAAGAATGGGAAAAAGAATAGAAGAGGTGCTTTAGAATCTTTTGCCCTTTTTTTTCACATTTAGGGGTTTTACCCACAGTCACCCTTTGATGTGAGCACAGAACTCCGTTCTGTCTCATACAGTTGTTTCTCACTTCTTGCTCCGCAACTTACACCTTATATCCATGGTTTACCTCCAAATAAGTATTTGATAAGTAGGGAGGAGGAATCTTATCTCCTGCTTCTGTGAGCCCTGGCATTCTTATGAGAGAGATCTAAGAATCCTCACAGTCATTTACTGTGCCAGCATGCCTGGAAGATGTAACCTTTGGATGAGGGTCATTAAGTAATAACAGCTTAGGGCTTGATGAGCATATTTGTCCTTCCTTATGGTGCTTTGCTGACCTGCAGTGCCCAGTCAAGGAGGCTTTCTCTGAGAGACTGCTTCAAATGCTGAGACAGTTGGGGATTGGCCTAGAGAACAGGAGATTCCAGGGACACCTTATTGTGACCTAAAGGGGGTTTATAAGAAACATGGGTACAGATTTTTTAGCAGGGCCTGTTGCCATGGCTTAAAAATAAAGAGGAAACCTTTAGATTACATGCAAGGAAGAAGGTTTTTATTATGAGGGCGGTGAAACACTGGGACAGATTGCCCAAAGAGGTGATAGATGCCCCATCCCTTGAAACAATGTCTGATCTATTTGAAGTTGCCCCTGATCATTGCAGAGGGTTTGGACTCGGTGGCTGTTAAGGGTCCCCTCCAACCCAAACTCATCAGTGATTCATGATGAATGCATAAGACCTAGAAATTTTTGGTGTTCATTCAGCTTATGATTGGTGTGTGGTTTATAGATTTGTTTGTGGTTGAATCCTGAATGATACAACTGGAAAATGCCTAATGCACTTTATTAGAGTAAATACCAACTTGAGAGTATGGAGAGGAGTGATTTCAAATAGTGCTTTTATTTAGGGAGGCATAATAGATGGTTCCAAAGACTGAAAAGAAAGGCTCAAAGCCCTACTCAGGATGATGTTAAACCTCCAACACAAGAGAAACTTTTAAAAGCCAGGGACAGGAGGTTGTGATGAAATAATATACAGAAGCAGAGGCAGAAAGAAGGGGATTTAAACTCCCATTTCAGTTAGAAAAATGTACTTGACAAAAGTGTTGCCCCAAAACTGAAAATGGCAGTCCCACTGTTTTTTCCAATGATCCCATTAATTTTCATTGTAAGCATAAACCATCAAACACTGCTCACAGTAGGGGTAGAAACCTTGATCAGAAAAGGGGGAAAGATTTACCAAATGTCAGCACACTCATTTCAAGTGTTTGGAAACCTGACAGAGGTCCCTATCCAACTTTCCACAATCCCAGTGGAAATCTTCTTTCCCAACTGATTTTATTGGGATCCAGACTGACTCTGTGGAGCAAAACTGGTGCAACCAAGATGGAAAGTTAGGGTTACATTAAAATTCCTGTAATCTGCAACTTTTTTGGAAAGCTTGGTTAAAGTTTGTACCCTTCCATTGACATACACACTGAACACCAGCCAGACAGGACGCTCAGACTTACCAACTTTCTAAATATTTCTTGAAACCTCTGGAATGTTTTGTGGAAGATCCAGGAACTGGAAAAATATAATCATGGAGTTTCTTGAGAGAAAAAAAAGAAATACTGATAATTATTTGAAAAAGCATAAATTTGGAGCGACTGAGGGTACCAAAAAGTTGCTGAATGGGCAGAATTGCCGAGTGAGGTTCCAGGCAGAGGGACTTGTACTGGGAATCGGAGCCACACAACCGAGATTGAAGCTGCCAGGCTCAGCTGAACCCTGCCTGGCTTCTCAAGTGCTGGTCTAGCCATCCACAGTGCCATCTAGTGGGTCTGGCACAGCTTTTAACCATTTTTTTTGGGCTCCTGGAGGGGCTCTCAAGTCGCCTAACTGAACCTGGCACTGGTGGCTCTGTAGAAGAAATATCTGGTACGCTGATTTTCTCATTGGCACTGTGAAGCATTGCTGCAAAAAATAAATGTAAGGCAACACACAAGATATCAGGTGGATCAGAACTTACTGAGAACTGCAAGAGACTGAGAAACAACAGGGAGAATTCTCCTTGGAATTGTAGGAAACAACCTTAGGACATGTGAGGGGCTTTTTAAACCTCCAAAAGGTAGGAAAAAAGAAGCAAAAACATCTCTATCACTCACCTCCCACCGGCACGTGGTGGGTAGAAGGACATTTTTTACCCCTCTTTCTTGCCTTTTATTCCCTGACACTCATCTGGGGCAGCTGGGGCTGAAGACATTTCTCTCATGCCTGTCTGCTCTCTCTTGTTCTTGGAACCAGAGTTAGACTGATCATCATGAGAGGTTCAGGAAAGAATTCTTCCACAGCTCTGACTAGGAAGGATCTTTGCATTTTTATTGAAAATACAAAAATTTTTTTGTAGGAAGATGCCAAGAATATTTTCTATAGCTCTTTTTGTAGTAAAAGTCTGGGAATTATTATAAAATATTGCAAAATACTCTGAGGGTTTTGCAGTGTGGGAAAGAGTTGAGTTCTTTGATCCAGCAATCTGTTACCTGGTTGTGGACAGGGAATGGGCTCGATGATTCCTGTAATCTCTTCTAGTCCTTTTTTCCTCCCTGGGAGCGTGTCTGCTCCTCTTTTTCTTCCAAGAAAAGAAGAGTGCAAGATTTCATCCCTTGGGTCAGCTGCAGGCTGCTTTCCCACTTTGTTTAGCACTGTGAATTACTGCTCTCCATGAGATAATTTAAGATGTGAACTCACTGGGGGATACAAAGCCTGGCCTTGCTTGCTGCACAGAATGTGCTTAGAGATGGCTTTCAAACTGTCATGAATGTCTTGTTTGTGCTGAATAGTGCACAAACTATTAGTCCACTGCCTCTGGAGGCTAGTGGGCTTCAAATGTTCATGTTCCCATAAATAAAAGTTGCCTAACACATCTGGTCATAGTTTTCTTAGTATACGTGGAGAGGATCCTATAAGCAGCAGGAGGAAGAAACTATGGCACATCAAAGGTACTTGAGGGAGACAAATGGTGAAAGAAAAAAGTGGAAACTTCAACTTACTAAAGGAAATACTTTTTTTTTAGCTTTAATATGGCCTCAGCTTTACCTTTCCAGGATTATTGCCTGCATCGGCCATTTCTTTTTTAAGTATTTAAAGGAACCACAGATGGTCATTGTGTAAACTTGTGCATAGATATTTCTGTTGATTTTCTTCCTTAGTAAGCATACATTTTTTCCTAAATATAGCTGCAGGTAGAGGAACTATTTTGTCCAAAGAAAGAATACAGACTTACCAAACTCAGAGTATCCAGTAGACTTGATTCCTGGTCTTCTGGTTTTAGATTCCAATTTCGTTAAAAGGACACTGTGAATGCAATTAATTTGAATTAATTTTATGAAGAACATTGAAACAAGGACATGAATTCAAGAGAATGGAAAAGAATAACAGCTCAAAAACTTTTTCTTCTCATGGCAAATGTTTCCTACATACCAGTAGCGATTCTCTATAACTCTTAAAAGAAGACTAAATCACTCCAATAAAGTCTTCAATTGCAAGTAGTTAAGGAGACATTGCAACCTTATAGCAAATCTGAAGTCCAGTGACAGCTGTGGACAGAACAAATCCAGGTTGCAAAGGGAGGTTAATAGGACATAGGTTCATATATATATATATGTATATACATATATAACTCTGCTAGTTCGTATGTAAGCCAATAATTAAAGAACACATTGTGGTAAAACATGAACACCAATTAACCAATTAGCACTTTGTGTTCTGACACAGGAAAAAAATTCAGCATAATTCTGAGCATGTGCCTTGTCCCTTTGAAGCAAATGGGCGAGCTAATTGGGGTCAGAGCCTCAAAATGGGGATTGTCCATTTATTCGCTTCATTGCCTCCTACACAGAGCCACAGCTCGTGGCTCTCTGCCAGGTGATGTGCACTCACAGTAGGATGTTCAGTTCCTTTCATTCTTTTGCGATCTTCCCCTCCTGCCCCTTAGCATGACTATGTTTACTGCTGTCTCACACTCCCCTTTCCTCAACCAGAACTCTCCTCATCTCCTCTCCTCTCTTCCCTCAATTACCGTATGAGTATCACTGCACAAACAAACACCACCCATCCAGTGGCCTGGAGAGCCAATTGCTCAGTGACCCTTACACCTGTCTCCACACAGAAAATTACAGATCATCAGTGTATTGGGCCTGGTTGAAGTCCATTTTCCCACAGCAGCTCTCAAAATGCTGTTCTGTGCCTTGGTACCTGGAAAGGTGTTGATAACACACCCATGTCTTGGCTACTGCTGAGCAGTGCTTGGCACAGCATCAGCACTTTCTATAATATTCCTCCCCCCATCATCAAGGGGCTGGGAGTGGGCAAGATCCTGGGAGGGGACACAGCTGGAACAGCTGACCCAAATTTACCAAAGGGACATTCCATACCATATGACATCAGGTCAGATATAAAAGCTACAACGTTTGCCTTCTGCAGCAACTTCTATATGTGAGGAAGCCTTGCTTCCTGGGGCTTCCTGGCTGTAGGTTGCTTGCTGATAGTACAGATTATTTTTTTTTTCCCTTTTGCTTATACAGACTTAAACTTTTGTTTTTATCTTGCTTTAGTAAACTGCTTTATCTCAACCTACTATTTTTTTTCTCATTTTTCTCTTCCCTGTCACACTGGGAAGGGGAGTGATAGAGTGGCTTGGCGGGTGCCTGGCATCCAGCCAAGGCCAACCCACTGCAGTTTCCACCTCTCACCTATATGAATCATACAGTTATTATCATTATCATTAGCATCAACACTCATCACATGGCCTTCACTTGGAAAAACCAGCCAAACCAAACAAAACAAAATTTCCCCACAGGAAAACCAATATAATATTATCAAAACACAGTACAAAAATGGACAATTTACTCAAAATCTACCCCTTGTCGCTCCACCACAGCTACAACAAAAATTCTCCATGATCATTCTACTCTCTAATATTGCTTTGTGCTTGTTTCGCCCGTTACCACTCCCAATTACTATCGTCATCTCAAAATCCTCGTGGTTCCCCAGCATTTCCACCAAAAAAATCCATAATGGGTTTAGGCTGGCTGGGCCCCTCCCTCACCCCCATCCACAGCTGGACAGCGGAGACAAAATGTAACAAAGGTTCATGAGTTGAGATAAGGAGGGGGAGAGATTACTCACCAAATATCTTCATGGGAAAACCAGGTTAGAATTAGAGATATTAATCAAATTTATTTCTAACAAGACCAGAGCATGATGATGAGAAGTAAAACAAGACCTTAAAAACAACTTCCTTCCACCTCTTCCTCCTTCCCAGCTCTACCTCCTCCCCCAGCTGTGCAGGGAAACTGAGAATGGTCAGTTCATTACAGGTTGTTTCTCTCACTGCTCAGGGAGTGGATTCCTTCCCCTTTTCCACTGTGGGTTCCCTTCATGGGAGACAGTTCTCCATGAACCTCTCCAGCATGAGTCACTCTCATTAGCATCAGTCCTCTCCAGACTGCTGCAATGTGGGTCACTTTTCCACAGGCTGCAGTCCTTCCAGGACAGGCTGCTCCTGTGGGTGCCCCCTTCTCCATGGGCCTCCCATGGGGTCACAGCCTCCTCTCAGGCATCCTCGTGCTCCAGCGTGGGGATTCCCCATGGGCTGCAGATCCACCTCTGCATCCCTGTAGATCTCTGCAGCTGCAGGGACACAGCTGCCTCACCATGGGCTGTGCCAGGGGCTGCAGGGGAATCCCAGCTCCAGTACCTGGGGCACCTCCTGCCTCTTCTTCTCCACTGACCTGGGGGTCTGCAGAGTTACTCCTCCCACATGTTCTCACTCCTCTCTTCTCTGGCCACAATTACAACTGTGCAATACTTTTTTTTCCCTTTCTCCTTAAATCTGTTATCACAGAGGCATTACCACCTTTTCTAACTGTCCCAGCCTTGACCAGTGGCATGTCCCTCTTTGGAACTGCCAGGGATTGGCTCTGCTGGACATGGAGGAAGCTTCAGCAGTTTGTGACAGAAGTCACCTCTGTAGCCACCTGGTAACAAAGCTTGGCCATGCAAACCCAATAAAATTAGCTGTTAAATTCTCATGTTAACACATTCCCATGGGCAGAAAGGCTCAGCACAGACGGAGGTAGACCTGCTTCCCTGGCTACCACTAGCAAACTGTAGTGATTCCATCTAAACAGGATGCCTGACTGGTTTGGCTATCATTATTTGCAGAACTGGTCAGAAGCTATTCCAATGCCACTAGAAGTACATACAGCAGAGTCTGGGAATCACTGTCTGAAATGACCCATATATTTACTGGAGAAAACCTCAATCCCTGAAAGTCACATGCTTTCCCTCATGAGCCATCAGATACGTCTTTCATCTAGGCAGGCACAGAATCAATACTTATTCCAGTAACTAATATCTGACTAATACGATAGAAATGTCTTGTGTGAGTCATTCACGATCTTTGCTTCTGTAGCTTGATGGCTCAAAAACCTGCAAAATACCCACCAGAAAGAAAGAAAAAAGAATGTTAATATTTGTACTGTGCACAGGAAATATTTGGTGAATATACATGTCTGAAAAGTTTCAAATCATTTTTCTACAACACAGGCCCTTTGTATTTCATTGTTTTCAGTCTCAAGCACACTCTTCAGCTTCAGAGCTACACTTGTACTTATACATTTATATGTTTATTTAGCTTCTTGTTTTCATTTGACTTTTTTCCATGTAATTTTCTTCTTTTTGCATTTGGCTGTGCACAGCTTTTTCTGAAAGAACGTTTTGTACCCAGTTTCTAAGCAGGCTAGTTTCATGAACATGGCCACTGAATGGGCTGGGACTGGCAGCACCAGCTCATGGAATTTGTGGATCCCCTCACGTTGCTTTTTGAATACTTGGAGGGGTATACTTTTAGACCAAAAAGCAAGAAACCATACCCAATTCCTTTGCATATGAGTCATCTGAACAACTCATACTTACTTTTCTGGAAATGTATTTGGAAGATAATATTTTATCTTATTGATAGCAG
Source organism: Hylia prasina (assembly GCA_013397195.1). NCBI lineage: Eukaryota > Metazoa > Chordata > Aves > Passeriformes > Sylviidae > Hylia > Hylia prasina. The sequence continues at coordinate 1,597,833 of VYXD01013973.1, forward strand.
CAAATAGCAAATAATTACTTTGAATCTCTCTTTCTTTCTTTTTTTCTTTTTTTTTTTTTCCCCCAGTTCCCTGATCTCCATGCTATGTACTGAATTTATTTCTTGTTCAAACAGGTGTCCAGTTCCTTTTTCCTTCTTGTCAGCAAAGCAATCCCAACCAAACAAGGACCAGTTAATGGCTGATTTCTGTCACCACACCTCTTGAGTGGATGGACAGCAGGATGGGGATTGGAAGAGCAAAGTTTCCTCCCATTGTAAGTAAAGTTCAGGTTTGTGACCACCTGAGGAAGCTGAATGTACATAAGCCTATAGGACCTGCTTAAATGTATCCCAGGATCCTGATAGAATTATCTGATGTGGTTGCCAAGTTCCTGTCTATGATATTTGAATAGTCCTGGCAATCAGGTGAACGGGAAAAAGGAAACATTGCACCCATCTTAAAAAAGGGTAAAAACAAGGACCCTGAGAACTACTGACTTGTCAGCCTCCCCTCTTTGCCACTCCAAGGTCATGGAACAGATTCTCCTAGAAGCTGTGCTTAGGCACATGGAGGACAGGGCGCTGATTTGGGACAGCCAGCATGACTTCACCAAGGACAAGTCCTGCCTGACCAACCCAGTGGCCTTCTATGATGGAGTGACTGCATCAGTGGACAAGGGAAGGGCTACAGATGTCATTTATCTGGACTTCTGTAAAGCCTTTGATGTGGGTCCCCACCACAACATTCTCTCTAAACTGGAGACAGAAGGATTCAATGGGGAGACTGTTAGGTGGATAAGGAATTGGTTGGACAGTCACATCCAGAGGCTCGTGGTCAATGGCTCTGAATCCCGATGGATATCAGTGACAAGTGGTGTCCATCAGGTGTGTGTATTGGGACCAGTGTTACTCAATGTCCTCATTAATGACAGAAACAAAGGCATCCAGTGCACCCTCAGCACATCTGCAGATGACACCAAGCTGAATGGTGTGGCTGACACACCTGAAGGACACAATGGCATCCAGAGGGACCTGGACAAGCTCAACAACTGGGCCTGTGAGAATCTCATATGGTTCCACAACACCAAGTGAGAGCTGCTGCACCTGAGTCAGGGCAGTCCTTGGCACCAATCCAGTCTGGGGGCTGAACAGATACAGGGCAGATCTACTGACAAGGACTTGGGGTGCTGCTGGAGGAGAGGCTGGACCTGACCCAGAAAGCCAATTGTATCCTGGGCTGCATCCAAAGCAGCAGGGCCAGGGAGGTGATCCTGCCCCTCTCCTCTGCTCTGGTGAGACCCCACCTGCACTGCTGCATCCAGCTCTGGGGTCCCAGCACAGGAAGGACCTGTTGGAGTAGGTACAGAGGATAATTAGAGGAATGGAGAACCTCTTATGAGGAAAAGCTGGGAGAAGTGTATTTGTTCATCCTGGAAAAGAAAAGGTTTCAAGGTAACCTAATTGTGGCCTTCTAGTATCTGAAGAAAAAAAGATTGAGAGAGAGAGACTTTTTATAAGGGTATACAGTGATGGAACAAGGCGAGAATGGCTTCAAACTGGAAGATCAGATACTAGGAAAAAATTTCTTTATTGTGAGATGATAAGGCACTGGAACAGGTTTCCCAGGGAAGTTTTGTATGGCCTAGTCCTGGAAGTGTTCAAGGCCAGGTTGGATGGGGCCTGGAGCAACCTGGTCTCGTGGAAGATGCCTCTGCCATGGTAGGGGTGTTGGAACTTGGTGATCTTTAAATTTCCTTCCAGCCCAGGCCATTCTATGATTAGATGACTGTCTGAGGAATTTCCACTAGAAGTAAAGGTATGTGCATGCCAACACATATAAAAAAGTGCACTTAAAGTCTTACACTGTCTCTCCTTTCTCTCTTATGCAGACAAATAATACTTCAGTGTTGGGAAGGCAAGAAGAGCAAGTTCAATCAATGTTCAAAATGGTTTTGTCTTAAAACATGCTTGGTTGTTCTGGAAGCTACCACTTTCTGGGCTGGAATTTTCCATTCTGGTCATCTCGTCTTGTACAAATACTGTTTCTCTTGGGTGTAAACTTAGAGAAACATAGATTCATAGAATAGTTTGGGTTGGAAAGGAGCTCTAAGTTCATCTCATCCACTCCACCACAATTCGTAGACACACCTTCAGTCTCTAACTCTGGGATTTTTAGAATGCCTCTCTAGATGCAGAGTGTCCAGAAAATAACAGGTGAGTTAGGCAACATATAGGATGTGTTTCAGAGCTTTCCAAGCAGTCTAAAATTTTGTATAGACAAGAAGAAACAGGAGCAGCATAACTGGATATCCTTAAGTTTACTCTGTGGATCATTGAAACTCATGTAGTTCTGCCTAAGCCAGACAGCATTGTATCAATTCCCAGGCATGTTGATGGTATATACCAAGTTATCTATGTACATGTGTTGAATGATCATCAGTCAAAATGGTGGAAATATTCCTGGGAAAATATTTAGAATAGTGTAAAGATATGTTCTCTTCCACAGACAAGGTCCCTGATCATTCATCTGTAAAAACAAACAAGCAAACAAAAAAACAACAAACTTATCAGACAAATATTCCACCTATTCTTTTATCTTCTGCATCTGGATCTTTTCTTCATCAAGGGTGTGTTCTTGCCACGCTAAGCCTTTAAAGTATGTTTGCTTTACTCTCTATTTTCAGAACTCAGATTTGTTGACTCAAGTGATTTTTCTGTCTTTTTTTTCTTTCCCCAGAAGCTCTTTAATGTGTTGTCTATATTGCCAGAGCTCACACTCAGTGTGTATCAGCAATTTTTCTTAAATTGACTTTTTCATGCCCTTTTGTCACTTGTACCACATCCAAACAAAAAGGGTAGGGCAAATGCTGTGACCTGACTGCATTATTTCCTGACAGAGATGGTGGCCTCTTTGACTTTAGAACATATGCAAAAGAGGGTCCTGAGAGAGCTTGTTTTTCTATAAGAAGCCAGTCCAGACTCTTCAGCTGCCAGCCCCAGAATAAGACAAAATCAAGGGAAGAATTTGATCTAGATACTGTTTGCCAAGGATTGCTTCCCTCTGCCTGGGGGCTGGTAACATATATAACACCACTGAAACAGGAGGGACGGGCCTGGGGAGACAGGAAACATATGAAGGAAAAACTTGTATGTGGAAGCGCTTGGTGCTTTAAATCATGGTAAAAATAATTGTTATGGTTATAAGAAATGCATTTTCTCATTCAATAAAACAAAAAGAAAGCAAATATCTGATCCCATGCACAAGGGCAGGATTGACTTTTAATGAACTCTGTAGCTCTCTTGTTAGTTTTTATGCTTAGCCTTGTAACTTTTGACCTTTTCCTGGCATGCCAACCATTTCAATGGTTTATAAAGCTATATCCACAAATAGAAGAACTTTAAAATTTACATTGCTGGATATACTTTTCAAAGTGGAATGCCTGCACTCATATGAAGCATTCTCCTATTTGTTCCTTACCATTAACAAATATACTTAAATTGGATTCGATTTGTGGAGGGTGTTTTATTTTCAGAAAATAACCAGTTTTAATGAGATATTTGGGAAAATTTATGGCCTTGTCTTGTAATGCAAACAGACTGTCAAACAATATAGTGAAGAGATGTATGACTGAAAGCAGAAAGTACAATGTAGGATATGATCTATTCTTTATCTTTTCCAGTAAATTGATTTTCCTGGTAGGTATTTGATGAACGCAATCCTTTCCTGATAAGTTTTTCCTGACAAGCTGTGTTTTTGAACAAAATTTTTTCTGGAACAATTAAAAGGACATCACAGATTAGAGAAATGGAGTATTTATTCTACAAATCTCTCAAAACTTGTGCCTAATTTCTGCCACTATCTTAATTTTTCAGTGTCCTGTTCATCTTATAATGTTAGTGATATAGGAAATTCAAGAATACCAGTAATGTAGCCATCATTTATCACTGAATAAAACCCAACCTGTGTGTTCATCAATGAATTGTTGTGACTTGCTTGCTAGGTAAGTGGGAACGTTTAACACAGTCAGGTGCCCAGACCTTGCTCTTTCTGAATTGCCTCATTGTTTGCTGATGGCTCACAAGTGGAATGATGGCATGAATGGGACTTGGGGAAGCACCTCCGCTTGAAGAGAATTGATACAAAGATGAGAAAGCAGTGCCAGATCATGCTCCCATGAAAGATCATCTGTGGCAGATATCCAAAGACTGCTGAAAGAAGGGACCTGAGGAAATAGGATCTGTAAACATCCACCAGGTGAACGTCTTAGTTGAATTATGAATTCCATGGAAAAGACTGATAATCTCTAGGAAAATAAAGCTGAATTTTTAAAAAATTAAAGCTAATCTCCATCTGTCTCTTTGCTTGAGTACTTATTTCCTACATTGAGAAAGTCAAAGGCATTGAGGTCATTTAGTGAAATATACATGTGAACAAAGAATAAATATGCACACTACAATTCAGAGATATTCTACACAGTGGCTGTTTGTCAACATGCCATTTTCTTCTTCTCAAAAGAAAACAATGAGATAAAATATTAAGGTAATTCACTCCTCTATTTTTCCCTTTATTTTTTAATTGCCTTTCCTTATCATAACTTTATTTAGATTTTAAGGTATAAATAAATTTGTCTAAGGGGCTGCTGATTTAAGCTAGTGTAGTGTTTGCCACTTTTTGGAAGATTACTACAATGCATGCAATGAGTAATTGGATGAAAATTTTGTATGCAAAGATTCAAAGCCTAGAGATGTATAATTACCTCACCTGTCTTATGTATGGCACTTGTTAATGATCCTTATGTAATTTATTTGCAACTGTATTGCTCAAAAATGGCCTTGTTATTTAAGTCACTCCTGTAAAATACTGCATATTATTTATAACAATACATGATATGATAGACAATATAATGAATAATAACACATACTAACTTATATTTATGTAATAAATGATAATATTTTGTATTATGACAAGATTTGACTTAGGTAAGTAAAACCTGTTTTTGAACCACTCTTGCTTAGTGTTTTTGGTTTAATAGTGAGTCCTTGGTAACTACTCTTTCAATGTAGATTTCAGTTACTTATTTACCTATTCTATACTGACTTTGTTTTGTCTAGTGACATGCAAAGTTATTCTGGTTGTGAGAGACTACTCACAGACCAATAATTTTGTGCAACCCAAACACTTGAATAAACAACTGCATTTCTTGCTTGAGCTTGTCATCTAGTGACAGTCATGACCTTAACTATTGTTCATGAACAAACACTCTAGACTATATTTCCATTGTTTGTTTATGAGGATGTCATGTGAGGCACCATCACAAGTTTATTAAAGCCAGACATATCTTATGTACCACTTCCTGCCTATAAGCCACTTTTGCTGTCAAAGAAAGAAATTTGACTGAGCTGACAAACTCTGTTGGCTAGCACTCCACCAGGTATCAGTGAGACCTGCCAAGATTTGTCTTGGCAGCCTCTCCCATCAGAGCTATGAAAGTTGGTGGGGCACAGAAAAGCAGATGGTGTGCTTAGTCTGAGGAATTATTTATAATGACATCTTTTATGATAAATCTATGCTGAATGTTTCTTATCACCTTAGGAGTTTCCATATTTGCATTCTTTCACCAGGCGAGACCCAAGGCTATAGAGGTATTAATATTTTTCTGTGATAAATTGTGAAAAGAGGCTGAAGTTGTGCAAGACTGCAGAAAAGATCTTGAGATGGATTTCTTCAAGAAGGGATATATTGGAAAAAAACCCCAAAGAACTATATAGTAGTAATCATTGTTTTTATTTCTGGGCACAGGCATTTAGAAGATAAGAAGATTATGAATAGGCAGCACCAGGTCATAGTGAGCCATCCTGAAGCCTTGGCCAAATTTTCTGCAGATGAGCAGTGCCAAACCTAACAAGGAATATCAGTGAAACAGAGTGACTCAGATGCCCTGGAAGGGACTGGCACCCTAAAAATCCATGGTTGTGTCTGCCCATGGATGAGAATTGCTGGCATAGGAAGCTACATTCAAACAATACCCAGATCTGCCAGGCTGGGGCACCTAAGGGACCACACCCCATCCCCCTTCCAGCCAGGATCCTACCTCGCCTTTCAATGGAGGCAGGCACAGACAAGCAGGCAAAAAAGGTGATGACATGATGTGCAGAGGGTGGCTGGGGAGACTCCAAGGTGGAAACCCCATACCATTTGCACTGAAAATGTACAGGGATATTTAGGAATAAATGACATTTTATTTTCCTGGCACAGACTAGTAAATATTAACAATAAGGCTTCCAGCTGCAATTCATTTACTGCACTCAAATATCAACATCAACTACATCAGTACTGACCCATCTTTTCCTTTTCACCAGCAAATCAAAAATGTCATGGTTTCATTCCTACTAATGATTAGTGTATTTTGATTCCCTGCAGAAGCCAGTCTTCTCAGAGCAGTAATTATCCCCACTTTTGAAGATTCTCACATATATGAAAAATAAGTTTGAATTTTTCCTCTGTTAGGAACTTCCTGTATCTCTTTCTCGTGGGCTACCAATTTGGCCACTTCCTAGACTGACGGTTTCCTGTCTTGACACTGCATTTCAGCTCTCATTTCTTACACTCCTTTGGGAATCAGGCAGGGAAAAATTTTTAGAGTTCATTCTTTTGATGCCTTCTACACTGGTGTGTCTTCAAATTGAAGAACTCAGAGTTGGCCAGTGGAGGGTTATGCCAAAATGCATTTAAAAATCCCAGGAAACGTGTAGACAGCATTTAGATATGGAAGGGCTTTTACAACCTTTGGCAATGTCTGTGCCAGAGTAAGACACCTTGGGAATTCTTATATCAATAAATCTCTGTCTTCTGACTCATGCCTGCCTTGCAGGTATCTAGTGCGCACCTCGTAAAGCCTGCCTGGCTTCACACATCTGGACATGCAGGGTCCCACATGCCCTAGAGGGATCTTGGCAGCTCAGATGGAGCGAAGGAAATGGATTAATTGGATGATGACTGCAGCTTTGGAGCATCCATAGCAGTCTGATACAGTCACTGAGAATTCTGTGGGTCCAGCAGATGAAGAGGGTTTATTATCAAACAAGGAATCTACTTCCATTTGTTCTGTAATTTGGACTTGGTGGGTTTGGGTTTTTTTTCCCTTTTCCCACATAGGTTTATTTATTATCTGGAAAATTAACTAATTATTTTTAACTTTTCTGGATGTGTACAGTATTTTTAGTGCTGCTTCTCTAACCACACTGATCTGAAAAAATGCCAAGTGTCTTTACCAATTACAGCCACCACAATAATGGAGTCCTACAGTGAGATACTTTAAATACTGCATTGCCAAGAGGCCATCATTGGAAACTAAGCTAAATAAAGTGTAGAATAATTGCAACCACAAAAACAAAGCATCTTTTGAGAAGAGAACAAGATAGCAACTTTTTTTTTGATTGTCATAAAGTATTTTGTCAAAAGTGAATTTTGAACATATTTTTCAAAATGCGAAAGAAACCTATAGTCAATAATTTAAAAAAGAAAGAAATTGACGCATCTTTAATAAAAAAAACTATTTAAAAAATCCTATTCATTAGACTTAATATGTGGTTGATTCCACAAAATTAGTTGTGGGGAAGCAATTAATTGATTTAAAGTGCCTTCTAAATATTTTCCCTCTCAGTTCTATAGTTATCTGTTTAGACATTTTTTATCAGAAAAGCTACTATATTTAATAGCTTTATTTCCATCACCCTTTCAAGGATATAAGAAATTAAGGATGTAATTGCAATCATTTATGGAACAAAATCTCGACCCCTGGGAAGAGTGGATTTTTGAATCCAGCTCTGTATAAACTCAGCATTTCTGGATTTTTTTTTTTGTTGTTGTTGTTTTTGTTTTATCCATTTTTTGAGACTTATTTGTTTCTTATAGTATTTTATATTTGAAAATTTATTAGAGTGCATGAGTTCAGCAAACTTCTTCAAAACGTAGTACTGGGAACAGCAAGTGAAATACGGAATCTGCTCTCTGTAAAGAGACTCTCTGATCATGGAGAAATAGTCCAAGCAGCAAAGCACATCCTTACGAAATGAGTCCAAAAATAGGTCTGTATGTGTAAATTTCTACCAGTTGAAAATTACAACGTCATTTTCATTTGTTCAGGCAGAGGACAGAACAGCAATATCCCTGAGACATCATTGCTGGATCAGGATTCAGAGCTGTGATGTGCCCAAGGGTTCTTTGTGGCACCCTGGGTAAACCACACTGAAATTTTGTCTCAGCTACCCTCTGGTTAAATGATAATGATGGCTCCTATGAGTTTTATAGATAAAAATTTGAGGCACAGTGTGATATAGTGCCAAACAGGCTCTGTAAAATGCATAAGTATCTCTGAATGAAGATTACTAAATTATATGTCCTAAGCTTGAAACAAATACCAAGCTTTTGACGAGGAGTCAGTACGTATGGGGCAATGTAACACTTTTTGATCATTGATCTTTTCTAGGAAAAATGTATCAAATTGCAAAAAAATCATGACCATCTAGTCACTAGTAAAGAGTTGATAAATTTTAACAGGAAGACTATTTTGACATACAAGGCTTGGGTTTTTTGCCACTATAAAATTAGAATTTGTACTTTTAAAAAATTTAAACAATGTTTTTAGGAAAAATGTTCATTGAGTATGGGATAGCTTGGGAACAGGGGGAAGAAACATTATGCTTTTCCACTTAAAAATGTAGAATACATTTTAAAAATTGTTTGCACTAAAGAGGCATTAGAGTTTTGGCCAGCAAAGAGAAACAAGTACTTTTCTAAATCTGGATGTCTGGGTTCAGAGCCATGTATTTAGATTCTAGTATATTCAAATTTCACACAGTATGGATTTTTTGTAAGGTTATTTAAATTTTTTTGTGACTGTTTTTTCAATTAAGGACTGATTTTTGAGTACTTTCTAGTGGAAATAATACACCCTAATCAGATGAGGCTGTTTATTCTTGGGTGCTTACTACCTCAGTTTGTGGAAAAAGAACAGATTAAAAGGCATTGCTAAGGAGTCATAAAATTAGGGTGTAGGAATTTTGTGATGTGCTATCATGTCACTCAGTGTCATAGTTGAACTGCTGAATAAATAGCAAAAATTAAAGGTCATGTGCAACCATAAAATTAAAGTAAATTTCTCTATTTTATATATATATATACACACATAAAGACATTTTACTTCTCTTGTGTTGTTTAAATACTTCATTTGATACTCATGTGGCCGGAATGAGAATTAAATAAATATTGGACATGCTGTTCTCCCTCACACTTTGTGAATTTTTTGGGGAAATTTATCCCTGAAATGCCTATAGCAGAATCTCACCTTTGATGCATTCTATCCTTCATGATGTCTTTAACAGTCTGAGATCACTACTGGAGGACATATTCCCCCAAGTGAGAGACTGCTGGTTTTCACATAAATGTTTTGAATTTCTGAAAGCCAACAACTTCTGGTTTTCACATAAATGTTTTGAATTTCTGACATTTTTTTTTCCAAAACATACTGCTGCCTCCCTTTACTTCTCAGTTTTGAAGTGAAACAATAGTCTTATTTTAGAAATTTAGGTTAGAGTACAACCCCTGTAACTTAGGTGTTTATGGTGAGATATACAGCAGTAGTATCTTCCCTCAAGAGATCTATTTACCTCTACTGCTTGAACAGGAAACATAGGTATTTACTGTCTAGATTAAGACATAAGTTAGGTTCTCAGGTTAGGCAGACTAGGTGCCCTGTTATAGCTCTGTATGTTGTAACCAACATTCTTGCCACCAGTGCTGCTGTAAGGGAGATGGAGATGGAGTAGACAATAGTGGGGTAGAGGAGAGGCTTGTGCCAGTCTGCAGCTGAGCTGGTTGCTAGATATGACACTTCTGGAGGTCTAAAATGACATTCAATGCTTATATGGCACAGCTGAATCCTGCTTGAATAGTCTGTCATTGAGGGTGAAAGACCGAGTTCAATTTTTTAATGACATACATGTCTTTGCCTCATGGGGAATTGAACCATAGACAATAAAGAAAAGAAAAAAAAAATCACTGTTTTCTTACTTTCAATACATGGAGGCTGATTTATCTTATTTGCCTTAGAGGTAATGACTTAGTTACATGTGAGGGTGTCTGAAGAAAAGCAGTGGTACCCGAGGAAAGGTGTCTTTCAACTTTGGCTGGTACCGTGATTTAGAAATTAATCAGATAGGCAGAGATTAAAAACAAACAAACAAGCAAAAAAACCAACATAAAATATTTGTTTAGCTGTATCTAATTAAATAATGGAATAAAGTGACTTCAATTGTAAATTCAGCTCAACAACAAAATCTCTAACTTGTGACCAAAACTTAGGGGACCTTCATGGTATAAAAAGAATTAGTATCAATTGAGATTTGATCACAAGTACTTAAGTTTGAATGGAGAAAAGTTCCTTTTGTACAGAGAAAGAAAGAGGATTCATAAGTCCACTACTTTGGCTGAAAGTGTAATCAGCACATAAATCTTCAAATTTAATTTTGATGAATTTCCTCCTTACCACAAGTAAGAACAAGTTGGAAGAAATTATTGCCTGAATGCTTGCTGAGCAGGGAATTTAATTACCTTACCTTCAAAGGACAATTTTTGCAGCATACCAAGATGAGTGATTGGCAGGAACCTATAATTATTAAAACAAAATTCTGTTTTAATTTGTTGTTGCGTAAAAAGCACAAACAGATTAATAAAATCAACTGTCTATCATTTCAGATGAGATGCAAACAATCACATTTTTTGTGGCGTGGACTTGTCTTTGATCAGGAATTTCTAATTGCCAGTGAAGTAGTAAATGTGATCATCATACCATGGGCACATCACTACCAGCCAAAATACCAGCTGAAATGCTTATTTTCTTCCTCAGACCTTCCTATCTTCCATCACTGTATTGTGCTATGATATTCCTACTGGTACAGGCCCACAGACAAAATTCCTCAATTTAATAACTGTGACAGTAACATCAAGAAATAGGAATGGTATGATGAGCCACAACTCAGCAGAACCAACACTGGAGTAGAATTTTACAAACAACATTTCCCAAAATTAACTTAATTTTTTTAAAATTTATTCAGCTTTTTATTTGGCTTTTTAGAATAGCATATGCAAGGGCAGTGGTTTTTGCTTCTGCAACATCTATTTTTTAGTTTTGTTATAGAAAGAATCATACAATCAAATATGGAAAAAAGTACAGTATGAAAGAGTCAAGTAACAAGTCTGCTAATGCTGGTGATGACTGGTATGTAGAGTTCTATTCTTGCCACAGTCACTCTCATCCTCTCTTCCAAATCCTCCACTGTAACATTTGCTATATAATTTGCAGTGTTTCAATTTCATCCATGCACATTTTGGACAAGCTGTTTTATAGATATAATCATATGTCAAATTAAAGACAAAGCAATCTTTAAAGGACTATCCAGCTGAAGCAGAGGAGATGGAGAAGGGTGTTGTGGCTCCACTTTTTCCTTCAGCTGTGGAACAACAACAGAACGATACATGCATGAGTTGCACTCTTGTCAGAAAATTACTTGGAGACTGGACAATCACACTGGGTTAACGAATCAGGAGAGGGAATGCAATATAAATCCTCAGAAGAACTACATTACAGTGTCGTTTGCTTGGCTCAAGGAACTGGGCTATATGTGGCATAAATTTACCTTACAAATATTTGTTTCTTTCATCTGATACTTTGCCAAATCCATATGCAAAATTCTCTTGTCTAGAACACAGTAAGACTAAGACACCTAGGAGGATTCCTTTGTTTTGCTTTCTCAGCTTAACTTTCTATCCAGTGCTTTACCAAGGAAACTCCTTGTCGTGTTCTGTCTTATTTTCTTTCAAGTTCACACAATCACTGATTGTTTTGAAGCTCCTCAGTTTCTTCCTGTCCACTGGCTGTTTGTCAGCTCCTGACAAATGAATACAAATAGCTTCACTAATTAAATCCTGGACCCTGTGTTTCCCTTCAGTTTAGTTTGGGACAGGGCTTTCATTATATTCTTTATTTTTTTCTCAACAAGGAGCATTTAATCGTTCTTTCTTTTAGTGTTACTGGAAGGATGTGATTATAGTCTCCAGCAGGGTTTTTTATTTGAAACAGTGAAATTCAAACTTGTTACGATGAAAAATTCTTTTCTGGCCTATTCTTAATTACCATTTCCAGACATTCTCAAAAGAGAATTGCTGTTATGGATCCAGGAAATTTTTTATATGTTTCTTTCACTTAGGTGTGGCATCCACATAACCACAGGCACAAAGGATTCTCCTAGGGTCAGAGACTTGCTGAGTGCAAGTGGAAAACAGAATATGAGAGAGACGGTTGAAAAGTCTGATTAAAGGAAAATCTGGGTGACGTTATCAAGTAATAAAACTGTTTAATCATTTTTTGTCAAAGAGATGTAGAGCAATGAGTGATGACATAATTCATAGGAGAGACGAACCTGTGCAGTTACTTTGTTCACCATGACACATGAATTTGCATTTGAACATGGTAAAACCTAACTATATAACACCTTCTATAGCTGACGTTGGCTCCAAAAAACATTAATTTTCATTTTTTCCAGTGGTTATTCTGCTTTCTTGAGTATGATTTTATTGTTATGTCTCTGAAAAAATCTTTTTTTGATTGAAAGCTGGTGAAAATGGTGCACGTGGTTTTGCAAGGTGATATTGTTAAAGCATGAAACTTTTAACTTGGTGGTTATAGTGATATGCAGAAATTCCTGATCAAGTAGTGTTCTTAGGTATGGTATTTTTTCTTCTGCTACCTGCCATGAATGAGGGGCATAATTCCTACACATGAAGAAATTAATCTCTTGTGTTTTAGTATGTGATGTCAGCAACACCCTCAAATCTCAAAATAGGTGTATGCAAAACTCACCTTTTGAATGAACTTCGACAGTCTAGCAAACTATATTTCATCGTGTGAGACTACTTACAGAATTTAGGTGACCAGATTGCTGTATCTAAATAAGAATTTTTGGATACTGGTCGGAAAAAGTACTTGTCCAGAAAGGAGGAGACCTGTCTTCCAGGCTAGGAAATGCATTGATCACCCAACATTTTGTGTAGCAAGTAATCCTCTCTCTGGCTGATGCTGGGCTATGCTACAGACAGGAGTTCTTAAGGAGAACAGACTGGCTCTGTGTCATAGTGCTTAGAGAATTCTGCTTTTGGAAAAGCTTGGCTCCTGGGCCATGCGCCCAGAACTGTTTGTGTGCTTCTCTTCAGATCGTCCCCGGATAAAATCCAGAAGTGCTGGAGAGAACAATGACTGGAACCACAGTTCTCTGCCTTTCCAGCAAAGCTCCTGAGTCATTACAATGTTAAGTCAACCCATTGCCACTGTGGTTTTGACTGTCCGTGGCTCCAGGATCAACAAGAGGTACGGAAAGTAAATGTTTTCCAGTAGTTCAGGCAAAATAGATCACAGATACAAAATATAAGCCTTGTAAGAAGATCAGCTCTCCATGGTGTCTGAAAGCTGGAAATGCTTCATGGGTTTTTCAGCTGATCTCAGAGAAATATGCTGGGAACACACCTCACATATGGGACAGTGCCACCCTGGTTTTGAGGATTTTTCTAGGCCTTCTGATTTGTCTTTCATATTGGAGTCAGAATTTTTACTTTCCCACACTTTTTGCTATAAACAACAGCTTTGTTTTCCTAACTGTTCTTCGTTGTTTACATATTTTAGGTAGGAGGAGAAAATTGATTGACAGTTGTCTTGACCAATGTGGTTTGGGAGGTGGGATTTCATCCTCCCATCAACAGGCACCTTTGGAAATGTATAAAATTGAGTTTGTATATTTACAAAATATACAAAAATATACAAAAACGGGCTTTTTCCTGCTTTGCTCATCACTGTGTCCTCGTGAAGTTTTCGTGTTGTGTTGAGGCAGGACAGCACAAGAGACACAACTGCATTAATGAATTTCTGTTCTGCAAGTTCATGTTGGACAGGGAGTTTAAATCATTGCAAAAGATGATAATACTTGATAACTAGATAAGGCTAGAAACTATAGGTGTTAAGGATACCTCAAGTACATAAGCGTTCTGCTGAATGGACAGTCTTCCTTAAATTTGTTTTGTTTCATACAATGCTGACTGAAACTTTGCCAGTAAAGAGTTATTTTATGTAGTTGCTGTGAATGTTTCTTTTAGGTTTCAGAGGTGCCCCAGTGGATGGGTATGGTGGGGTTTTTATTATTTTTTAATCTTTTGTCTGATAAAATTCTGCCTAACCGAGAACAGATCCCATGTTGGCGTGATCTATCAGAGAAATATTGGAGGAAATTAAATCATACTATTTTTTCCACCCTTCTTTGTTTTTCTTTATTAACCCAAGATGAGCCTTTTAGCCCCATTAGAAGCTGATATTCAGCTACATACTTTTTAATTCATATTTTCATGACATTTGAAATGATGATTGTTTCTAGTTGTGTAGCTCTTTGTTTTTGTAGAAGTAGCACGATGAAAAAACCTATTAAAAACAGACGAAAGAGGTAAACATATGGAAAATAGTGAAAGCATTCTTTTATGTAATAACATTTTACTTTGGAGGATTGAACTGCTGGGACAGCTAAATCAAAGAATACTCCCAGCTTTTGACATTACATAATGCTACAATAGCTTGTCTTTGGAATATTGCCTGTTCCTAAAAATGAATGCCCTCCAGATCCCAGTGAAGAAAACCTCAATAGCACAACAAGCTTCAGAAAATGGATCCAGTGGCTTCTGTAGTGTGTTCCTGATTTCTTCTGATTTTCTTCTATTTTAATTCTTTATTATATCTTTAGCTTCTCCTTCTTAAAATGTTTGATATTTTTAACCACGTTTCTGATTTACACTTAAAATTTCTGTATTTAAAGCAGAATTTTATTTCCCTTATTTTTAGGGAATTTTCCTCTATATATTAGATAGGAGTCTGTTTACACTTAGCTTCACAGTTTGCTCTTTAGAAGTGCTATTCTCTTTTATTATTGATAAAGTTAATATTTCATATTATCATAAGATGACTATATTAAAAAAAGAAGTATTTCTGAACATGAAATTACAATTGAAAAAACCTTAGAGGATAAACTCCCTTAAAGTATTTTTGAGTTGTTTCAAAAATCAGTTAGATTTCAAGAGGTATGTGTCTAATTATGAGTCTCAAAATTATTCACTGGGAAATTAACTTCCAAAAAATTAGCTACACTATTGACATCTGTTTATATTTATCTTGAGTTTATGAGATAGACCAAGATTGTTGCCAACTCTTGTGATTTTATTGCGTCTTATGAAGTTCTGTTGAGAGCTTTTCTTAAGCTCACATGATCTCAAATATATTGTTTCAAACCTAATGAAATCTTCCACAACTATAGTGGTTCCTATTACTTTTTGCAGGACTTAAATGAAAATACTTTTAGCTATGGTACAATAATTCCCCACAATCTATGTCTTTACAGTAAGAATTTACTAATGAGAAGTATGAGTACATCTTGTCAAAGATGAGAAATATCTGTATCTGTGCTTAACAGACACTTTAGCAAATGGTTTAGGAAAGAAATTAATTAAAATATTTATATTTAAGAAGAAACTGTATTTTGGGTAATAGAATCTATTTTGAAAGAAAGGATGAAGACCACAGGGAAATGGGCTTTAAAGACACATAGGGAACTAATCCAAAAAGCATCTTTGACATGATAACAAACATTCCAGACACTCCCTTCCAGCTATTAATATAAACTCACTGGACTTCATTAACACAGATAATACAGTTCTGCAAAGATGAATATGGGCATTGAGCCAGAGTTTGAAGATAAGTATCTTCAGGAGAATTCTCAAGGAGTTGTGTTGTCTGGGGAAAAATTAGGCAGGACAGAAATCACAGAAGAGGTCTTAAGCAGTTAGATCAGGGATTGATTTCTGCTGATTTTCTCATTGATGTTGTTCTAGGTATCATTACCAATTTGAAGAAAATCAAACTTTGGTACTGAAATTTAGCACACCTGAGTAAACTTGAATTCATGTAAAAACAGTGGATAGAAATACACTAGTATAATATTAAAACCCCTGATTTGGGTTTGTTTTTTTGTTGTTGTTGCTTTGGTCTTTTGTTCATCTCTTGTTGTTGGTTTTGGATTTTTCTTTTAAACACCTATGGAGTGCATTTCACCTGAAATAGATCAAATATTTTTTGAATAGTAAATCCAACCTGTGAGCTATGAAAAGCCAACCTTGCTGAATATTTTACTTATCAATCTCTTACTGCAATTAATCAAAGTGTATTTAAACCTCAAAAAGATACTAGCCAAGGTCAAAAAAACATCAATATGCAGGAACTCACTAAGAAAAATACCTTGTTTAAAGGAATCTGTTGCAATACTCTTAAAAGTCAGTATATCTTTTGCTTTTGTAGGTCTCTAAAGGAAAGTATTAGGAAATGTACTATAAGGTAAATTCTTTTTTAAGAAGAAAAAGAAGAGAAGTTGGCAACCAGCACAAAATGGAATAAATTGTCTTCATGTTGTCAACATTAATTGAAATCAGTCATAGTACGATAAACAAAGAACAAAAATGCAACATGCACTTCACAAAAATGTCTATAGGTAGGTCATATTTTACCTATACAGAACCCTTCCATAAAATCACAATAGTTTAATTGTCTTTCTGTTGACTTCCTGCTATTTCACAACACTGTTCCACTTGGCACAGATATTTTCTGCTAGCAGCTAAATGCAATTTATCCTAGATCAAAAAAATCTGCAAGAAACCATTTAGAGTTTTCCTTTGAACTTTCTGGGTGTTGGCAAGTCAAAGATATAAGAAAGAGGAGCTGCTGTGCCAGTATTTGTGTTAATTAATGCTTCTGCTCTGCTGTATACTAAAGCATAAGAATTCAGTATGTGCCTTAAGTACAGTAAAACTTTGCAAAGTTATACTCTTATGGTCTTTTTATTTACAGACTTTGATGCAAAGATCATGCTATAAAAACTTAAAGATTCCTGAAGAATATGGTAATCACGGAGTACTCCTCTATTCCAGTTTGTGCCTCTACTTCTTATTAGTTTCTGCAGAGCTACACAGGTTCTGCAAGGGAGATGGAGAATCACCTCCAGCTGTTCTACAGAATATTCTGATGAACTCTGCCTTTTCTTAGAAATAAATGCAATATAATGCCTTTACATATCTTTTCCTGCAGGAAACAACCAGGCAATCAGGCCCAGCCAGCCTGGGTTTAGGAAAGGCAGATCCTGCTTGATCAACCTGATTTCTTTGTATGACCAGATGGTCCACCCAGTAGATGAGGGGAAGGCTGTGGATGTAGTCTACCCGGTCTTTGACACCATGGCATTCTCCTGGAGAAGCTGGCAGCCCACAGATTGGAGAGGTGCACCTTTGCTGGGTAAAATCTGTCAGAGAGCAGTGGTGAATGGAGTCACATCCAGCTGGTCACTAGTGGGGTTCCCCAGGGCTCAGTATTGGGGCTAGTCTTGTTTAATGTCTTTACTGATACCCTGGATGAGGGGATTGAGTGCACCCTCAGTAAGTTCATGTGTGACACCAAGTTGGGTGGGAGTGTTGATCTGCTGTAGGGAAGGAAGGCTGTGCAGAGGGATCTGGATGGCTGGATCCATGGGCCAAAGCCAGTTCTACAAGGTGCAATAAGGCCAAGTGTTAGGACCTGCATTTTGGCCACAACAATGCCCTGCAGAGCTACAGGCTAGGGGCAGAGTGATTGGAAAGCTGCCTAATGTAAAAGCACCTGGAAGTGTTCATTGGCAGAGGCTGAACGTGAGCCAGAGTATGCCCAGGTGGCCAAGAAGGCCAATGGTTCTTGGCCTGTGTCAGCAATAGTGTGGCCAGCAGGACCAGGACAGTGATTTTCCCC
>VYXD01013973.1:1615806-1781438 GCA_013397195.1 Hylia prasina
AAGGACATTGAGGGGCTGGAGCAAGTCCAGAGAAGAGCAATGGAGCTGGTGAAGGGTGTGGAGCACAAGTCCTTTGGGGAGTGTCTGAGGGACCTGGGGTTGTTTAGCCTGGAGAAAAGGAGAGTGGGGAGAAACCTTATCCCTCTCTACAATTACCTGGAAGGGTGTTTTCACATGGGAGTTGGCCTCTTCTCCCAGGTATGTAGTGTCAGAATTAGAGGACATGGCTCTGAGCCGGCACAGGTTTGACATAAAGAGGAATTTCTTCACTGAAAATGTTGTTAAGCATTGGAACAGGCTGCCCAAGAAAGTTTTGGAATCACCATTGCTGGAGGTGTTCAAGAAACAAACATTTAGGGCTATGTTTTATTAGGCATGGTGGTGTTCAGACAAAGACTGGACTCAATGATCTTGGAGGTCTTTTCCAGCCTTAATGATTCTATGATTCTATGAGAGGGGCTTAAGACTAACAATTCTTGGTTCTTGTGTTTCAGCCACTGCAGAATTTCTCAGTCTGAAATGTAGGGCTTGCCAGACCTGTCTGGAAGCTAATACTCACTTGAATTTAAATTCAAAATGTACACTCCGCTTCATTTTAGGTGCATAGTTTCCCAAGTGCTTTATGTAAAGCCACTCTTTTCTGGTATCCAGCATCTGTGTCTATCACAGCTATCTTGGACCTTGTGCTAGGAGCCAGTGAATTTGCATGAAAAGTTACAGAGGTATCATTTCACAACGTGCTATCCTTTTTTTCCTGTCAGTGTAAAGCAGGCTGAGTTTCAGAATTCTCCATCTAGTCTGTAAAGTTGAATCAATAGAAGAATAATCCTTTTTATGTGCTAGCTATCACCTATGGGATTATCCCACCTGTATGAACCTCCTCCAGTAATCCCACTTTTACTTTCTCTTGTGGAAATTGCTTGGCAGACATCTCACTTTTAGACTTTCCCCTGAAACAACTCTCACTTGTCTGACATTTCCTGTCTTTTTCTCATGCTGCTCGAGGCCAAAAAAATAAATCTGCAGCCAGCAACACGTTTCTTTGCACTCCTGTGTGGTTCATTCCATTACAAATCCCTTATCATATTAAGTTGTGACCAATGGAAGGAGTCATTAGTTGCTTTAAAATTTCCTTTCTTTTCTGAATCTTTCAGCACCAGACTCATATGCTGGGAAAAACCCTGGTTACACTTTTAAGATCTGCTGAATATCATATGTCTCTTCAATACTCTTACTATGATTTGGTCCACAGCCAGGTTCTGAATGTCTAGTCATTGGTACTAGTTGCTTATAAGATGCTGGTAAAATCCTTCTTCCAATAGGATGAACATCTCAGACATTTGCTCTTCCAGGCCATAAACTTTCAGGTGAAAATTTCAATATTCTGTTTCATCATGATTCAGACTCTTGTTGTAGTCTGAGCTTCTGATTATGGTTTGGGATTATCCTCTGGTAGTTTGATAGATAATCATAGAATCATAAAATGTTAAGGATTGGAAGGGACTTTAAAGATCATCCAGTCCCAACCTCCCCTTCCATGTACAGGGATACCTCCCACTAGACCAGGTTGCTCAAGGCCTTATTCACTGACCTTGAACACTTTCAGGGGTGGGACATTCAGAATTTCCGTGGGCAACCTGGTCCAGTGTCTCACCACCCTCACAGTAAAGAATTTCTTTGTAATATCTAACATAATTTTTCCTTCTTCCAATGTCTACCTCTTACCCATGTCCCACCACTCTAGTTCTGATAAAGAGTCCCTCTTGGGCATCTTGATAGCCCCCTTCAGAGACGGCCCCAAATTTCCCAGCCTGTCTTTGCAGGGAAGTGCTCCAGCCCTCTTGCAAATTCATGGCTTCCCTCTGGACTTGCTCCCATCACTTCCATGTCCCTCTTTTGTTGGGGGTACCAGAACCAGACTTAGCACTCCAGGTGGGATCTCACCAGAGCAGAGTAAAGGTGCATAATCACCTCCTCCAACCTGCTGGCCACGTTCCTATTGATGCAGCCCATGACTTGTCTTTCTGGGCTGCAAGCTAACACTGTTGGTTCATTTTGAGTTTTTCACCAACCATCGTCCTCTATATGTACTTTTTACATCTACGTGTGTTTTACAGAGCTACATAAATCCTCACATGAATGACAGCATCTCACAACACTGGAATTGTCTCTGCTACCATCACCTGAACAGGTTGGGAATAGCAAATGAGAAATAACAAACTCGTTGTAGTCTTGGGAGAAAAGGTATTTACTGTTGGGGTTAAACTGTGACTCATTGACAGAGTGGGAGAAGAAGAGGTGAGGAAACATTAGGATGAGTAGGAAAGTTTTAGGATGTTGTGAAATATGTAAATGAAAAATAATGTTATGAAATTTCAGCTAATTCAAGGAGGAAAGCTTATATTGATCTCGATGCCAGAGAGAAGCACACACAAGACCCACAGTGTCAATTAACTTGGTGGGCATTATTTAAAAAAAAGACTTTGGTTATATGTTTATACATACACGTATATTCACTTCAAAATACTAGAAAAAAATATAGAGATTGGAAATCTATGCAGTAGAGAAAGCTGAATATATATCTGGTGAGATGGTCTATGTCAAATATTGTTACCTGAGCTTTTTGAGATGTATTCTTAGCAAACTCAAATTCACTCTTTCCTGAAAATACTTCTGGAATTCCTTTGGCCCTGGATTCTTTAAATAGAAAACCCAAAACACTGTTGTAATTTTATAGTGGGTTGTAATGTCTGACTAAATGGTATTTTATTTTAGAGGAGAAAAGCTGACCAAATGCAAAGCAGCTTTGTCTGTTTTGATTAGTTTTGAAAGGTAGTTTGATCTCTTGAGCCACAATTTGAAGAAACCTGTGAACTTGTAGGGCAAAACCAACATAGCTGTAGAACAGCTAATATATAAAAATACACAACTATTTACCTGGAGGTTTAGACACGTAGAGGTATGCCTCTGTAGAAAAGGAACCAGTGAAAATATTTCCTTGAAACACAAGCAGACAAAGCTTAGTGTCTGCTCTAGATGTCAGCCAGTGACAAAGATCTCAGGAATGGAAAAGATGCCCACCTAGTGTGGTATGCAAATCTTGATAATGGGTTTAGGAGAGGTAAAAGTTTTAATTCAGGGCCCTCAGTGCTGCGATACAGTCCCAGGGCTGGCCAATTGTGAAAGAAAAATCCTGCCTAGGAGATTCTGTATGGTTTAGTGCTAATAGCATACTAAATATTTGCAATATTTAGCTTATTTTATTCCGGTGATTTATCCTAGACAGAAGGCAGAAGAAGCTGACTGTCAATCGACTCAGATAAAGAAGGAATTTTTGCTCTGTGTCCAGGACTATGAAGTGTTTCTGGCATCAGTTTGCATTTTCATTGATGACATGAACTATGGAAGAGAGAATATCCTTATTACGTTTGCAGGCAATACCAAGCTGGAAAAATGCAACAGAGGACAAGATCTGTATTTAGCCAGGACCCTGACAAATTGGAGAGGAAGTATGAGAAAAATAAGATGTGATTCAGTAAGGATAAGCAAAGAGCTCTATATTTAGCCAGGAATGTCCGCTACGTAAATGCAAGATATGAAACAACTGGTTGCCTTGTGGTTCTGCAGGAGAAGGATCCCAAGGTTATAGTGGATCATAGCTGGACATGACACACCAGCATCACTGCATATAGTAAGAAAGACAAACTGAGTCCCACCAGACTCTATAATAATTCATGTCTTTTGTAAGACATCTGAAGAAATTCTTCTGCTCATCTGCTCGTTAGCACCACTTTAGCTGGAGCACTCTCTCCAGTTAAAGGGCTATATTTTAAGGCAGGTGTATATTGGTTGTAGGAACTATACTTTAATACAGGTTTATACTGGTTTTAAGAGAAGATCAGTGAGCATAGATGGAGGCTGGAAAATATAGTGGATGAGGAAAGATATGAATATTGTTATTGATTGGTCTAGAGAAGGAAAGATTGATCTGGGATATGATAACAGAGTTCAAATACTAAAAAAGCTATTGAAGTGAAGGGGAAGAGGGAATGTATTAGCAGTGGAACAACATTATTTTGTGAAAAATAATTGCCTTACAATACAGCAAAAGAGACTTAGGCTAGACATTTGGAAAAACTTTCTAAGAATAGTGAAATACCAAGACAGATTGCCTAAAAAGGTTGTGTAATACTTGTCTACATTGTTACAGGCTTTTAAAAAATTGTTTAAACAGGTATCTGCCAGGAATATTTTAACTAAGCACTTAAAAAATGAAATGTACATGAATGTAAGGATGTTCATAATGAAATAAAGTTTCCTTAGTGGTACTGAAGCCACCTAGGTTCCTGACAGTGGTATCAGCTACTCAGCCAGTCCAACCTATTGCTGTGTAAGAAACCTTTTTGATGTTTAACAGAGACTTGGAGTATGACTGAGTATCCTTGCGATTCAAGCAGCAGTATGTGCCAGACAACGCATATCCTGCCTATTGCCCTGCTACAGTTAGTGAACTCTTTTATGACCTTGGGGATACTGTTGAGGATAGACAGATGTTTTGGACCCATTCCTGGTCATCTCATTTCCACAGGATGATGTAATCCTGCCTGGAATACTTCTCTCTCTCTGACACAAAATTGCAACCACTATCTGGGTGGGAAGGTGAAATGTTGCTGTTTAGATATCCTTGTCTTTTCTTAGTATATTTATAGAATCTTAGAATCATTAAGGTTGGAAAAGACCTCTAATTGAGTCCAACAATTAACCTAACACTGCCAAGTCCACCGCTGAACCATGTTCCTAAGCACCACATCTACACATTTTTTAACACTTCCCATGACGGTGATTCCGACACTCCTCTGGACAGCCTGTTTCAATGCTTGGCAGACCTTTCAGTGGAGAATTTTTTTTTACTGACATCCAATCTCACTGTGCCCATGTGCAACCTTAGCCTGTTTCCTCAAAAATGGCTTGATTGCCTGCTTCTCTTGGGTAGAAGTGGCCTGGGAAGTGACCTAGTTTTGATGGTGAGTGCCAAGTAGAAGGCAGAGTTTGGATCTGTGTGATAGTGGTTATAGGTTGCTATTCTATACCACTAAAATTATCCCTGGTGGCATGACTTCGGAGTGAAGGAAAGATACATGAGAAGAGGTGACATTTTGTTCCCTTTCTCTCTTGAGGGACCTTGCTGGGACCAATGGTGCGGACCTTTCCCACCACTGCCCATCCCTCCCTGTCCTCAGGAGTAACTCTACTCCAGCAGCAAACACAGTCGAGCCAGTGGTGTGTGAGTGTGCTGCAGCACTGTGATGGGAAGAAACTGAAGGGAGTGGAGTGGTGGAGGCCAATCAAGCCTAATCTGGCCAATCACAGCTGAGCCCAGCTGGTCTGGAAAGTGGGCAATGCAACTCAGAAAATTACTGTTTTTCAGGTGTTCATTCATCACTCTTCTTCTTTTTCTTGGGCTCAAGGGCAGAGAAGCTGGGGAGATCATCCACCATTTTGTCTTTGTCTTAGTGGCCACACAGAACTGAGGTGGTGAACAACTTTTTTGTGTAAAGCATCTTCTCTTTTGTATACTTTTGTTATTAATACTGTTGTTGCTGTTACTCTCTGTTTCTCATTCCATTGCTCTTTGTTTTCAGTAAATTATTTTCTCAACCATAGTCTCTGCCTCTCTGAAGGAGAGCTGTGGGGAAGGAGGAGCAGCTTATCTGGAGTTTAACTCCATTTTTTTAAACCACCATAGAGACACAAAGTCCAAGGCTGTTCATGCTCGCCATGCTCGCCACCCACACCAAGTCTCTTCAGATCTCATTGTAGGGGAGATCAGGATTGCTGCTGAATTTGGTTGAATTTGAATTGTAGTTATATTGTCACTTAAATTGAAATAAAGACCATTGCAGAGGAAGAAAACCATCTGGAATAGTTATTAAGTGGCTTTGAGGTCTTCTGGGGAGATTGAATGCATGCAGGCCTCCTACCACCAGTATCTCTTAGATTCCTGATTGTTCATGTCAGCTAATAGGATCCAGTGTTGGGACTCCACAGCAGAGTAGAAGCAGACTTAGTTTTTCTCTTATGCTCATTGCAGAGAAAGGCATTAAAAATCTGTCAACATCGCTGAACAGTAAATTTTTCAGGGAACTCTGTATGGGCTGCTTATAGATTTTAGCACAGCATATAGCACAAAAAACTGAGTTCTTAAAATTAGAATAGAAAAAAACATTGAAACTTAAAGTCTTTTCCATTTTATCCTAAAAAATACAAAAAAAACAGAACTGCAAAAATTTGCTTTGGTTGAGAACCCATCCTTCTAAAAAGAGACGGGAATACAACAAATGAACATCTCTAGAATGGCAAAGAGAGATATCAAAGAATTTGAATAGAAAGTGAATTTATACAGTAATTAACGAGGAACGTGATGGCATACTGATGATTGATGGAGCAAAAGATAGTAAAGTGAATCTTATACATTTAGAATAAGGGAAAACTTCAATGATTTAGAGTGAAATGTAAGTGAATAGGAAGAAATGTGCCATCAGTTGCTTATCTATGGTTTTGGGATTTAATGGGAGGAATTCTAGATGATAATTCTGACGTGAAATATTGCAATGATGGCTCTGAAACTCTATTTGCTAAGTTAAAAGTTTTCAAATCACTAGGCCCCTGTAGACTAATCATATGGCTGCACAGATAGTTTTAACTAATACAGAATTTCTACACATATAAATATTTTTTCTCTAGAAAAAAATTTAAAAGAAATATTTTAAGGTATGAACTAAAGTCAGAAATTTATACAAATTCACTCCAGCATTGCTTATTGACTTGTAAAAACTGATTTTTTCCTTCCCCTTTCAAATACTTTGTATATTCTGCTGTTTAGTTACCTTGTTCTTTGTTGTCTACTATTTGCTGCAATTCCCCTCCCTATTACAATTCACTATATTCATACAGCTCATAAGATCTCTGGTCTTTTCTTGACATTTCCCAGTTCAAGCCTTGTTACTTAAATACAAAATAATATTGCAGAGTTAATGAATATGCCATTTATGTCAAATGATTTTGAAACTAATGCAAGGCTTCTAATTTTTAATGGTCTGTTGGTCATTTCTCAAACAAGGATATGCTCTCACAGAATTAATAAAAAAGCCACCCACTATCATAGTAGTGTAAACAGTATTTTATCACTTTTTTTTTGGCAAAGCTTTTCTTACACAACTGTGCTCACTATGACCATCTGTCCTTATTTAAGTGAAACCCAGCAGTTTCTTTTTCTGATTTAGATTCCAGTCTTCCTAATAGCTTTTTTTTTTGGTGACATCAAAAATAGAGCCTATTTTTTATAAGGATTTTTATTTTTTTCTGATTTTAAGACTTTTTAATGTTTTTGTAGAAATTTTTCCAAAAATTAATCAAGAAGACTCCAAAGCTTCTTAAATTTAATTTCTATACAAAAGACCAGTAATTTGACACAAATGAAGCACTCTTTGGCAAAGTTTTGGTAGAAATTAGTAAAACTAGAAGAGATCTATATTTCATTAATAGTGACAAAAAAGGTGAGACCAATACAAATTATATCAGTGAGTCATACAAGATTTCAGATGATCAGTAAAGGCTAAATTGGGCTACAAAAGGAGGATAAAGTTTGCTAAGGAAAAAAATTCACTCCAAAAAAAAAAAAGAAGTAGTGATCAATATAACTTTTGTGCAGCATACTTCAGTCAGGCACCTGGGAGGCTTCTGTATGCACAGCTGGACATTGATCCAACATTCTCAAGATTGTGTAGCCCTCAGCTTTAGGATTAGCATTCTGTGATCAATATCTGATGCTGTATAGTGAGATAAAAGGTTTTAATCAAAATTCCCATCATTTATAAGCCATCTTATGCAATTGCTACTAGCTCTCTGAGCTTAATTTATTAATAAGTATTATTGGGCTCTAAAATCATGAATGCTATATTGCAGAGCTAGGTTGTCCTAGCTGCTTATACCAACTCTGCCTTCCCTGATGCAGACAGAAAACAGACTATATATTTTGAAATGTTACACTTAGTTTTCCTCAAAAGTTCCAACCAAATGTCCATTCACTAAGACCTTTGGACAAGTCTTTCAATGTTTAATCCACATCTGTCATCTGGCTGCCTTTAAGCACAACTGGCAAAATATTTTTTACAGTTCTAGGTAATTTTTACGTTAGTCTTGAAATCCCTGACAAAATCTGTGTGAAAATGTCCTGGTAACAACCAGGGCATGTGTGTGGTGGGGGGTAACAGTATCTATGATGGGACACCCAGAATGACAGGAACACACTAAACTAACTATGTCAAAGAGCAGGATGAAAATAGGCCAGTGAGAGAGTATCAGTGAGCTCTAGTGACTTTGAAAAGAAATGAAGGCACCATGAACCAATGCTACAGAAATATTAAAGCCTGGACGGGGGTGTTGGCAGAGGCTTTGGAGTAGGAGGAGGGGCAGTGATGGTTAGCACAGCCAAGTGTTGTCCCACAGCATCCCCAGTCCTGCCTGTGGCCTGTGGGGCACAGACAGCCTTCACTGAACCACGGAGTCACAGCAAAGGGGTGGTGACATGGGGGTGGCGTGGGGGAACCCCTCCTTGGGGTGTATATGGGGCACCTGCCCACAGTGCTGCCTCAGGGGGTGCTGGCAGCAGGAAGGGTTCTGGCACAGCTGGAGCATGGACACCTCCACATGAGGCTCTGCGGCTTGTGCTGCACAACTGACACTGACATACAGTTCACTGATGATTAGTTATTTATGTATGATTAGCAAATCAACAAACTGCTCCCATCCTGATTTATTTGTAGGAGGTGAAATGAGCACTTCCCATGCAGTGGTCCCATACATCTGACTTTACATCATTGCTTCCTGCTCTGAAATCAATGCACTCCACAGCTCACATAGTACATCCTCAGAGGTAATACTTTTTTTTTCTTTTATTGAACACATCTGTTTTCATGCTAAAAATTTCAGANATGAATCCATTTAAATTTCTTTATTTTATCCCTTCTGCAAGTTAAGCTAACTGATTTGCAATTCACAGGATTATTCATTTTATTCTGTTTAAATCTTGGAACTACATCTGTAGTTATCCAATCACTTGGAATTTCTTCAGTTTCCCATACAGGGAACTGATAGCTCCCAGCTGGTTTTCTTGGGGCTCTTGGGTGTTAGTTATCTGGGCCTGTTGATTTGCAAATGTGTAATTTCAACAGATGTTCCTTTACATCTTTCCTTGCTACACATGGCAAACTGTCTGTTACAGCAGCAACAGCATCTGGGATGCATACAACCTCATGTCTTTTTCCACATACAGTGTCAAATATCTGTTAGACATTTTTGCACTGTGTTTTGGGGGTTTTTGTTTGTTTGTTTGCTTGTTTGTTTGTGTTTGTTTTTGTTTTTGCTTTGGTTTTTGTGGTTTTTTGTTGTTGTTTGTTTGTTTGTTTGTTTGTTTGTTTTTGCCAGAGATATCTAGATGGACATGTAGTACTCTAGTCCTCTTCATATTAATTTTCATTGTCTTTCAACAGGCCTTCAAAATCTCCTTTTAACTACACTGGCCTCCTACCCAGAATAACCCTTTTTCCTGGTGGGTTGGTGGTGGTTGGGTTTTTTTTGTTTGTTTGTTTGGGGTTTTTTTTTTGTGTGTGTGTGTGGGGGGGTTTATTTGTTTTTGGTTTGGTTTTTTTTTTTCCCCTTTTTAAAAAAACTCCTCATTAAACACATGTGCTTTGTGAGTTATCAACACTATCTTCACAATTGCTGAAAGTGACAACTTCAGGGTTCAGGTATGCTGATAATGGGCTAGTGGTGTGTTCCGTTCTCATAACTGAAATCTAACTAAATTAAGAACACTGCCATCTTTTTTAGGTAAGTCATTGCTGCATTTTCTCAAGGAGTAATAATGCCCAGGTATCAAGTTATCTCACTCTCTCTGCTCTTGGCTACTTGACATGTCCAGTAAAGACTCCTTGACTTGAAGTCACTCTTGACCACACTTTTTCCTGCTATTGCATCTCAGCTGTGGTTAAGGAACAGTTTTCACTGAGCATGAAGGATTAAGACTGCAACAGAAAGGTATTGTCCCTAGTTTTGTTAACCAGAACTTCTGTCCATAAACTTTCATAGTACAGTATTTGGATCCTTCTGTGGCTGCAGTGTTTTTTATGTGAATTATTCCTTCCTCTCCCTCATCCTCTCCTGATTATTCCATTTTTCTAAAGGCAAATTACAGGATTAGTTGCAATATTCCTGCAGTAAGATTCACTTTGCCACTTTGCAGCACTACCTGCTCTGTAGTTCTTGCACATGAGCATCTCCATGTCATTCACCATGGACACAGCCCAGACTCCCACTGCTGTTATATGGACTTTAAAGAAAGATGTCTTCCTTTTGTGCTTAGGCTATTACGAGGTCACAAATTTTGTGTACATATCTTAGTGTGTATGTCCTATAAGGACAATACTATTATTCTTCTTTATTTAGACAGCAGTAGAAGCTTTCTGGCTAATCTTTGCTGCAAAGAAATGAAACATCTCACTCATACAGTGTCATTTTATGGTAAATGATACCTTCCTACCCCAGTTATATTTTTTCTCTCCACTCACATAAAACAAGTTTCTATTTGTAGTAGATATTGCCTTTTTTTCCCTCAGATTCCTACCCAGTTTCTTGTCCAGGAGTTAACACAGGTCATTTTCAAATTTGGATGATGACTCTGGTAAGATGTTGAATTTATGATTCAAAAAACTCACTACTTAGCTTTTATAACGTTGTGTTTCTAGATTATTTGCCTGTGTAAATAATAAAGATACTCTAAAGAAACAAAACCGTTTCAAGTACAGAACTTGCGTAAGTCTGTTAATTCATTCCAGAACATTGTCCAGTGTGAAGGAGGGACCTCTGCATCTCAGCAGGTTCAATGGGCATGTAGGCAAAAAACTCTGCTTTTTATAACTCCTGACTCATTAAACTCATTGTAAGCATTATTAGTACTTCTCACTGCATGAAAAATATGAAGAAAGTTATGGTAAAAGTTTGCCTGTTTACAGCCAGGAGTTCACTGTAAGTGGGCACATATGAAGAACATGAAGAACATGAACTAAATCTACATTCAGGTATATAACCACACACAGTACAGTCAGCAGAAATGCAAACTCTTTTTGTTTTTTCTTTGTTTTTGTTTTTTCTTCGTTTTTGTTTTTTCTTCCAAATGAAGCAAAATTTGACTGGGGTGTAATGGCCATAGTATGTCATCTTCACTTTTTCAGAATAGGCAGTTTGACATAATCATGGACATCCCTAGTTACAGATAGTTTTCTGTTGTGTTGAGCACCAGAAAATTATTAATGATTATTGAAAAGAAAACATTTTATTTAATTTCTGCATGAAATAACAATGGATTTTTCCACTTGGTTTTCCATATTGAACTACAAATTATATTCTCAAAAGAACTGAAAATTAACTTCGTAAAAATGAATAGGCAAAATACTACTTAGAGAATGAATACAAGATGCTACTTTAACACCTGAATATTAATTAAAAAGGGTCAGAATATAACATTCAAAATAAATGAGTGTCTAGTAACAATGCATGACACATCCCCACTGTGAGGTATTTACTGTGTTTGGAATAGCTTTCCAGTTACTGACACTGAAGGTAACACTCATACATCACATCTAACACAAACTAGATCTTTTGGCAGAATAGTTCTCATAAGCTAAAGACACAACAGGTGAGAGAGAAGATATATAGTGACAAAAGAAAGAGAATCCTATGACCTTTAGACAGGAAGACGTTTATATACGCTGACAAAGGTTGTCCTTCCACTGAGGACTGGAAAGGTAACACAGCCACAGGAATGAATGATAGACATCAGAGCTAATCTTGGACCTGCCAGACCTCTGTTCCTGGCAGCAAATCTGGGGGGAGAGAGGCACTACCCACGGTAAAGCTGATTAGTGCTGGCACAGCTTGAGTAAACTGAACACATGTAAGTCTGTGGAACCAGGTGGAGTGCAGCATGGTGAACTGGCTGGGGTACTTACAAAGCTGGACTCCACTGCCACAGAACGACAGCAAGGAAAGCATTGCACCCACCTTCCTACATGGGTAAATCATCCTCAAAGAAGCAGAACTGTATCCAGTCAGCTTGACCTTGGAAAAGGTAGTGCAAAAAGTCCTCCAGGTAGCTGTGTCCAGGGATTGAAATCCCAACAGAACAGATAGTTTAATCTTGAGGAACTTTGTTTACAGATCCATATATAAATTTAAAAATATATCCCCTATTCCTTCTTTAGTTCCGAGCCTTGTTTATGTTTTCACTGTCTGGCTTGTGGCAAATAGAAGGTATATTATGTTGGAGTACACTTATTGGCCTACAGGTTAAACCTCACAGAAGTGTTGTGGATAATTCAACTTTCATCTCATCTTCTCTCCACATATTCCCAATAGCAGACCCCAGTCTTGTTATGCTGATTGAGTTAAACCATTCCATATTAATAATAATAATCTTGAACTTTCCTGTTACTGATAATGAAACCCTGAATTTGAAGGTTCAGTTTATAAGAATATGTTTACGCAGATACTGTATTTATTGTTGGGAAAATTACTCTCTTGGCCTGAGGACAGCGTACACACTTCATGGCTGGGGAAATGCCAACTGTACATTAGATGATTTTTCTCTTGGAAAGATTAAATGCACACTATTCCATTCCAACTTTATTTGTTTGATTTCTGTCATCAGCTTTGGCAGTTGGGTCAACTCTTTAAACATTTGTATTTGGTAAAATATTAGCATGATTAATAGTTGGAATGGCTTCAGATTGCTCATTTAACTGTAATTGTTGCTTTTATTGATTCGATTATTTTTATTTAGTTATTTTTGTTTATTTCCTCTTGCAGAGGACTTCAATTTCATTGATTATATACTTTGGTTCTGGCACACACAGTTATAAACTATCAAAAATAGCATTTCACTCTAAAAGTTATAACAATTTTATAAAACGTCAGTGAATTTTGTATTACTCTTTAGAGTAGAGCTTTAGAAAAATGATAGTTTTGTTCATGTATGAGTTTAAAACTTGTTTTAACTTCATCTATACTGGTGGGCCTGATATTTCTGAGTCTAAACTTTTAGAAATTTTATCAGGTCACATTCTTCTGTAGGTTGCCTTCTTGCACTCTCTTGACTATACTTAAAATTTGACTTTGTGTAGAAAATCATTGTCTTTGCTGAGCAATAATTTCTTATTTCCTGAGACACACATGTAGGAGATCATCTTAGATTTTGAACTGACAAATCCTTGGCTTAACACTTGGTTCAACAAAGAACCTGAAACCATGAATAGCTGTAAGCAGCATTGTTTTTCATGGAACTGGTCATATCCTTATAAGAAGCATGTCCTTCCACACTTCTTTCAAGTCTGTAACCAAGAACGGAGGGCTGTGCTTGGCTCAGGAGGGAATCTATGCTTTTCCCCTCCGTTAGGTGCTCTGAGCTGTCCACCTGACAGGAGCGCTCAGGCATTTGGAAGGAACCTTGGAGAAGAAACAAAACAGGAAATGCTGATTTGCAGTCAGCCATGAACGCTTCAAGAGTAATTTGTTATGCATCTCTGTAAAGTCAGTTGATGATTTTGGTGCAGTAAATTTGGTGAAGATTTATAGCAGTGCACAGAAACTACCTGTAGAAAATTCAGTAGGTGTGTGAGACCAGTATGCTTGATTTACTAGCAAATGGTGCTGTTATGGCTACTTCACAACCCCTTTGCAGCCATTATCATCTCCTAAACCACTTCTGTTACCACCCCGTACTGGACACCAGCACTGCTGCTAGAAGGCAGACTGTAATTTATAAGCATGCAAAGTTTCTAATGCAAAATTCAGCTGAACTTTATATCCCTTGTGGATCAAATCCTTCTTGAGAAAAGATTACCACCATTACATCAGCAGGGAAGCAACATAAGCATACATGTCTGAAACTGCAAACTGCTGCTCAGAAGTTATTTTTAGTCTTGAAAGGGACTGTTGTACCTATTCCAAGAATCAGTATCTGTATAGTCCCGTCAAATTCCCTGGAATGAAATCCCCAACATACACTTTTCACCTGAAGATCTCTTCCTTGCCTTGCCTCAACTTTGCCTTGTCTTGTCTTCCTTTTTCTTGTTAACCAATTCCCCTTCTGATGAAGACTCATCTGGATTTATCAAAGAAAAGGAGTTAACAGTCTTTTGCACACCATCACTGAGCTCAGTCTTCTGCATGTTCTGTCCTTTTTTTTGCCCTTTCTCTATTGTCTATTCAGCAGTTAAAGTCTCTCGAAGAAGGAGCTGCTTTCATACTGAAAAAAACTATTTTTCAGTGAGCCCTTGTGGCTTACTGTAAGACCTATAATACCAAATAGTTTAATGTGGCAACAGTTCAGTAAGGACAAAAAAATGGCATTTAGGTCACATTCCTAGATTCTGAGAAAATACAGAGGGGCAGAAGAAGGAAAGGAAGTAGACTTATGTCTGGAAAAAGCTAACATACATAGCTTAGTCCCCTAGCATTAAAAAAGAACTGTGTCACAGACATAGCTGAGGTTAAGAATAGACATGTTACATCATCTTTTGCACAATGCAGTAGTGGGAAAAGGGAGGAAATGAGGACTTAGGAGAGGAATAAATAAATTACAGCCAGATTTTATAGAAAAAGGCTAGACTGGACGCTCCTTAGGGAAAATCTGGATTGTGGTCTGTGTTAGAAACAGGTAAGGAAAGAATGGAAAAACTGCTCTAACACAAAGAAAAGAATACTTGGCATAACTGATAGCAGAGAAGAAATGGTCAAAATCTGAGAACATTCAGGCTTATTTTTTTTTTCCTTTTGTTAAGAGATCCTGTAATTGCTTCTGGCATGTTAGTGATTGTGGCAAGCTGTGTGGCAACATTTAAAATGCCAGGGTCTTCCTAAGCCCAATGGAGAAAATGTATAAAAACCAGTTTATTTCCCACATTGGACTTTATCCAAGACTATAGTCAAGCTTATCAATGAGAGTTCTCTTGAAAGTGAATTCTACCTTTGGGACAGCACCTCTGGCACCTAGTTTATAGCATGTGGAGAAATAAGGAAGTTAAATTAGTTCTGTGAGAACATAGAATTTGTACAGGATGGAAGTTGGTCTTGTCAGTGAAGACATCCTATCTTTGGAGCAGAGTGGTGCTTAGACAGAAATCACTCAGATGGAAAGACAGTTGCCAGTGGGGGTGGGCAGAAGGACTCCTAATAAACATAGCCTGCATGCCAGCTGAATGCTGGACTTATTTGCAAGGACTAAGCAACTGGTTCAGAAATTCTTTCTTTATTTCTTGCTGTTGATTTACAGCTTTCACCGTAAATAATCGAGAAAGGGATACTTAACCTGTTAAAGCATAGGAGCTGAGCTGCACGACCTTCTAAAGCTTCAGCCAGTTGTAGACAAACTGGTCTGTGCTTCCATTTCTAGCCAGGAGCAGAGAAATGGAGGGAAGGGGAAAAAAGGTGTGCTTGGTGTTTCTTAGTTCATCTAGAAAAAAACCAATATCCCAGCTCTGAAAACATAGCCTGAAAGTCTGAAAGCAATTTAAATACTGTGGACAAATATTTGGAAAAACAAACAATGTGCATATGGTTACTGGGGAAAGTTGCTGGATACTAACTGATTAAATTTGAAAGAAGTGTCATACAAAGATTATAAAAGCCTGGGGGTAAAGGCAAACTCGAGATGGTACAATATGTCTACTGAAAACTACCACTAGTTTAATTCTGGAGCACTGCATTAATGTGTGGGACAGGATGGCGCCTAATTCTTGGAAACATTCTTTCTGCTCTGCTCACTAGGAAGATGGAAACGTATTCTGGAACACCCTGGGATTTAATAGGTCTTACTACTCTGCATTATTGGCAATTAAAATTATCTCTGAATATTTATTTAAAACCCTTCAGCATGCTGATATAGATTTGCCTCAAGCAAGCAAGCAGATTCTGGAAAGATATTTGCCATGTAAAGGACCATAATTCCTAATTCCAGTCTCGCTTGGAGGCTGTGTGTCTAGGAGAGTGTGTCTCCCAGTAAACAGACCAAAGAGCTGTTTCTAATCAGCTTGCTTTCTCAGCTACATGTAAATCCAACCATAAGCTATTGGCAATATAAAATGTGCTCACCCTGCAAAAGGGTCCATGTAGTTTCTACCCTTCTTTAAGGAAGGACCTCTTAGATTATAACAGACAACACAAATGTATAAGATCCAGTGAGAATTAAAAGGGACACCATGAATCAGAAAATCTTTTTGCTTCAACCACAGCAACCTTTTTCAGAGTAACACTGTCCATGTGCTGACCTACAGAAGGGCAGGTAATTGATTCCTTCCATTGCTTCCATCTTCACAACAGCTTCTTGATCCTGCTGGCTGCCTCTCAAACTTCTTGCTGAAAAGCTTTTAGGAGACTTTCGGCAAATTGTTGGTAATGGCGACTAGAGAGATGACACTGCATACATATATGACAGGAATAAATTAAGGATAATTGAGTAAAATTGACTTTGACATTTAAAAAATTTTGATGTTCAAATTTGCAACTATAACACTTTCTTTTGAAGGGTGCTTTTCCTGCTTTATAAAACAAAGTGTGGTTTTATGCAAAGCTAAAATTAAAACAGCTGTCTTCAAATCATTGCACAATCAATGAGACAAAAAGTTACAGTGGAAATTTGTGTACTTAGATCAATTTTTACACAATAAAGTAATTATTATTTAGTGGGGTTTTTTTGTTTAGGTTTTTTTTGTTTAGGTTTTTTTGGGGGGGTTCTTTTTTTTTTGTTTAGGTTTTTTTTGTTTAGGTTTTTTTTGTTTAGGTTTTTTTTTGTTTAGGTTTTTTTGTTTAGGTTTTTTTGTTTAGGTTTTTTTGTTTCGTTTTTTTTGTTTAGGTTTTTTTTGTTTAGGTTTTTGTTTTTTGTTTTTTTTTGTCAATTAAGAGGAAACAGTTTTGTAAGTATGCAACAATTTCAGATGATGATTTCCTAATTCCAGATAAGTTACTTTTTCTCAGTCCTCCAAAGTAAACCAGTTAAAAAAGCCTCCAGAGCTGTAGGGGACTAAGTTGCCAAAAATACGAGTCTAAATATAGGTAAAACGTGCTTTAGTTGCTATTTTAATATGAAAAGATACTGGCTCAGACTACTCAGAAAATAAAAATAAATTTGAAACAGACACCTAGAAGTCACACACTTTTACAGGACTCCTGCCTGGATTGACTTATGCAAGTCAAGGTGACTATGGCTGAACTCTGAG
Source organism: Hylia prasina (assembly GCA_013397195.1). Classification (NCBI taxonomy): domain Eukaryota; kingdom Metazoa; phylum Chordata; class Aves; order Passeriformes; family Sylviidae; genus Hylia; species Hylia prasina. The sequence continues at coordinate 1,633,137 of VYXD01013973.1, forward strand.
ACTCAGAGTGTCAGTTCTTCACAGAATGGGAATATTCACAGAATCAGAATGGTTTGGGTTGGAAAGGACCTAAAGGATCATCTAGTTCCAACCTGCCATGGGCAGGAACACCTTCCACTAGACCACATTGCTCAAAGTCTTCATTGTTTCCATTATTACCACGGTTTTACAGAGTTTAAAGCCCTTCTGCACTATTAAATGTCATTTCCCAACCAAATTCATTGTGGTGTTATAATTGCAGTAAATCCCCTTTAAAAAGAATTGTCTTAGTTTTCACTTTGCTTTTGGCAAATGCAACAAAAAAGATAATGTTATTTGGCCTCTAGTCACCAGGCAGTCCCACAGAAAGCTGTCTTGCCAGCAGAGAAGCTCAGAGCAGCTCTGACCTTCTCAGCACTGGAAACAAAATTTAAATTCTACCATCATGTTTTGGCTGAGACCCTCCTGCCTAGTAGATGTTGAAGAAGGGTAAAAGCTAGTCAAGTGTGAAGGGAGACAGATGCTGTTGCTATTCCAAGACTGCTATATACACTCCAGTCTGCCTACTGGCAGTTGTTGCTGCCAGGCTCCAGCACAGGCAAAAAGACTGAGAAATCCATAAGACTGAGAAATCCATCTGGATGCTGTTCAGTGTCACTGTCTTTCTACCTGTGCCAGCATGTCACTAGTCCCACAGGTGTAACCCACAAGGATAAATCAGGAGTGTAAAACCCCACCTGTGACAGCCTCCTACCCTGATGGGATAACCTCTCTTGGCTACTACTGGCATCAGTGATCTTGGCCAATTGACCTTAATTGTCTCATCTGTACATCCTTCCACTCAAACTCTCACTCTAAACAGAGGGCTGAATAAAGTCAAGGACTTGCTGGTCCTTGACTGCTCTGAAAGTCCAGGACCTCACTAGCATGAGGGAGTGAGAAGGACGGGAGAATAGTATCACGGGAGCATGTGTTGCCTCAGGGAAGACCTGAGACATTCTAGCAGTTTTCTGGAACTGAAATCTGAACTGTTTTTACCTAACTTAGCTGGGAATCTTGTCAGGAATTCTAAATAGTAATTTTTTTCAAACATTGTCTCCTTTTTTAACAACGTTCTTGAGTTACTCTGCTTGCTTATGCTTATCTTGATTATCTGAACAGAATATTTTCACACTGGGACTCTAAAGGCAACTAATACCATACCAATGGTATGTGATCTAGTTAGTGTTCAGTACAAAACCAGGTATTGTTCACTTGCAGTTTTACACTTTTTTAAATTATATGCCTTTCTGGAAAGATATGAGCACATCAGAGGGAGGAGTGGGAGTGGGAATGATGAAGAGTTATGTAAAAAAACAGTATTGAACTGATTTTCATTTTGGCACTTTGCCTTTCAGCCTGGAAGTCTTCTGGAAGTCTTCCTGTCTGGATTTTAGACACCTAGTAGAAAATAATCTCCTTATTGGCATTAGTCCTGGATATTTTGGAAATATATTTGAATTTATGATTCAAATTTTAAAACAATTTCCTAAAACTACATTTGATAAACTAGTTCACAACATGTTTGTTATTGCATCAGACTGTAGGTCACACATAATTCAACTAGTTTAACCTTATTTCATTTACCAGTTACTTTATGTCTATGCAGCAGATTTGCTGAGCTTTTGTCTTTTTGACCTTTCTCGTCTCCTGCTCGCCTACTCACCTCATTGATTTCTTTTCCCTTTCACATTTACTTCACCCACATCTCACTTCACCAATCCCTTCTCCATTTTCTGAAGCTCCATTACACCACACTTCCATGTTAGCTGTTTTGCACCAGGAGGTCCTGATTTGTTATCACCTCAGTATGAAAGGTGTTCAGGTTCAGCATCATTTAAAATGCTATTTGTTAGAGATAATACAATGAAGAAATACTACTTCCGTGTAGACGCTGAGAGCCCAAGCTGTAAAACACTGAACATGCCCCCAGTGAACTAATAGTCTTTAACTATTTTCACAATTACTTTCATTTCAGAACACTAATTCTCCTCCTAAACATCATTTGGAGACAGAGCACTGCCCAGCACACTGATCTCTTTGTTAAATTGAGTTTCTTTGTCATCATGGCACTTGTGTGTGTTTGACTGGAGAACTGCCCTGCTTTAATACAAGCAAAGACTGTTTCTAGTATACCTTGTGGAAAATTATTGAAGTTCCTCAGATTGAGAAGAAGCTAATATGTTTTATTTGAAGTGCTTCATTTAGCTTAATAATAGAGCAGAAAGCAAGTGTTGGTTGTGATCAGAACTAACTTTTCAGGCTTCCTAGAGCTCTATTAGAGAGAGCTCTAAACTTAGACTGTAGAGACACCCACTCATTTATTCCATAAAACAAAGTTTTCTTGAAGATGAGTAACACAAGAGTTTTAACCTGGAAGGAAGTGATCTGACCCAGATAAAAAAAAAAAAAAAAAATAACGGGGCCTGGGAGCAAATACCATAAAAAAGAAAAAAAAAAAAAAATTAGCTGGTCTGAGAGGCAAGTACTGTAAAATAGACATCAGGATTCTTTTTTGGGGCATAGCCGAGCATTTAGTGCCTAAATCAAAGAAGTGCTGGCTTTGAGTTTTATTTATTAAAAAATATAATCAGAGAACTAGGAGAACTAGTGTTACTGAAGATTAAAATTCTGTTGCACACAGACCTAATGTCCTCTTTCTACAAACTATATTCCCCTTCCTAAGTTTGTCACTGGTGGTCTTGGAATACTTCTATTTTAAATATTCTGGTTTGCCCACTAGTAGTGGCTTCCAAGACATAAACCAGTGGAAAAAAATGTCAATAAACAATGGATAATAAAAATTATAACTGATAGATCTGTGGTATTGTTAAAGAACAGATGCTCTCCTTGCATGCGCACAAACCCTTCGCCTAGAAGATCTGAATTCCAGATCCTCCTCTGTTGCTTATTTACTTGGTGAAATTTCTTGTTTTTTTCTGTGCTTTGACTACTGCTTCTTGTCCACCTCTCAACTCCTTTGTTGAGCACAGCAAATGAACATAGCACTATCAATTAGTCATTGTTTCTTCCTTCTCATCACTGGAATGTCTTGTTATTAAAAAAATATACAAAGCCATGTTTCGCCTTCTGTTATTTGCATATTTGTGTCACATTCCTTTGTCTCTTAAAGAAAACATTTTGATTTTCTGATGGGAATGCCATGCACAGTCTGCTGGTGTGGTTTAGAGGTTAAGAGAAAACAGATTCAAAGGATGTTAAACAAATATTTTCACATCACCATGTAATTTTCTCAGATCATTCCTAAAAGAAGTTTGTTCTATGATTTGAAGTCAGTTTGTCTTACTTCAGTAAAATGGATTTGCTTTTGTTTCCTTTTCTTAATGAGCCTAAGAAAAAACAGATAGATGATTTTACCCTTCATGTAAGACTGAATGAATCTTGAATCATTCTGAAGATGAGTAGGAACTTCAAAAATAGGAGATATTTAATGGTCAGTGCTATTGAAATTTCAAGTTTCATTTTGTATTCTGCTTGAGCAGAAAAAAATAATTTTTTTTCTAAAATTACCTTTTGAGATAGATCTGTGGGCTTTTTCTCGTATCCAATTTAAAGCAATCCTATTCTCTGCATTGGCAATAACCTATTGATGCTTTAAGATGGAAAAATAGGTTTATTGGCTACCTTCTTGAATATTGTGCTTTTTATTAGTACAGAGTGTCTTCAGTCTTGTCTGGTTTCACATGGAACAAGAAGTTGTTTATTTAGGTAGACATATCTAGCGGACACTGGGGTATCTTTGTGGTAGTAGTGTCTGCATCTGGAAAAAAATACAAACCTGCCTTTCACCACATTTTTATTGATTGTGAAATCCATGTTGTTTCATAACATCAGCCTTAACAGGAAAGACCCATGCAGAAGAAAAGACATTATAGGAAGTGGACAATTTATCCCCCATCAGTCTATGGGTCTTGTTGAAAAGTGTAGTTGAAAGTGGTGCGATGTTCCACTGTCTACTCCTGATAAAATGTCTCCACAACTGCTCTGCTCTTCTGATATGACTGTTTCCAGGAAAATATTTTGAATCCCATATGATCTCTGTATTTTCTTTTAAGATATAACACAATTAAGAGAGAGCATCTCTTGGGAGCACATGCCATATTTTCTGATGCTTTATCCAGTGGTGAAATTTTCTTTTTATTTTGCAACTTGTGAAATATTAGAAATATTGATGTCAGAATGAATAGAAAATGTTTTTTGTCGCCACATTTCTCCTATTAAAATGTTATGGTCCTAAGGACAAGAAACATTTGCTGTTTGCAAATTGGGGTATCCTCCTTAAATACCTATTACGTATCTCATGCTGAGAAGCGTCTGTCACCAATATACCAGAAGAAAGAGAGGAAGAAACAAATGTGAGAAGGAATTTCAGAGTTTTATCAGCCTCTCAAAGAGACTGGAAATGTTTATGGTTTATATAATTTTGAAAGTAAAAAATAAAATGCAACAGTTTATTCTGTTAAGAATTACACAGTTTGTATGGGGATAGTCACTTGGATTGTACATATAAGAAAAAAAATATGATTTTGATTACAAAAGCTGTCAAGGGGAGGACTTTGAGAAACTAAGTATTTTCTTTGTAGTACGTTTCACACCAATGTTGCTGATGTGAAACACAAACATTTACATTATGAATCACACAAAGTATCACTGTAATATATTAGGAAAATGAAAGCCTTCCACAGAAAGCATGCTTTTTAAAAAATGACAGTATTAGAAATTTACCTGCTATATGGAGCTTGCTTTTTTGTCTGAAAAACAAAACCCAATGTTTAATACATACTCGTATAAATATGGGGAAATTTTACTGGGTTCCCGTATAATGTCTACTTCACCAAAAAACCTACTAAGCTCCCAAAGGGCGACATTTTTCTTGTGGAGCTCATTTGGAACCAAGTGTCACAAAATCCTGAGAAAAGACAGAATTTGAAAGTAATAGCTGATACATAAAGCCTACTGACATAATGCATCCTGAGGGATCTTTGCCTTGGCTTAATGAAACAGAAGTGAGGAATACCTTTATTTTGGAGATAGTGAGTGTGATTGCTCAGAGTCATTATTTAATGTGACAGGATATGTAATAAGAATGAGATAGGATATACAATGAAAAGGCAAGAGGGTCATGAAATCATATTTCTTTGAGTTTGGCTATATTTACCCATCCCTTTTTTAATGTTTTTTGCCTATTTCATCTGAGCTGCTGCTAAGACTTGTCTCAGCCAACAGATTCAGTAATCTCAGGTATTTACAAATTTAATTTGAACAAAAATCCAATAAAGAGAAATAATACTGGCAAAAATTTAAAAGGAGAAGGACAAGCAGACAAGCAAGCCTTTCTAGAAAAATGAAGAAACCTGCTCAGAGAAAGCAGCAAAATAATGCAAAGCCTGATTTCAGAACACAACTGCCCCAAAGAGAAGCACTGTGGAAATTCAGAAGCACAATAACTTTATAATAATAAGCTCTGCCTGTTGTGAATGCAGAGACAAGCCTGCCCCAGGATAACACAGAGTGCAGAACCTTGGCTTCTCTCTCACGACAGGGCACATTGCCATTCAAAGATGACTGTGTCTATCCATGAACAGGAATATCAAGCAATCAGTGTAAACAGAAGGCTGCACTTTAGGGAAGAAACAAGGATTTAGACAAGTGCTTGGACCCATCTTCTGCTCAGTAGACTGTTCTTTTCTGTAAGCTCCTTGACTTGGCTACAGATTTTTGTACATGCTCCTAAAGATTTCTAAACATGCAAATGGTTATTTATACACTAAGAGGTACTTGCCACTGACTTTTATGAAGGACTTTGGAAAATAATAACTTTTTCCCATAGTTTGTGGTTGTTTGCCAGGGATTGATTGTTTAGAATTAATTGATTTCAAGTGTGATTGTATTTCTAGGGTGGACCTTCCCCTCACCAGTTCCCACATGGTCTTGTCTAGTCTTAGGGGAATTTACCTTCCCAGCAGCACACTAGGGAATGAGAATTCAGAAATTGTTTTCACTCTGTCCTATTTTAGTCCAGAGAAGGACATTTTTATTTAGGAGCTGGAATGACCATGATCACTGAAGCCAAAAATATTTTTATTCATTAATTTAGTGAGAGAAAGATTGCTCTCTAAAACTACTGCTGTTAGCAGTAAGTAGAAAGATTTTATGATGTGTTTGTTGGCATTAAGACTTACTGAAATAGGTTTTCAGAAGCTCTACCTGAAATATAACATGAAGAATTCAGCTTTCATGCATTCATGCACCAACAGCTATATTTAACAGAAGCTTTAAACTCTCAGATCTAGGCAATAAGTTTGATTATGACTATATTGATATAAACCAGGCTTGAAATATAACAGGATTATCTGGGGAGAATGACTGTTAGAAATGAAACCCCATGTTTAGTGAGGTGTTCCAGCAAAAGTGCAGAGGGCCTTTTGTGACTGAGACCCAGCATGGCCCTTTTCACATTCTTGGATAGGGTTGTGTGTACCAGGGAAGGCATATGGAAGAAGTAGAATCCAGGTATTTGTTTTAGGCCAGCTTGTATGAGAAGCTGGATGTTATTGCATAAATGGGAGCTTTTGGCAGTTCTCCGTTGAAATGCCATGCACCATACCTGTTACTGGCTCAGTTTAGTGGTACAGATGGTTTCTTTTCTGAATATCACCAAAGTATTCATTAGATCATGTACAATTTTCCTTTAAGGCAGTAAAAAGTAGCTTTGACTTATGGCTGTATGTAAACTAGACAGACAAATGCAGCCCAGTAAACCAAATGCAAACAACTGTTTTGGCAAATAAATAGTGTATTTTTGACGAATAACTTGAAAATTATTGTTTTAATTTTTCCTCCCAGATGTGACTGTGAGCACCTGATACAACTAAGCAGAAAAGATAAAGTGCAGAGTGATTTATCAAAATAATCTGACAAACAATATTGATACAGTTAATACAGACACGCAGTTCTCATTGATTGAATATTATGAATAGTGTGGCAGGTTTTTAGAGTCATCACAAGGAAACATGAATTAATCAAATCATAAAGCATGTTCATTTTGTAACCTGAACTAGCCTTCCATCATGAGATGGACAATCTGTAAAACCGAAGGTGTTCAGTTTTCCTTCAAAATAAATCTGACACATACTTTCAAAATGTTTTAAAAATGATGTGAAGAAGTATAATTCAATTTTCAGCTTCAAGTTAATTTTGACTGGCTGACTGAAAAAAGGTTTCTGTAAAGGTAACATGACTTCCTAGTTTTTTACTGATTTCAAACCACATATATTTGGAATGAACTTGAAAAATGTTCTTAAAGGGAAAAAATTATAACAGTTTGTGTTTCCCCTTGTCCTTTACTAGATAAACCATATTAGCAGTGAATGACAAGCACACAAGTTTGAAAGCTTTGCAGTGTTCTGTCCTACTTGCTTTTCAGTTCAGCATTACTTGCAGGCAATCTTGCAGGAACACCATGATTTGATGTTATCAGTGCAGTAATTGACACCTGTAAAGAGCTGACTATTCCCATTTACAACTAGAGTTGTTGCTTAAACAGCACCAGACCACACACATAATAATTTAGAGGACATGGATCACTGCTCTTTGAAAGAAGTCTTTATAAATTTTTCTTAAAATGTCATTTGTATACCCTCTTCCACCTGAACTCCATAGCACGATTGGATATTCTATCGGACTCAAAAAAAAAAGAAATTTTGTCTTGATTTATTTCCGTTGCAAAGACTCATGAAGATAACAGGTTGATGAGACTAGAACAGGAGCAAAAGAACAGAAAGGTGAGGGTGAGGGTGAGGGTGAAAGGAAATGGGGGCAGCAAGGGGAGGCACTGAATAAAGGTAAAATATAAGGGAGATTGAATTCAGCTGAGTCATAGAATGACAAAAGGAATAATTATTCATGAAGGAGAGCTTGCCAGGTGAAAACTGGACACTAAAACAATAAAGATTGCTTGAAGAGGGCCAAAGAATGGTAAGCAATATCCTTACGGAGATAATATTAACTGACGTGAACTAATAAGTGTGATTTGCAATTCTGTCAATGTCCTCGTGCCTTCTCAGACCTACTAAAGGTCCTTAAATTCCTCGTATAATTTTTCCAGTGAAAACCTATATCTAAACTTGCAAGAAAGTGTAACCCTCCTTATATCTTGCTCATGTCTGCAAATGTCAGTTTCATGTATGTTATAATGTCCAAAATTTTCATTCCCTTTTATTTTCCCCTTTCTGGTAGAGTTTTGGCAAGATTAAATGTGCAATTTTAATCAAAATGAAATTGACTTAAATAAGGGAAATTTATATTTCACCTGGGGGCAAAGAAATTTAATCTTTCATTTTCACCATCTGACCAGAGTTCATGGTACAGAATTGGATTCAGGTCATGAAATCTACCTGAAGCATGTATAAAAGTGTTGTTTGAGAGAATTCTGAGGTGGTAACAGGGTAAGAAGTGAACAGATGAAACATTTGACTTCATTTAATACTGAACTGACAACAGTTATGTGGTTTTAGAATCTGAGTTACATTTCTGTTAACTAAATGTAAAACTACTTTTTCCTCACAGAGATATCAGAGTACTTTTCATTTAATGGCATATGAAATTAAAATCCAGACAGCCAAGGTATCAAAAAGAAAAAAACTATTAATCTCTTATAATGCACAGATATATTGTTTTTTGAATTTTCACTGGAATATTCTTGAAAGATCCTGAAAGGAGATAGTCATAGGCCTGTTAATCACACAAAACCTCTAACCATATAAAATTTATTTTCCCAAATATCTTTCTAGAACATGTAATTCTTGACAGTTTATGGAGCTTTAAATTTCATGTAAATGAAACAATATGATTTGGACATATACGTTGAGATGTAAGAGGTGGAAGTTTCCTTTCTCTAACCACATCACATAAAGAGATCATAAAGAATGACATTCCCAACAGTACTGGAAAATGAGTATGACTTGAGAATAAATATTTAGATTATAATTATCTGGTAAATGTGTCCAAACTGTCAATTATGTACTATTTGTATAATGTCATGTAGGGTGAGGTAAGTAATGATCTATGCCTTTAAAAAACAATGGAGTCAAATCTAAGACATTTCTTTCCTTGCTTAGCTGAACTTCTGAGATTAACTAATGCTTTAAAAGGGTCTTAATCAGATTCTTTTTAGTTTACTTTTTCCTCTGTGGCTCCCCATTCCTGCCATCAGTCTAGTACAAGACAGGCAATTGTGGCATGTCTGATATTCAGACTGACACCAGAAATGGTCAGCTTATGGAATTAAATACTGGAAACAGTGCAAAGAGTGACACTGGTGAGTAAACTTAACAAAATTCCTCCTTGCAGAGACTGAAACAGTTGCAAAGTCAAGTATGAAAGAATAAATGTTTCAGGAAACCCATAGAAAACAAATTCTAGACAGGTTACTTGACAGTTTTGATGTCAGGATGTGGAAAAAATAACTCCATAGAAAGACACACTTAGATGAAACTTCTGAGAAAAAGCTTACCTCTAAGTGCAGCTCATAAGAGAACACTGCATTCATTGATGGGGTTGGCAAGCTGAGGAAACAGTTCTCTATATGATTAAGCTCAAAATAGCTACAGGAAAAATGACCAACTACGGGCAATTTGACTTTAGGAAAACGACTTGGTAGGGTGTATGTGACAGCTGAAGAGAAGATGAAATGTGCACTGGGCAGATGATAAAACAAAGAGGTGTGATCCAGAATTAGGTTGATTGGAGGATTGAATGCATCAGCAAAAGAACAGCCTTATAGAGCTTTTAAATGGAGATGTGTAGCAACCTCAGATTTGCAGCTATTAGAAAAGTAAATTGCCTGGGAAAAGGGAGAATAAGTACAGAGCACAAAAGTACAGTGCAACTTAGAAATACATGCTGTGAGAGCAAAATTCTATTCAATTCTAATACAGATTAAGGAAAAGGAAAGAAATGTGGCCTTTTCATTTTAATAAATATAGAAATTTTCATAAAAATAAAAAATGGCATTAAGATTTAACAATATAAAACAAAACAGAGAGAGCAAGTTTGCTATGTCAAAGCTTTAGCAGTATTTGTGTCAATAGCACTGGTCAGGCTGTGGATGGAATATCTTTCACACATCACAAAAATGCAATGGCAAATAGAAGGAAATTTGCTATTGCACAGAAACCATGTAATAAAACATAGCAGCAGCCTTGAGCATAACCAGCCTCAGATTCAGTTTACCCATGTTCTGGCCCTTGGAACCTCATGGCCCATCTGCCTCACACAGACATGCTCAAGCAAATGGGTAGATCTCAACCAAACAATTCAGACACACCATTTCATCAGTCCTTGGCTTGCATCTCTAGGTCCCTGCAGTAGCCAACTCTCAAGTCCTCTCGTCTCTCCAGTATACAGCACAGACTTACGGCTGCTTCAGTAGCTGTCTCCCAAATCTCACACATGCATGCAGCATACAGAGTCCTTCTATCCAGGAAAACCAACAGAGATTGATAAGACAGGGTAGGCTGCACTGCTCAGCCCTGTCTGTTCAAACATATGGTCAGACAAGTTCTGACCAGGTCCTGTTTACATGTAGCTGTCCCCCTTAAGCCCCTTATTTTTTTTTCCCATCCTTGTTTGTTCCTTCACAAACTACCTGGATCCTTCCCTTTCTCCATCTTTTGTTCTTCCCATAAAACATGCCATAATAAGCCTCATAGAATCCAAAGATTCTCTTCTGCACCCAGAATCACAGAATCACAGAATGGGTAAGATTGGAAGGGTCATCTGGTCCAACTTCCCTGCTCAGGGTCATCCTAGAGCACATGGCACAGGAATGTGTCCAGATGGTTCTTGAATATCTCCAGTGAGGTACACTCCACAACATCTCTGGGCAATCTGTTTCAGTGCTCAGTAATCTGTACAGTAAAGAAGTTCTTCTTCATGTTCAGGTGGAACTTCCCGTTCATCGGGTTTTCCCCATTGCCTCTTGTCCTATTGCTTGGCACCACTAAGAGCTCAGAAACATCCTCTTGACACCCTCCCTTCAGATACTGATAGACAGTGATGAGTTCCTCTCTCAGTCATCTCTTCTCTAGACTGAACAGGCCCAGCTCCTAAGCCTCTCCTTGTGAGAGAGATGTTCCAGTCCCTTAATCTATTTTTCACCCTCCATTGGGCCTGCCCAAGAGCTCCATGTTTCTTGTGTACTGAGGAGCCCATAGGTGCCACATTTGGGTATGTGTGGGAATTGGCAGTGAGGTGAATCAGAAAACTTGACAAGACTCATCATGATGGGTTTCACCCTAGTCCATAGACCTCCCAGGACGTCTCTGGAAAGGCCTTGTGGGGAGCTCAAGTCTCTGATAGGGTTAAAAGAGGGTCTTCAGTACAAAAACTCTGAAAGCACAGCAAGGGGAAAAGGATGTAAATATAAATCAACAAGGAATAAAACAAAGTGTTATTTTTCTGTTGACTAATGAGATTTGTGCACCATGCACTAGTTAGATTCACTGGACTGGAATCTGGAATCTGGAAGTCAGACAAAGCCCATTTTATTCATAATGTTAAATGTTAATATAAATAAATAATGTTAGTAGCTTTTCTCTATTAAAAATCTTGTGTGATTTCCTAACTGCAAACACATTTTTTGCAATTATTGATTTTCCTGGGAAGAATACAGTTCCTCTACAGAATTGTAGGCAAGTTTGGATTGTATTACATTTTAAATTAGGAATCTGTCTGCTTTTTGTTAAGTCTGCAGAAAAGGTTTGTTCTTTTTTAAAACTTTTGTATATTTTTGTGCAGCAGTTATGATTATCCATTTTTTTAAAATCTAGACTTTGTGGTAATTAATGTAACATATTTCATGAAAAGGCAGCTACTTGTTTTCATTATTACAGGAGCATGGCATCAGAAAAAACACCCTATTAGCATACTTAACTGCAGAGATTTAATCTAAATACTTATCAATGTTTCAGATAAACTATATAAAAGCCACATTTATTTATAGAAAATTAGACAGAGCTACGCAGCTGGGTTTTTAAGATCATTTGTTTATAATGTATGTCATTTCAGGACAGAAGAAAACCAAAGACTTTCATCAAATAATGAAAATGCAACTGTGTTGTATGTGATGTAAATAGCACTAAGGGAACTGGAAAAAGGTGGACTATCCGGAGAGGAAATAAAAAACATGAATACTTTGCCATGCATGTCAGATGGAAGCCAGTAATAGAAAACAGCTAACAGGTCTTTCTTTACTCATTATGTGAGAGAGAAGACCAGAAAGTATTGAATATCTAATTAAAATCACTGCTTATAAAGGGCAAGAGTAGGAGAAAGCTCAAATTTGTCTGTACTGACAGCATGGAAAAGTTTTATCTCAAGGTTGTAAATGGACTGGTTTTTATGACTTCATAAACTATTCAGTCAGCTGAAGCTTTGGTGTCTGAAGAAACCTAATTTATCAAAGTATGTGTTTCTGACAAAACGGAGCATCAACAAATTCCTTAATTAAAACCAAAAACATTTTAAATAGATATCAATGTTTTGATTGAACTTTTGAGAAATGTTCTTTCCGTCATTTGAGCTGGCATCTTCTTAAACCAAGGTAACTATAGTAACAGATTAAATAAACAAAATAGTATGTAAAATTTTGATTGCCTAAGTTGTTTTTATTTTTATTGCGAAGGTTAGTTGAGATTTTTGTCTTATACAATGCTCTGAAATTCCATTGACAGCAAACAAGCATCTACAGTTTTTGACATATTGGACCATAATTTCACATTTAAAATATGCCTGTTATTTATATTTCAGAATAAATTTCTTAATTGTCAGAGATATGCATTTCCATTTTTATCCTGTTTTCTAGGAAAGAAAGCTATAGATCTCCAATTACTCCATTCTCATCATCTTGGGGAAAAAAATGGTTTCTTACTATGCCCTCAGGGGATGTAGAGAATTATATAATCATTTAGTTTGGAAAAAACCTTTAAGACAATTGAGTCCAACTGCCAAGTCCATCACTAAACCCCATCCCTAAGTATTGCAGTGCAGTAGGCCTTCTCCTGAGAAAATGAACCAACAGGTTAAATATTGACATTTATTTTGACCTTTGCAGTTGGAACAGTCAGAGGGATGCATGATAAGAAAGATGGTGTCATTGATAGAATCACAGAATCCAATCCTTGGATTGGAATAGATCTTAAGGATCATCTAGTTCCAGCCCCTCACCCAGTGCCATGGACATGGATGCCACCCACCCCTACAAGTTATAAAGAGCCAGGTTGCAGTAGAGAGGCACGTGGCATTCATCACTTTGGAGATAAAAGGTTGTTTAGGTACCAGTGGTAACATGATTCTTTAGCATGCCATCCCAGATAGATTAGTTGACACATGGAGCCAGTAAAGGCAAGGCTGACCAGCTGGTGGTTCTCTGGGTCTTCCTTCTTGTCCTTTAGAAGACCAGGGTGGCATTTGCCATCTTCCAATCTCCATGACCTTTCAAAGATGATTGTGAGTGGCCTCTCTATGATGTCCACCTGGACTGGTGGATGCTCATGGGCTCATCAAGGGCCCATGGACTTGGGGATGTCAAGTTTGCCTACATATCCTCTAAACTAATTCTCTGACTCAGAGGAAGTCTTCCTTCCAACACTCCTTTATCCTGGTCTCCTGGGTCAGATATTCCAGAGGGCTGGTCTTGTCAGTGAAGACCAGTGCAAAGAGAGAGTTCAATAANCTCTTCCCTGAAGGGACCATTTCCATGGGAGTCTTCCAAGGAGACTCCTGAAGAGGTGAAAGTGATCTCTCTGAAGTCCATGGTTGTCATCTTACTTGTTGCTTGCTCCCTCCTCACCTGATACTGAAGTCCACAATCTCACTGTCACTGCAGCCAGGGCTGTGCTCAGCATTCACATCTCCAATGAGGCCTTCCCTGTTAGTACAGTAACAGCACACAATTCCTGGTAGGATCCTCAACTCCCCGTGCAGGAAGTGGTCTCCAATATTTTCCAGAAATCTCCTGGACTGTTTGTGCTTCGGTGTGTTGAATCACCAGCAGATGTGAGGTCGTATTTTTGGCTGTTTGGACTTGCTCAAGGTATTTCCTGTCAAGCTCTTTACAGACAGTTCAGGAGGTACCAAAATACTTGCTAAAACCTGAAGTATTAAACCAGGTTCAGATGATTGCTAAATCAGCAGAAAAGCGCACTGTTCTGTGCAAAACTAATCTAGTGCCATGACCTGGTTTCACCCAGAAGTATGGTACTTGATGATGGATATGTCCTTGCACAAAACTGTGCTTTTTAAAGCTACTGATATAAAAGTTGAATGTCATTGAGCAGAGTCATTACAAGTTCCACAGAAGTATTATGCCTAAGTGAAACTGGCGCTGCATGTCAAGACTAGTTGAGCTAAGGATATCAAAAAGCTACCAAGTTATACTGCCAATTTGCAGCTTTTTGCTCATCTCTGAGGCATTTCTCTTATCTATAGGTGGAAAAGTAACAGAGTTGGAAAGCATTCTATCTCACTATATTAAGATTTGGGATAGACTTTCCATTCTTGCTTGCTTTCACCCTCAGGCAATATACTATTCAGCTATTCAGCCCTTAATGTGAGTTTTATATATTTTCCTGACACTGTTTGAAGCAATCTCACTTATATTACAGGTGAACCAAAAAGAACTAGTCCATTTAATATCCTGCTCTCATTTACATTATGTTACTTATAATATTTTATTTCCCATATTGATATCACCAAGAATCCACATTTTCCCACTGCATCTTCTTGAGAAAAGCTATAGGGAAATTCTAATTCTTTTGTGTTAATGGACTTGCATTACAGTTCTGCAGGCCAATTCCAAGCTGGAATGAATCACTGACTCTCAAAAATGCAAATTATTTTCTTTAATATTTTGAGCTTTACAAGTTCATTTTTGACTATTCCTTCCAATATTTAGAAACAGACAGGAGAGAGAATATTTAAAATGAAAAGCAGTAGCTAGCTTTAAAAAACCAAAAGAAATATTTTATCATTTTCAGTTAATGTATTGTTTTTATAATTGGCTTGTTTAAGAGGAAGGGTAGAAGCATCAAAATATGAAAAGAAATCAAATTCAGGGTGAAGTCTACTGCTTGGATGGAGACTGAATGAACAGACCTTGTAAGTGGTCTGTAGAATTTGTAAATTATAGTCGCAAATTTGCACTGAATTTCATGTGTGAAAAGGAAACTGCTTCATTTTTATGAGAAGAGACTAAAAAGCAGAATCTTGCCTTGCCACTTGGCATGTAACAACATGCAAATTGCAAGGCATTCTTATGCCACTTTAGTACTGTTTATTCAAATCACCAACTTGTCTGCTCTTTAAGCCTACTCTGCCCTCATCTTTCCAAGGAAGGGTGGATCAGATGTGGGGACTATTAGAGACAACTTATCTTCCCACTGCATCAATTCACATGAAAACTTATTATTTCAATTCTTTTTTCTTTCCTTCAGAAAATTCACAGAGATTATCTCATAAAGAGTATCCATCCAACAGCATCATTATTTAAAATTATGATCTCTAAGCTCCTGCATATCCAGTAAATATAGAAAACTTACCTTTAGGCATTCAGGTGTAAAAAATGTAGGGTGTTCTTGGGAAAAAACAGCTCCTTCACTGTGTCTCCCCCACACTCCAATATGAGAATTCTTTAGGGCACTGTTGGTAGGTACAGTTTCACCTACACTAACTTCAGTCCTGAAATTTGAATATTTAAGCACATTCTCTTTCAGAAAGTGATATAAAACCCAAACTTAATGAAACTTGTTCTCTGTCTAAAAATGAATTCTCTACCATCAGTGGATAAAATGAGGTGGGGATACAACCCAGTGAAAGCATATCCTAAAACAGTAGAAATTCTGTTAAATTTTTTATCCAGAGTATTTCATTGAAACAACATTAAGTGACCATCTGTGTCAATCTCTTCAAACACTTGCTGAAACTTTGCTAATTCCAAGTGTATGATTGTGGTGTTCTTGTATATTCAATGGAAAAAATAATTCCATGAACATTGTTTTACTTTTTTCTATCCATTACTTTTCTAAGTATGGGGGAGAAGAAGGATGGAAAGAAAGGAAGAGAGCTCAAGAAAGCCGGAGAAAGAAGGCAAGATACAAATAAGGCTTAGACATTTAGTGCTGTACAAAATTTAGTTCTGTGGAAATTAAAACATTTGTGTTTTAAAGTCTTTCTCCTAACAGAAAGTTTATCATTTTTCAAAACAACACTGAAAATAAACCTCGAATTTCTCGCTCTTGAAAATGAACTGTTAGTGAATTCAGATGTCTGTGGCTTCTCAGATACTTATGCAATTTGACAATGATAACCCTCAGCCAGTATTTATGAGCTGCTTCCTGGACTATAACTCCACACACTGCCACCAGCTGTCTTAAAATGAGGAGCAGTTTGTCCCTGAGTTCCAGGGGAAGGGCATGGAGGATACTCCCAGCTCAACTACAGCACATATCCTTCTCCTCTGCCAGCTTTTTTCCCGTCCTGTCGACCTTCACTGACCTTGAAGATTTGTGTGGCCTTTGGGCTTTCTGATCCCACAAACAGAATAAATTGCATATGTACTGCATAAACACTACCACAAATTGTCCCACAGAAGTTAGAATACCTGTCACATTTCCTCAGTGACAGAGAGAGCTTGCAATGCCTGAAGTGGATTAGAGCCTGCCTGCAAAAGCACAGCTTCAGCCTCACAGTATGGCAACTGCAGGTTGGGGTGGCAGTGGAGGAGCCATATTTTGATTCACATACATCAAGCTGATATTTCAGTGCCTTGTAAAATGTCTGTTAGGTGGAAGAAGTCAGGATGAGATAGTAGAATTTGTCTGCATGCCAAGGAGGCATATTTTGTTCTGGGTCTAGAAAATTTCCTAATTTATGCTTTTAGCATATCTGAATATTCCAGCTTTACAGAATATGGGGGACAGTCAGGCATATTTTATGTGATGTACAGGCAAAACCCAAGCTTTGGTGTTTGAATACATTTCCATGCAAAAATACCTGTGACAGTGATGCGGAAAGTTAATCTGAAAATAAGTAGTAAAAATATCCATAAAACTAACACAGAATTTTATCTTTAAAGACTCCTTTAACTGAGAAAGCTGGATTATTTTGTGATTAGGCATAAGCACATCTAACAGACTGGAGATGACATTGCTCTTCAAAATGGAAGAAAAAACTTTCCTTATTGCATTTGGCATAGCTAGAACTAAGTGGACAGAAATCGCTGCTGGCAATTTAGAATACTTACTTTTTTTAAAAAATAAAGTATCAGAAGTTTTGTGGATTCTCTTTTATTCAAGGGAACCAGAAGAGTTGACTTGGCTTATGTCCTTTGGCTTGTTGGCCATGGGAGAAGAACTCTTTTATTCCTAAAGGTCTTTTGACCATGCCTTAAAACTTCTAGACAATAAACCTAAAAAGAAGTTATCAAAGGTTTTTGGGGTCCTATCCTCTGAATAATTTTGTTCCAAATGTGGACATATGTGGCTGAAAAATGCATCAAAATTCTTTAGTAACAAAACATCAGTATCATTACAAACAGTACAAATTTACCAGAAAAACTTTGCTTCTGTCAAGTTTTCTCTTCTGAGTCCCTTTTCTACATCTATTGATACCAATGACTGTTTCTTATACTGTATAGAGATTCCTACAAACAACTGAAAATATGAAAATGCAACATTTTCAAAGCAATTATCTCAATCAAAAGATAATAGACACATATATATGGTTAAACTCTCTACATATCTGTAACAATGAAAAACTCTATTAAATGCTTGGAGATATTTGTAAAATTACCTTTTTCTTACACCAGGTGTCTTGTAAGAGTGTAAGATTTCCTCAAAGGACTTTTGTTCCTTTCTATGGTTTTTTTTTACATTGCAATCCTCAGGAAAGTTTTTCTACTGAAAAAATGGAAGTCAAAAACAAAGGGGAAACAGAATATTACAAAAGTTCAATAATGGCTAATAGCAGAAAGAATATAATTGAGGATTAGTAGGGCAATAGATAATGTTTAGAAAAATGCCATCTGGGTTTTAATACCATCACTGCTGTTGCTCCTATCACTGATTTAGGAGTGCCATTCATTACTTCTGATAACTTCTGCCATCTGTAAATAGAAGTTGATGGTGACCTATGAAACAGTGAAAAATAGAATATGAGAATGATTTTGGCACTTTCATTTCTGTACTATGCCTTTACATACTTATTTAACAGAGGTTTAAAACAAGTGTTTCAACAGTTAGGAGTGGGTGACCACATAAGCTAAAATAACAATGGAATTTAATATTTTTTTAAACTTGAATTGGACCTTTGATTCTTTGCTTAGCCTACTTGAGGTGATTTTTCATTTGTATGTGCTCTAAACTTCCTGGTTTCAGTGGGCCATAAAAACAGATGTGCTGAAATACAAACACCACGAAAAGCTTGCTTTTGTGGTATTTCCAGCCTGAAGGGAAGCCAAAGATGTTAGAAATCCCTTGAGAAACTCTATTTCCAGCCTACTTTTTCAGACAGATTTGCCTATAATTTCTTTTATGACTGTAACCCAAGATGGACAGTAAATAGCAGAATTCACACACACTATCTGTTACTTTGTCACATTTCTACAGGGCGCTGAGCACTAATGCATGGAGAAAGGTACTTGTTTTCCCTGAAGGGTGTTCCATAATTTAAAGTTTGGTTTCAGTTTAATTTTTTTCATGAATGTAAAAGATATCAACACTCTTGTGAAAAGGAGAGGATCTTCACCTTGTGTTGTGAGAGTGCATCATGGATGCTTGAAGTGGAGCCTGGTGACAGAAAACCAAGATTTAAATCTGTTTGATATGATTCTAGTCAGAATTTTGTTGAAATCAAATAAAGTTTGTGAATCATTGTGTCCTGGACTTAAAAATTCTGCAGGAAACACAGAATTCTGGAATTTCTTTCATTCTTTTTTGGTTCAGGTACTCTAAGAAGATAGAAATTTTGTATTAGTTGAGATTCAAGGATAACTGATTTGGATCAGCTTAAAAGAAACTTCTGTGTCTGGTTCAGCTACACAAAACCCAAAGCCTTGCTCTGCATATGTTGTCCATCTGATGTTGTGAGATAAGATAGAGGACCCATAATACAACAGAATCCACCCAGCCTGCCAGCCAGAACCCATGTGAGTTGTGCATATCTGATATGTCCACAATGCCAGATGCAAATCTATGGGACATGTGCAGCAGACAGGCATAAGTCAGTAAATTCAACATCTTGGGACTTTCTAAAGTACTTGAACACCTCTAACATGCAGGTAGACACCTACGTGTAGCACAACTGGAACACAAACGCACATCTTTAAGGTGAATCACAGAAAAGAAGCTGCCATGGAATGTTTTTCTGTTCAGAGATAGGTTTGGGATTACATTTATGTCTTGAGATGGAACATAGCTTATATCACATTAAAAATAAGGGCACTTAAACTATTACTTAGTTATGCATTTTTACTGCTGTCACTTCAGTTATAAAAAACTACATGTTTTTAGATGTAAACCTCCAATACAAAATATAATGGCTTTGCAAGTTTCATATTCCTCTTGGTTTTACAATGCAGACTAAGCAAACCAGAAAAGTGGAACATGACTTTTGTTATGACATTTAGAAGATGTTATTTCCTTTCTGTTTTCTTTCCATCTTGAGTTACCATCATAAAGGAAACGATAGACAAATCTGTCTGCAAAAATAGGCTGGAAATAAGTTTTCTCAAAAAGATCTGGTTTGGCATTGTAACTTGTGGTTTCTATTTTGAATTCCTTTCAAAATAAGTAGAAATACTGTTGATTTCCTGATAGGTAATAGCATCTACATGAAGATCTTTTCAGATTATCACACACTAATAAATAAATAAACTCCTAAAAGTATGTATTGTGCTGGTATTCATGCCTGCCTCTGGCTCAAGAACAAAGCATAACGAAGTCACAGAGGTGTTCTCTGGCTCTGGATTGTAAAGTTACAGATAAATAAAGCTTAGATTTTCATATTTTCTTCTTAATGTTTATATTAGACACCTTGGAAACATTAGTTGTAGGAAGATTGAATCTAAGATGCCATTTCCAGAATGCCAGAAGAGATCACTTTGATAATTTAACTTGACCTCCAACATGACTTAAGCCATAGGCCTTCTCTACTTTTTGAACATGGCTCTCCAAGATATGTCATATCGTCTTCACAAGGGTTCTTATATTGTTAGGAAAATATTACTCTGATAAATTAGTTTCAAAGGAAAAACGTTCATCAGGCAAGCCTTCAATTCTTCCCTAAGCTGAATTTGTCCAACTTTACCATCCAAGAATTTTCTGGTGCTGCAGATTTCTCTGACAAATAACTCCGTATTGAAAAATATTGTTCCATGTCAATATTTTATGGCTGTACCTGGGATGCTAACTTTCTCTTGAAAAATTTAAATTGGTCTCTTCAAATTTTTAATTGGAAAATATTGTTTCCACTCCTGCAGGCAGTCTTCTAGCTTTTCCCTGAATACTTTTACATATCAACATCTTTCCATAAATGTGTGAATTGATTTGGGCTGAGATAATTTTCTACAAAACAGCTGGTACTAGGCTATGTTGCAGATTTCTGCTGACAACAATGTTGATAATACAGAGATGTTTTTATTGTTGGTGAGCAGGGCTTACACAGAGCTGAGGACTTTTCTGCTTCCCACCACACCCCTCCAGCAAGTGGGCTGGGGTGAACAAACAGTTGGAAGGAGCCACGCCAACTGACCAAAGGGATACTCCATACCATATGATGTCCTGTTCAACAATAAAAGGTCAGGAAGAGGGCAAGGATGAGAGGTGATATTTGGAGTTCTGGCATTTGTCTTCCCAAGTAACTGTCACAAGTGGTGGGGCCCTGCTCTCCCGGAGATGAACACCTGCCTGCCTATGGGAAACAGTGAATTAAATCCTTATTTTGCTTTGCCTTCATGTGCTACTTTTGCTTTATTAAACTCTCTTTATCTCAAACCACAAGTCTTCATGCTTTTATTTACCTTTCTATTCTCTCTTCTATCCCATTGAAGAGGGAGTAAGTGAGCAGCTATGTGTGGTTTAGCTGTCTATAGTGGTTAAAATACAAAAAATTGTATATACAACTGTCTGTAATATTCCAACTGGACAAAGGCCTGTACCAGATGTGGATGCAAAGTAGCCATCCTGCCAAAACACCACTGAGACCTGAGACAACAATTCCAATGTAGCAATTTTGTGAAGCACAAAAAGCTGTTATGTACTCTGCTTCCTTCTTATTGAATAAAAAAAGGGTCCTTTTTAGAAAATATTCTGTTACAGTTCTGTAGGATATGATTGACATTTGTTGATGTGGAAACGTGAAGCATGATGTCATGTTTTGAGTTTATGGCGTGCCCACAATTTGCAAAACCTCATGATTTACATTAGCCTACAGAAAAGAAGATCCTGTCCTTCAAAGCACAGCCATATTTTTTAAGGAATTTTGTGACAAATAGGTTACAGTACAAAATAGGTAGTATTTATACCAAAAATTTTTGCTAAGGTAGAGAAAAATTTAATCTGAGCAATGCAATTGTTGAAGGAGCAACCAGTGTAGGTAACTAATTTAATAGTAAATATTCATGTCTGGACTCATTATAAAATTGTATCAGTAAAATGGTATGCAGTTTTATCTGGTTCATTTTTGTAAAAATGTACGTAATCTACCAAATGCAGAGTGCAGATGTTGAGGTCACCGCTGGGATGCAGCACTGCAACCACTTCAGAATATGCTCCAGTAGTTTCCAGTTCTTCAGAGGGCAATATGTGAAGAAAAATGTTACATCCAGTTGAAACTGAGCCAAGAAAATAGAAATTACTTGTTTGAATCTCTTTCCTTCAGATGTTACCAACTCAGCATGGTGGCACATTTCACACTGAGAGAGCTTGTGTTGTTATAGAGTCAAAGGGAAAGGAATCATTGTCTGACTTGTCAGCATTGCTTCAAGCTGTATGCATGATATTCCTTTGAGATTTCTGATTCTGTTGCTAGCCAGACTCAACCCTTCTGAATTTATGAGATCTGACAGAAACATAGTTTGAGTGGCATATCTGCAAGTTATTACTATAAATTTCAGGAAATTAATGTGCCTAATTTCCACTTATTTCATGTTAACTATTTCATACAGTTTCCAGTAAGTCATATGAATGTTTTTCTCCTAAATCTGGAATAAAAACTGTTTGATTAGTCCTCACCCAAGTGCATTCAGATCATGGTGCCATGTTCTACCTGCTACTGGGGTTTTGAATGAGCTGGATCACCACCAATATTCAGTGTTATGATGCTAAGTAATTATTTATTTGTAACAAGACATTGAATGAGTGTCTGAATTCTCATGGAGGTGAAGAATCTTATGACTTCCTTTTCATAAAATTTATAAAATCCATAAAATTCAGCTTGGCTTAGCTGGTCCACTGAGCCATGCAGGTAGGATAACTCCACTGCTCCACAAAGAATGACTAGATCTCAAATTCACATGGTTCTACCATCAGTCATTTCATCAGCTCTGATAATATCAGTGTGAAGCTTGGATATTTCCTCTATAATCTGAATATTAAAAAAAAAATTCTTTAAAAAGACTGGGGCAACTTTGCTTTGAAATGAGAACAATGTTGAAAATAGGCAGATGTTTATTTTGTCAAATCATGTATTTTTCTTTCAGTGAGGACATATTTCAACACCTTAGAAAAGGACTTGAGTTTTCTACTATAGTATTCAAATTGTTAGGGTTAGAGTGCAATTAATGTGTTGTGACTGATTGACAGAAATATCTTTGTCCTTATTTCCTATTTTTTTTCTCTTAAATGTGTTAAGAAGTATTTTCAGGTTAGCTTTGTTGGTCTGTAAAGCTACAGCACCGTGCATTATTTTTTAATAATATTTTTACAAATTAGACACAAACCCCTTGGTAAGGAGTCCAAAATTAATTTTAGAAGCTGATATAAATTCAGTGGAAATAATCTGGTCTCAAACTAATAATATGGTTGAGTTCATCCTGTCTTGCTTTTGTGAGTTAATAGAAATATCTAGATAAATAAATATTTAATTGTCATCTTCAAACACTGGAGAGAAATCAACCTCACCAGAGAGTGATTCAGCATATGCAAGGATTGGAAAGATAGGGAGAAGGAATATGAGTCTCGCTTGGAAGTACATGGATATGAGTAAAACTATTTCAAATAATACTGCACATTAAGCTGTGCAACATTGTGCAGACAAGATGTCTGGTAGCTTCAAATATAGCTTAAATTTTTAAGAAGAAGTGATTATGCATTTAAAATACTGGACAACTCTGGCAAGCAAACGAAAATGACAGGCACTGAATGCAATAAGAATAAGGATATTTCAGTTAGTACGTTAATAACAGAAAGGAAGAGGGTCCTGCTTTGTGCAATGGGAAGAGATTTTGCATTGCTCATCCCCGGAAAAGTCTAACTTGAGAGAACAGGTTAGAGCCTTTTTTCTTCCTTGAACACCGTATTTGGAGCAGAAGTATGGACATGATGAAAACATGCTGGTGAAGCTGCAACCAGTGAAATTAAAGCAACCAGAAAGCTTGAGAAAAATATAAGAAAAAACCTCAAGCAATTCCAATATGAACAGTAAATGACAGATGTGGTACATTAAACTTTTTCTTTGAAAATGTTGGTTCCATCCCTTTTCCTGTCTAATTGGCTCACTGTCTCCTGTGAAACCTTTGTCTATAATTATGGCAACTTGACGTTGTCCTGGAAATCTACATAACCTCTAAAGTTTGAAGGAAAAAGTGAGACATGTACACAGGAAGACAGGGATCATGTATGCAAATGATCAGTGACTCTGAATGATAAATTTGTGAACCTTTCTTAATAGATACATTATAGGAAAAATGACAAATTTGGAACATGTAAGATCTTATAAAGGACAGCTTTTATGCTGAGAGTGTTCATGTGTGATGCTCAGTTGTTTCATATCTATTCATACAATAAAGAATAGATCACTTTTTCTTTGGTTGTTTGCTCAACTTCCATGCAACCTGATAAAATAGTTTTAAAACTTCTGTTTTTATCAAGGAGAAAAAATCACAAGTGCTGTGATTTGGCATATGTCATTCATTCATTAAGGAAAAGGTTATCAAGCTTATTTTAGCTGGTTTGATGTGGTATTTGATATCATATATGACTGATATCACCAGTCATGATTGGTGATTAATTGCAAGTCAAAAATACTGCTTAAGTGGCATTCAAATAAAACACTCCTGAAAGAGAAATTTATGACAGATTGGAGTAGGTGACCAGTGGTCAATTACTCTGTCATTGAATATTGCCATGTGGTACAAAAATGGTTAAAAATACCTGTGTGCTGCACTTAATGGACCTCATCTTGTCAAAAGGTCTGCTGTGTATGAAAATCTGCTTTATGAAGGAAAAATATGCAAGAGCAATGTACTGTGAGTAGTTTCCCTTTAATGTTTTTCCATAGAGAAAATTCAACACATCAAATGTCAAACTATTTGAAGGGTAAATAAACAAGTACATTAAGAGCAATGAAAAACAGTGTTGATGGCCCAAAGCATACATGACTGTTAAAAGCTGTACAACTATGCCATAAACAGAAAAAAATGCTTTTAATAAAAACTTGGAGCATTTTATACTTGTCTGCTTTCCTTGGTGAGCAAAAGGAAAATGGATTTGTCCAATTCAGAAGCTGATTCAAGGCAAAAGATTCTTATAAAATTAAAGCTTATAAAGCCAGGTATAAACATTTGTAAAAGGAAATGGAAACAAATTGTTTTAAGTTTAAAAAGTCTTTTTAAAGTTAGAAATTTGGATTAGAAAAAACATAAAACATTGTTTTCCACAATGTCTGTCTTTTGCATTGCTTTTTATGCTTCCTGATCAAGGAATGTGAGTCCTTCAGGTTCATCAGATAGAAATATAATAAACTACAATTGTTTGCATTCACTAAATTACTTTTATTTCTAGACTGTAACATCAGTATTTGCTGGGTAAATAAGTAGTGTTTTGTGATCAGGTTAAGATTTATGTTATGAGCAGAACAATGGTATTACAGTTTGAAGCGCAACTATGCACAGAAGGAATTACATCACCGTGTTTTGCAATTAATTTCCCCAGTTTCCATAATCCTTTTTCTTCCATATTAAGCCAGCTCAGTTTATAAGGGCAAAGATTGATATTCTGTAATATCACCATTGCAAACTGTATTTACAACCGCAAAAGTTAACATCTCTTCTCTCTTTTGTACCCTCCCTTAAATGTTATGCTGTTGGGGTATAGCTAGCAAACTGCTTGTTGTAGGAGCAGGTTTTTCCTATAAACAAACTCATCAGTGATACTGAAAACTTCACTTGCTACAGAAAGGTGAATGTAGAAAATGAATGGACATACGTGTCCATTGTAGATAGGAAGGAGTATTTCATTATGGGTTAGCTCACAAAGATGTTGC
The DNA here is from genome assembly GCA_013397195.1 of Hylia prasina. NCBI lineage: Eukaryota > Metazoa > Chordata > Aves > Passeriformes > Sylviidae > Hylia > Hylia prasina. The sequence continues at coordinate 1,658,715 of VYXD01013973.1, forward strand.
TTGGTGTTCATCAAGCTGTTGCCTGGAAAATCAGCTTGGTTAAGAGTGTTAGAAATTAAAGAAGACTAAATAACAGAATGAGAATTAGTTCTGGCAGAAGATGACCTTATCTGTGAGACAATATTATTGGTAAAAGAAACAGGAATACTTAATCAACAAATAGCTTTCTAAAAAGAAACTTAACAGCAAGAATGCTAATATGCTTTGTTTCACACAGTGCAACTTGTATGACTATTTCTTTATTATTGGGTTTTAGCATGTATGAAAGATGCCAGACTAGGAGCTTTGGAAACTGAGTTTATTTATCCAAAGGAAGCCTACAGCCTTAGCAACAGCAGTAAGAACCAGTGTTCACTTCCTCACACTGAGAAGCCTGTTCTGAAGAATTACTAATAAAGTCATAAAATAGGTCAGCTTCCATGTACATTAGCCTTTGCCCTCTTTGTAGAGGCTGCCAGCAGGAATACCAATTAATGACAGCTGTGCTGGACATTTGTTGACTGGGAACTAAACCGAGCTTGCAGATCTCTTTCACACAGCCTACAAAACACCCAGCAAATGGCAGTCTCTTTTTGACCTTGAACAGCATTAGAAGTATTTTCCAAGGAGAAAAACTTCTCAAAAGCGGTAGATTGCTCAGCAGAGAGAAAAAATAGGGTTTTTACTTATTCTATTTCTTATTCTGTAATCTTATTCTAGGCATAACAATTACCTTTGCAAAGTTTAACACAAAGTGGAAAATTTACAGGGGTATGTCAGACAAACCCTTTTTGTGTGACAGCCAAGATATTTTCACGAGATTATTTGTTACTTCATTCATGAAAGCATTACTAAAAAGAAGGTCAGTTTAAAAAGGGGACATATTTTTAGCATATTTTGTGAAACATTTGGGGTTTTTTTGGGTATAAAATTTTGCTTTGAAAATATGAAAATTTTGTTATATCAGAATGCACTAGAAGCTTTATGGAGACTTTAAAAGATCCTTTTCTGAAATTAAGGACCCTTCAAAAAGTGTAAGGAATAGAGTACTCACCAGGGTAGGTTTTAGTAAGATTTACTTTAAACTAAGTTTAAAGGTATGTGTGATTAAATAAATCATACAAATATCCTGCTGGCTTAAAGCAGCGTTTGGCATGATCAGTGGCCATTCACACCCTCAGCAAAGCTGTATCTCTCATGCTGTGGGGGTAGTTAACACTCGAATTCCCTCCAGAGCTCAGGAAAAGTGTGGCTATTTTGAAGCTTTTGAATCAAATTTGTCTGATTTTTTGGTTAGAGCTTGCATGCGCCTTTTTAGATGACACTTCACTAACATGTGACTTAACAGTATGATGTTTCCAAAGTCTGAGAAGCAGAAAGATTTGAGATCACAGATAAGCATACTCCAAAGAAACCTTTTTGGAGAGAGAAAGCAAATGGCAAATAAAGAAGCTGATTTTTTTAGATGTGCACTTCTAACTACTTGGCATCTTTTCAATATAGTTCCATCTTTCAGAATGTAGGTTATATTCAGTCACTTTTTGGAGAACCAAACTCTTACGCCCTAAATCAGGGGCAGAATAAACACCCTTCCCTGGGGAGAATGTACAGACAAGGCCAAGAGAAAAGAGGTCCTCACAGCCTTGCATCATGAAGTTTCCTCATGCATTTCCCCTCTGGGCCAATGAAGAGTTCTCAGAATATTTCCTAAGACCCCACAGATTCATGAGGTCTCCCCAGTTCCTAGGGTAGCCAGAAGCTCATAAAATCACTTGCCATTGTTGTAGTTAACACCACCTGACTAAAGAAAGGCACAAGTATCAATACACTCCCTTATTCTTAAAAATGCAGGTATGAATTATGGATGACTTCCTTTTCTAAATCAGTTCCTCAGATATGCTGGGCAACCCAGGCACAGACAAATAGTTACATGGCAAGAATTCTAGGTTAACGGACTATTGCCATTAATATAGAAGAATTCTTGCATACAAGTGGGCAAGAAGTATTAAGTCCATCATTATTATGCCACTTACACACACTCAATAACATCAGTGTATCTCAGGTTTCAAAAAGGTCCTAAGAATTCGCAATGTTATACACTGTACTACGGATGAAAAATATGCAAGTCTAGTACAGGAAAGTTGTTTCCGTTTCCTGGTTGACAAGAATTAGCATAAACCTTTACTTTTTAGCAAATTTTATATTTTTGTGAAGATGGAAGAAAAGCAATATGCCTGAAAACTGGAGGAAATTTCCAGGAAGATAAATTCCAAAAAGATGAGGCATGCCTCTTGAATCTGCTCACTGGAACATTTGGTAAATTTGTGCTGAAACATTTTTTTGGCTTGCAAATTGATTTTGCATCTACATGACAGTGTCCTTTGCTTACATTGTGACTTTATGTCTTGGTTTTGGAAAGACATATTCCTATTCCCATATTTCAGGCAGAAATATGGGAATAGGAATAACAGTTCTTTACTAGGAATATTAAAAAATACAAATGTAGTAGTACAAAAGAACAAGGAAACAAACAAACCAAAATCCTAGAAACCCTGACAGAGTAAGAAATACAACCTGACACCTTGTTGGTCAGGGTGTTGGAAGCAGTCCAAATAAATCCTCCTGGAGTAAGAGATGCTATTCTGTTGGAGTAGAGATGATCCTGTAGAAAGTCCAGTGCTGGTGAGATAGGTCCAGTCTTCCTCTGGAATCCAGTGAATACCTAGTGTTCCTGAGTATCAGTTTTTACCTAGGTAGGAATGTTTGGCTCCTCCCACAAGGTGGAGCATCTCACAATGGGTATTCAGTCATGTGGTGAGGCTTAATGGCTCATTAACAGAAGATATCCCCCTGGAGGGAGGAGGGATCGTAGAAGAGATAAGGAACATTGTTCCACCTGGTTTTAACAGCTGGCCCATTAAAAGAAAGCACTCACTCCCTCTGCCCTGGAGTTATACAATAGACAAAGAAAAATAAACCACCTCCCCAACCAGTTTCAACAGATGGGAAATAGAATATACATTTTTGGTTACATATTGCAATCCAAGACATTTTACAATAATTAGGTCTCTGTTTCTTTTCCTGAACTTGTGCTCCATTTGTCTGAATGCTTTACCCTGTATCAAAAAGTTATTTTATATATTGCAACAGTTAATTCTTCATTTGTCTACAGTTTCATCAATATGGAGAGAGAAAGAAATGTAAGCATACACTGTTATGACAGGAATTAAATAATAAATAGCTGGCAGATACCATAAAGTCATTTTTGATTACTGTGGTTCATGTGAGGCTTTAGATCTCTGTATGACGACAAAAAAAAAAAATTACATTACATGGTATCCTCAGTTAGAAAGACAAAAGACATTTGTTTGTGCATAATTCTGAAATATTATGCTGGATTAAAACTGAGTGTGTGTTGCATTCAAAATAAAAGTTTGAAGACAACAGCTGTTCAATGGATTTTAAACTGATGAAAAATTCTTTGTCGCCCTACTACAATAAAAGAGACTGCTCCCTTGGTATTTGGTGCTGGATTTACTGAATTCATTAGATAGTTTTACTGTCTAAAAATGAACTTACTGGTTTCTTCTGGATTTTCAAGGAATATGTCTGTCATCTTTCAAAGTTTATCTCTTTAATGACAGTTTCAAATTTTAGCAGTATATAAAACACAAATGGGAAAGAAATAATAAAAATATGTAGTAGGTTTCACAAACAGCATTGACTGTTACAGCTCAGTTGATGTTGATATTCGAGATATTATATTCATTGTTGGAAAAAAATTAACAATAGAATTATACATGTATTCAGTTACATAATTAACAAATAAAGCCAGTTAAATTCAGAAGGCAATGTTTAAATTATTTTTATTGTCTTTGAAGAGTGGAAAAAGGACTTTACAATTAGAAACTGTAAAGCAGGTATTTTTTTTTTATCTCCTCCAAATTGTGTGTACCTGGTCAGGACAAGGTCCAGGTTTAAATACACATTGGTCCCACAAACCAACACCTACCTCCCTACCCGCCCATTCCTCACCTTCTCTTGTTTTGTATTCCAATTAGCTGTCATGCCTCCTGGCGGTCGTGAGTTGGGGTCTTGGGAGGAAGGCCGATGTCTTCCTCAGGTTGATCTTCGCTTTTGGGCAGGCGCAGTGGAGGTTTGGCTGTTTTTCAGGTCACTTTCCTCTTGCCAAAATTAGGAGCTTGATTTTGCTCTATTCAAGCCACAAAGTTCTACTTAATCGGTTTTTGACAAATACCCAGGTCCCGCTTTGCTGAGTTTCAACATTGCACATTTTACCTATATGACTTCTACTTAGTAACTACCTAACAACCCAGTTTAGATAGCTAATCTTCTATGTATTCTCAGTACAAGCTGTTTCTTTACTTTTACAAAATCAAAACCTGCTTCTAAAATCCTGTATTTTTATATTTATAAACATCCTCCATATCATCTTGAGACAAAGAGAATTTTGATTGCTATGAAACACTGGATTAAATTTAGAGAGCATGTGAATTTGGAGGATCTGTGTTAATGTAATGTCTCTGACCACCTGTACTTCTTACAATCTGCTTCCAGCTTAGACATGGATTCTTTTCAGTACCTTGCCTGGTTAAGCACCTTTTGACTTTTGCCTGTTGATCAAGTGAATGATAGACTCTAAATTTTAAATTCTTGTTATTAATTCCTTCAGATGGTGGTATGTCAAACTGTACTATGTTGAGAGTATCTTCAAGGGTTTATTTAATTTTTAGAGCGCATCTGCACATAACACTTCCAAAACATTCTTGGACTTCTCATCAGGAACTAGTTAGCTCTGCACACTTCTCATCTTATGTTTTTTATGCCTTCTCATGCAGAAAATACCATAAATTCTTTGGGAACTACGACATATTGTTAACTTTTTGTACACTTATTGGAAGGCGAAGATGCAGTAGAACACATGAAGCATTTATATATTTTTTTCAGAGAAAAAGATGCTTGTATCATTTCTACAGCTTCTTGTGACGCCTGAGGCTTCCTGAAATTCTTGCAACAGTTTCTATGTAAATGCAAATGTGTTTAGCTAGACAGTTTGGATAGAACTAATAGAATCTAATGAGAATTCTGCTGAGAATTCAAATTAATATTTAACACATGCTTGTTTCTGTATGCTATGTGTTTATTGAAAGTTGAATCTTAGACTGAGATTCTAAGGCAACATTTTTTGTTGAAGAAATTACTCTTATATTTCAGGTTTCCTAAGTGGTTTTCCCTCTCCTCTTATTTAGGATTTCTGCAGCACTTATCAGACGAGGTTGCAGAAAGATGAGGACAGTTTGAAGAACTTTTGCATTTTTAGTTCACTTTAAGGCAATAATTTTCTAGTTCAAAATCTTCCTTAGTGTATATGACTCTGTATCAAGCCAAAAATATTTTATGAGGTTTTGACAGAGAAGTGATGTCAATGATTTGGCATTTGGAGTGATTTTCAATGGATTCAAGCCATTGGTGGATATGGGAAACTTATTTGGAAAGAGGAACAATTTGTCCATAGACTTCATCCAACTTTTCAAAATTTTGGTAGTCAATTCAGCACAGCTCATCAATTTGCGACTGAGCTGATCAATGATTCCTAGTCTGTGCAGAGAAGCCCTTGTCAGCTGTGAGACTCAGCAGAGAGATTTTTTTTTTTTTTAACATCAGTTTGGTAAAGATGATTTCTCAGGTCCCCTTAATCCCTAAATTCAGTACTAAAAATAGGCACAAGTATTAAAAAAGTATAAAAAAATTATGCACAATACTGCAGTGGCACCTGAAGTTGTTATCTGTGACTTCCCTTGGAGCCAATGAATACCTTTATTTCCAAGTAGCATGTAGCATACAGCAAAAACCTTGGAAAGTGTTTTAATATTTTTTGCTATTTTTTTAATGGTGTAGAAGTAAGTGCATTATAGTATATTCTGGCTTTTAATTGCTAGGTGCCTACAGAAGCAAAAAATTATGAGACCGCAGGTTTAAAGTGTATCTTTCTTTGTAAATACATGAATTGTTTATAAAGATGGACATTCTAAGGTATGCCTACTTATGTTAATTTCCAGAACAATAAGAATATTCATGTTCTTTTAAAAATAATCTCTAAAATAGAACACATCACACTACATACATGAGGCATAGTCCAGAAAATGCTTCAGGGAGTATGCCCTGTAGCCATAGAATTATTGTAGAACCTTAGAATGGTCAGTTTGAAGGGGTCTTAAAGATCATTAAGTTCCAACCCCACTGTCACGGCAGGACACCTTCCACTAGACCAGGTTGCTCAAAGCCCCATCTCAAACCTGACCTTCAGCATTTCCAGGGATAGAACATCCACAGCTTTTCTGAGTAAGTCGCGATAGGTTAACTTCCAAGTGAAGCATAGCAACTATTTGATGCAGTTCAAAATCTTGAGACAAGAAATAAAAGTTTTATTCTTATCTATGTGTATGCTAACCTTTGAGAGAAAGGTGCCTGTAGAAGTAAAAAACTGCAGTGAGTCTGTAAGTACTTTGCTGTGTAGTGAAAGACAGCACATTTGAAGGAAGCCTGTCCTAATTTGTAAGAGAAGGAAATGTTTAGGTTATGATGATGTACGTAGTACGTTTTATTTAAAAAGTTTTTTCTGATTGTGGAAGTCCTTTAAATAAATCAAGAAGACATTTCAAGAAGTTTCAGAGAAGCTGTTTTTCTTTTAAGTCCATGGCTGGACATGGAGAGGGTGTAGGGTCTTTTGTGTTAGCTTGCAAGAGGGAAGACAGAGCACAAACCATGAATTACACTGAAGACTCATATTCTGAGAAATATCTTCTACATTGAAGGAAAATAAAATAGTCAGAAGCACTACCTGTTTTTAACTTCCAGAAAGCCAAAATCCCGAGAAATGAACAGAATAAAAAGAAGTGACACAGCTGATGGCACTTCATAGTTTAAAAACAGAATTTTGAATTAGGAGAATAAACTCAATATTTGCTGTGTCTGAGGCTGAATATTTGTAGAAACAGCTCAATATCTTGTTACATGTCTAAGCTAACTTAGATCTGATTGAAAACAGACTGAGGAACAGTATTTGGGCAAAAGCAAAAGCATATTGAATTGAAATGAGATGTTTAATGCATTTGTCCTGTACTTAATTGTATATTTTTCTCGTATTCATGTAGAATGGGGAATAAATAAAAAAATTTCTGTGCATATTTCTGCACAGAAACTTCTGCATGGGCTTTTATATCAGTCTTCTGTCATTCTGACATGCAACGTCTTCATTTTAATTTCACATTCACTTTCAGTCTGCTTATGCTACAGATAGACAATATTACTTTTCTACTCAAGATGTTCATTTTGATTCAGCATATTCTCTCACAAGTCTTATTTTCCTTAGAGGGTATCAGTTGTCATAATTATGTTAATAAATCAGAAACTTTAAAATTCTCACCTTTATTAATTTTATCATTTGTCACCATTGTACCGGATTTAGACTTTTATATAGAATTACTTTTTTAATAGATTTTTTTAATTTAGATTTTTTAATTTAATTTAATTAATGGTTTGAGCAACTCCTCATGTAATGCTATGATACCTCCGTGAAGTTCAGTGAAGTCATGATAACAATGACCAGCCAGATGTGCCCCTCTCATTCACTGGCCGTTCCTGGGACACAACATTTTTGCATTTTAGTTGCTCACAGTTTGCTGTCCTTTTATTCAGCATTTTCACTAGAAGACTTAAAAAGCCCTCAACAAACAATAAAATGAGGAATTACTCAACCAGTTGACTACTCAACATAATTTCTCACCTTTGATGATATAGTATTTCATTATAAGGAGTCATACCTTAATTTTAATCTTATTCTTTTATTCTGGGCAAAATACAGCGTGGTCTGCAATTTCTTTTTATCCCACTGGGCAGATTTGTAGAAGTGCATCACAGGCCCCTTGCAATGAACCTGTTTCTTTCTAGCAGACTGGCATGTACAGGGTGGATGCTCTACGCCCACATTGCTCCCTGACATGTATCCACCCAGGGCACTGCTCAAGTGCTCACCCACACCTGGCAGTCAGGGAACATTCTCATTTGCTGAGTTTAGACTTCTCCAGGAGAATTATGCTCTGGGGACAAAAAGAACAATGAAGTTTCAGTATGAGGAGAAGAGAGAAAGGTCATATTTAAAGCAAGTTTATTATCATTTTGATCAAGGAGATTATTTGCAAGGATCTTAATTTGTACTTTCTCATCAGTTTATTTTTGCCTCCACAACTTTTAACCCATCTGCTTCATGTACTTGCAGCCTGCCAGAAATCAGTTTCAATTTACTGTTTTACTTTCTGCTAAAAATGTATCCTGATCCCTTACTGCTCCTGTGTTTCTTGTAAGTTTGCTGATAAACAGACATTACATACATACAATGTCATCAATGTAAAGGATGCCATGTGAATCTTGCAGGATCCAGGACCATGGTCTCATTCAGATAGTGTGATTTTTTATTTGTTATTTTTATTTCTTTTTAGTTCTGTAGTTAGCTAGCCTTTTTTAAAGCTCAGTTGCAAAGACATTGAATTTTTTCTGAGGCATTCCTTAATTACACTCAGTGGATAACACTTATTTTGGCACAAAGAAGTGGTCAGGGACAGTCAGAGTCTATTCGAAGGATTTAAATGGTTTTGGTACATGTGGAGGGAGTGCATCATCTGAGCAAGCAAAAACAAAAAAACAAACACTGAGTAGTTTATTTCTCTTCTGAATTGTAGGTAAAAGGCGTGGATCAGCATCTGCAAGAAAAGTTTTCTTCTCCATTTTTTTGCAGGTCTAGTTCTCAGTTTGATAAGAATAGTCAATATTCAGGCTTCCATATTTAGACGGAAATAACTGAACAAAGGAGGATGGCAACTGGAGGACTGGCACATTGGTGCCCTTTGCAGATACTCATTAGTCTTAGGTTGTATGCCTAATGGATCTTCTCAAAACAAGCAATGCAACCCCATATCATGTAATCTTTCTGTGGAAGGATACATTTTCAGTAGTAGAAATGTTTTGAAGCAGTGTTTTCATGCCTGTGGTATTAGAAAACCTTGTTAAGAGTAAACATTAGAAATATCAGACATAAAAAACAAACCAGCCAGCAACCTGTAAACCCTTGCAGTGCCTGTACAAAAGGCACATTTTATTTTGTGGTTAATGGGCTTGAATGAAAGTTCACTTTCAAATCAAGGGGAATCATTCTATTGACTTTCCATTCTTAACTGGGAACTGGGCCCAATGTCCTTTAGACTTGAGCTGCAATTGTAGTCAGTAAATTGGTAACAGTGTGCAGGCAGCTTCACCCAGCCATTGATCTTCTGTTTTGTTGCAGTCTCTTCCTAAAGACATTTGATGAAAGCTGCAGATGCCAATGGAGTATTAACACAATGGCCAGTGACAAATGGTGAAAAGGGTTAAGACATTTGTATGTCTAAAGCATGTGAGTGTCAGCCTGACCTTAAATGGGATCATGTATAAGGTAACAAGGAGGAACATGGCTATGGTGTAATTGAATGCTTGATAGAAGATTTCACTGAATCAAAAGAATGTATAAAGCTTTACTTCTAAATTCCTAGGTGGGGCCAAGACATTTAACTGAATGAAGACTGATAGCCAAATGGCCAGCAGTGCAATGTTTCTGTTGCAAGGGGTTCTGGCTGATGGAGTCTTTTCCTGTCTTAAATCTGTGAGGTGAAAATGTTCTCATTTTGGATGTATCAACTTGAAAGAGATGTTCAAATGTTTCCCCTATGTACACTGACTCAGCAGAACAATATGTTGTGTAATCTCTGGTAATGTACTAAGAGACATTTATGATATGAAATCCAGAGTTCCGCTACTCATCCAAAATGTTTATTGAAGTGGGAATGCACTGACCGGAAACACTAAATCTGGTCCATCAAGGTGCAGTATTGAAATCAGACTGAGATGTTAAGAAGAGCTGTGAGTTGAGTAGGTCAAGCAAGCCGTATCACCCTGAGAAAAGTTAATTTCATTTTATTAGAAGCTTTCCAAGCTTTTGGTTCAGCCTTTGTAAAATCTGACATATATGGTACACTTACTTGAAACAGAGTGAAACCAGAGCAGCTGCCCTTAAGTCCAGGCATGAGTAAAGGTTCATTTTGGTTGGTACAAGGTCCATTCCACATTTCATTTTCCTTCCAGAGGACTCACTCTCCTCTGCAAAAGAACCAAGGAAGGAGCAAGCCCATTACAATGCATGCTTATCATGGGCATCTCCATGTCTTTATGTGGGCTGAGCAAGTTTTACTGCCTCTAATATACTTCCTCCTTTATCTATAAGCTATGCAGGAGATTCCAAGAAACTTAATCAAAGTGACATGAATGGCTGTGACATTTTTATATCTCTGAAAAACTTGATTCATCACAACCAATCTTTTTTTTTAGTGCAATAATGTTAACTTCAATCAGTTAAACTTGCTCAGAGAAAATTTTTTTATCAGTGAAAAAGTCAAATATTGAGAAGAGAAAGGATGAGATACAAGTTTGGGATCTGGGATAACAGTGGATCCTGTTCTAAATGAAACTCTTCCATTGTGAAGAGTACAGTGCTCATAGGCCATGTGGAAACATGTGGATGAGAGGATAATGGGGGTAGCCTGGAGTGCTTTTACACATTTGTCATCTCCTTCTCTAAGACAAAAGACACTTTTAAAGCAAGAAATTGTGTCTAGGAAACATCCATATTTTTTCAGAAGCTTATGATCACAATGATTTCCAATAAATATGCTTCTCCATGCAATTTTATATTTACAGTGTGAACAAAGATATCCTTTGCTTTCTAAGTGACATCAGTAAAGTGAGAAATAATAAAATTATTGTGATTTAAGAAAAATAACCCACAAGTTGTCTGCAGTGTATGTTGTAAAGAGAAAGTGTTCAGACATACCTGAAGGGTGAAGGTACAAATTTCCATTAAAATTAATGGGAATTTGGTATCCCGATGTTCTAGGTGGCTTCTGAATATCCCACACCTCACTTCCTCTATGATTGTGAAGTAGGAAGAATTTTCTAGTGTGAAACATTGTTTGAAAATCAGCGTACATTAAACAAAACAGCAGTTTGCATTTCTGACTCATATAAAAATATCTGCTTCCCAGTGAATACAGATCAGTGGAGGATAATGGTCTGATTGGGTTGTGGTTTTAAATCAAAGTTTACTTAAACATAAGACAAGGAAAACAAGGAAAAATCTGTTTTAAGCTTTTAAACTGCCCCTAACATTGTTGAAACACAGATTTCTGAAGAAAGTGGGTGGGAAGATCCTCTTCCCTGAAAAAAGAAGTGCCACAAAGATGAAGGTGGAGACAGGTGACTTGTGGAAACTGTAGAGCTTAGCTCAGCATTTGGTAGTCACTTTGGTTGTTGGACTTCACAACACAAACAGATGTTATAGTCCTTTCTCTGAATCCAGCAGGAATTTGTGCAATCTTCTGCACATGGAAAAAAATACAAACATCTCACATTTGAAATTCAAAATTAGAATGGATACCCAGTGTCCCTCCAGTCAAAAAAGTATTTGATTACTGAAGAATCCCGCAGGTATCAGAACAGGAATTAAAGCTTTAAAGTTACTAGTCCTAGTACTAGTCCTGGGATCCATTGACATTCGTAGTAAGGGAAGAGACACAGCCCTCAAAACCATCTCAGTGCAGTCCCTTTGCAAACTGGGATGATATAGTCCAACTTTCACAAGGCTTACAGGCAAGAAATAAATATTAACTCCTAGTGATTTTTTGCAAATAATCAGTCTTTGATGCCTTATGAACTGCTGAGTTGGAGTTTTGTTGTCTGGAATGGTATTTCAAGAACAGCAAGTGGCTTTCTTTATTGGATCTGAAACAAGATTTTTGGGAATACCATATGCTGTGAAGCATTTGTAGCAGATGATTATCAAACGACTGCATGAAAGAGAAATAAGGCTGACCTGAGCACAGCCTCTCTATGAAACACTGTGTAAAATGGCTTTTAAAAAATGTATTATGAATTCTTCATGAAAAAGAGGGAAATATACAGAGATTATTTTTAATATTTTATTCCCTGACGACATATCCATCTATGCTGGATTTAGCCAACTGTTTTCTTAAGTACTGCACTTTTCTTTTTTGTCTTTGGTCTGTGCCCTGGTGCTTTGTGCCTGTTGTGTTTTGCAAGAACTCCATAAAGCTCTATTGACTGTGACAGCATCACCCTGTTGTAAAGACTTAGTTCTTGTAACTTTATGTTCCCTTCTGCTAGCTGATTACTGCCTGTCATGGCTTCCAGCAAACACCCCTCTGAAGCTAACTTTTCTCCCTGAAACACCTCTTTATGACAACTCCTCTTTGTGATAAAGTTATAACTTCATTCCAGTGCATCAGGATCTGAGCCATGTGGGCTGCATTTTCTCTGAAACAAGAGGGCTGGGTTAAAATAAATATCCATTGCACCATTATGTCCCAGCCCAGGGTAGTGAATAGTGCTGAGTGTATCAGAAGGAAACACAGGAAACCTGGAGGAGATAATTAAGAGAAATCCACTACCAATTATAATTTTTCCTATTTCAGGAGGTTCTACTAGTCCAATTGCTGAACTGAAGTTCTTCCTTATGGATACTTGGTTCTCCCAGTACAACAATGGGCAGCGTCACAAGCTTCAACAGGACTCATCCTAAAGGCACTGGGAAGGGTCAAATATACATCCTCAAAACTCAACAAAGTAGTGGAACGTAGTCAGCTTTAGTATCTAATGAGCATTATCTGTCCAGTTATACATCTACTAATTAGATTACTGGTATGGAGAGGTAGTTTCATGAAGCACAAATTTCAGTAGTATGAAAAGTAGGTGAAAGTCAATGAGAAGTCAAAGTAAATGATCAAAGACTTATTTTTATCCTACAATCACCAATTAGCACTTTTACAATGTAACATGACTGCCAATGGGAAAATGGCCATGTTTCATGCTCATGGGAAATTAAAAGAAAGGAAAATGAAGATGTGTAATCCTCTCATGAGCTAAGGATATTATAATAAAAGATCTCATCATGATTATTGCACTACAAACTGTTGGTTAATCCACAGTTCTTTCTTTTTGCAGATTTATTTGTTGAATTTCATAAATTTATCTCTTTGTAAAACCTTAACTATCGAAAAACGTTTATTAGTTTTTCATGTTAATGAGGAAATTCAATTATTTTCTAAACATTGGATTAATTATTGTCACTATTGAAACAGTTGATGTCACATAGTAATAAGCAGATGTATTGTTGTAAACTGAATGAAGAGTGAGGTAGGGATTTAGCTCCATGAGTCCATGGAGTTTACAGAAATCTAATAATACAGTATATCAATCTGACTGAAGTTTCAGAGCTGATGAATCCTACAAAGGATGATCAGGCCCAATTTGTTTAAAGAGGGAATCACAGTAAAAACGAAAGTCTTATTTTGTGAGAAATTACTTCATTGTGCATGTTTATTTCCTACTTACATCCATGCTAATATTATTATTTAAGTATATAGTTCAATATGCCTCTTTTGGGCAAAGTTTGGCTCCTTTTTTTTAGTGTTTTAATTTTTTAATAGAACCATTGAATGGTTTGGGTTGGAAGGAGTCATTAAAGTTCATCTAAAGGAACCTTAAATTCAGTGTTCTCTCAGAAGTAGTAGGGGTGAATAAAGAAGGCTTATTCACAATGGCTATTTTTAAATATAAATCTAAATTAAACTCCTTTTTTGAGTTGTTCTCTAAAGGATAATCTGCCTGTCTGTCCTTTTTGTCTCATCTTTAGTCTCTTTTTGCCTAAAGAAGCTGGGAAAGACATTAGCCCTCATGGATATTCTGTCTGATAGTAATTCATGTTTTTCCTGACAAACCGAATACTTGTATATGAAACAGAGGGAAAAGACACCCTATTAAAAAAGATTTCAAATAATCTGAAAAAGAGTGGTGACCGTTGAAGACATTTCACAAGATAGGGTACGACTAGGGCATGTAATTCCTTTAAATAAGACAGAGAATTACAGCGTCTATGCCTAAATATGTCTCAAACTTATTGTCCTTAAATTCTCTTCCATTTCCAATTTAATTTTATTAAGTTTGAAAAATCATTTAGATGCAACAGTTTTTCAAGGATGCCTACAAGTTTTGACACAGATGTGTAATTGTTTATTTATTTCCTGAAGGTCTTCTCCATTTTTATCCAAAGCTCTACTAAAATTATGTGAAAATGTATATATAAGCTGTCAAGCTTATAAATGTATGCCCACAGTGTTTCCAAGCTAGGAGATAATCCTTCCATATATGTTATGGAATTGGAGCGATACTGTAGTGGTCAACAAGGACTAAACATGACTAGAAACTTAATAAAGAGGAGCTCTTAACTCTATTAAAAAAACTTAAAACTTTTCTGATTTGAGTTGAAGATTCCTAAGGATTTATTAGAAAACACACAGATCCCACAGCATTTTGAAAAAAAGAGTCTCCATTATAAAACATCAAAATCTGGGATATAAGTCCTGAGCCTGTTGTATAACTGCTGACACGGAAAACAAGTAAACCCTTCCTAAAGAGTACAGAGGTTAAATGTTATATCTTAAGCTGTATTTGTGTAAAATGTAACTTGAAGATGGATTTTAATACAACTATTTCATAATATATGAAGACATCTGAATATGAAATTACAGAGTTAAATTACAGAATATAAACAAAGAATAAAAAATAAATGTCAAAGTTCTGCTTCTGAGAGATTTATTCCATGTTTTCATTAACAAAATACCATAAGCTCTCTAGTCTCTATTAACTAAATTGTGATGAATATTCTAGTAAATGTCATCTAAACAAGTAAAAAATGTAATATTCTCTTCCACATACATACCACTGGAGCAACAGAGTAATAAATAACAATTATACAAATTCACAACTCACTCAAATCTAATAAAAGGCCCAAACTAAATTGAGATCAAAATATTTGAGCTGTGATTCAGTAAGGCCCTTTAAATAAACACATGGGAAAACTATTAGACACAGAGAGGGCTCAGTTTGATAATACATGGCATTCCACTTATGGAAAAAAAATTCTTTGTTTTATTGTCTAACACAGGAAGCTCTCTGCTACTAGCTATTACCAAAGCATATTCAAAAAACTAAAATGTCAAAACATCACTGTTTCCCCTATTTGAACTATTTAAATACACAGATTCAAGAGGCCTCATGAGTAACAGAAGTGATTTATATGAGAAATATGCCATTTTCAGCTACCATACTTGGAATCAGAGATGAAGAAATGCTTGTAGCAGTAACACATGACTACATAGCACTAACAGACTATAATAGCATATAGTGAATTCTACTTAAATTATTCTAAGCACCTTTACACCTATTATACACATAATGATAGAAATGGCTTCAAACTAGAGAGTAGGTTGAGATTAGATATTAGGAAGAAATTCATTACTGTGAGGGTAGTGAGGCACTGGAACAGGTTGCCCAGAGAACTTGTGGATGCCCCTTTCCTGAAAGTATTTAAGGCCAGGTTGGATGGGGCCTGGTGCAACCTGATCTTGTGGAAGGTGTCCCTGCCCATGGCAGGGGTGTTGGAATGAGATGATCTTTAAGGTACCTTCCAAACTAAGCCATTCTGTGACTCTGTATTGATTATCTAAGGACTGCAATGGATGAAGAAAAGACAAGTAATATCATACTTACAATAAAAATAAACCTTACAATAAAAATAATCCTGAAATGTAATGGGTACTAAATTTGAATAAGGGCATTCTAAGCCCCAGACTGTTCTCCTCACTTGGTAGTTTCCCTGCCTTGGACACAGCTTTGGGGTAGGAGTCACATTACTTGCCACCCATGTAAGAGAACAGTTCTCTATTTACAGTCCTCCCCAAATAAGATTTAATAGTGTTTTTCAGATTTCTAGAATTAAAATTAATTACTATTATTTGAGTTTTATTGTATGGAATAAGTACAGTAATGCAAACGGCTCACAGTCCAAAAAGATCCCTACAAGTTTTGTGTGTGCTTTTATTTATTATGGAAATCAGCAACATAAAGCCAGACCCCCTCTTATCTGGTACCAATTATTGCTAAATGTAGGTGATAATTGTGACATTGAAAAAAAAAGTAGTAAGGGCTGTGGCAAGAAGCTGGCAGGGAGGAATCTCCTCTTCCCATCCTTCAAGGTCATGAACTTCTCAAACAGCACTGCCTTCTCAGCTAAGAATACCTGTCTTGTCCAATAAGAGAGAAAATAGCAGCAGCAGGAATCAGAGCAGATAGGAAACAGGATTTTGGCAGATGATATGGGAATTGGTCGTGATTTTAACAGCTTGTTCAACTTACCAGGACCAAACCTTTCCTAGTGGTACCCTAGAGAGAATAATAAAGCTCGCAGTGAGTGAGACTGAAGGCAAGCAACATAATGTTTTAAGGAGTAAAGCAAACTGTTGTGTAATGTTGAGCTAGAAACTGTGTAGAAATTACAATGAGTTTACTAAAATCCTGGAAATGTTACTGTATAATTATAAATTTGTGATATTTCTGAATTGTCACTGGTAAAAATTCTTGAATTTATCTGGGAAGTAGTGTAAGCTTAAATTTTATGACCATGCCATCAACAGTTCTGTAATTTTAAAGACTATTAAAAAAGCACTGTTTTATTTTGCAGTGTGGGAAGAGAGGGAAAGCTACTGAGAAAAGAACAGATTCTAATTCTGTCACAGAATTTCAACATAATCAGAAAAAATACGTATTCATGATCCTTGATTAGTTTTTCAATACAAAGCACTCCAAATTTTGCAATGAAATAGCGTATTCCGTAGTCAGAAGATGTTGAGCTAACAGAGAGCAGTGGAATCTGTAGCAGACTAATGTGTACACATTTCTGCCCCTTAACATCAGGAGAGTTACTGGCTGAAAATCATTATGAGTAATGGTTTATAAACAGAAATAATATGGACTTAATTCTTTGGGTCTGGGACTTGGTTAGAAACAAATTTGTTTTGTTCAGCAAATAAAGAATGAAGCACTCTTCAAAGGTATTTTTAGAGAGCATCTTTCTCTAATTAAAATCATTGCAATGACCACAGTATTTCTGGGCAGTTTATGTATGATTCTACCGGAATGAGAACAATTTTCTTGCGAACTACTTCTTTTCCTATTTCAAAATGCTGTTGGGAAGAACTGGAGGGAAGTGATTCTCCTTTTTTGGTAAATGAGATGATAGAGAAGGAGAGACACTAGTGAACACAGCTGTATGCCAAAATGGAAGGTGTTGATTTCAAAGAGGTTTAAGGTACTGCACAATTAAATAAGACACAGGAAAAGCTACTTACGGCTCTGCAAAAGGAACTGAATTTCCCTACAGGTACACAGGCTTCATGGATTTTAGCAACATAAAATAAAATGCTTAGCAAGGGTACAGTCTCATGGATGTCATGGTCCTTCAATCAGTAAGTCTAGGCGTTTTCTGGTGTAGGATATCCGTGATAACAGATAAATTCTTTCTCATGTGAGAGATAATAAAAAATTGAAATATTAATTTTGACTCTTATGAAGAGAAAGAATTTCACAGAATGTAAAACATCCTCTCTCTTCTTCCTGTTCATAAGAAATTAGAACCATGCATGAACCTCTAGATTACCCATCCTTCAAAATCCTTCTATTACTTAGGAAGTGCGTCATACAGCAGAGAGCTTCAGATAACAGCAAACAGCTATTTAAATCAATCCAAATCTGAGGCACCTCCATCCTATAACAACCTGGAAGCATAAATGTACAAACATCTTACAAATAAAATTAAATATGTGAAGATGTTTCTTGCAAATAATTTTGAAAAAAGAAAAAAAGAGAATGACTCTCTCAAACATCCATCTACTTGAGTCTGAGAAGAAGAAATACATCATTCAAACTATTCTCAAAATGTAGATAGTCAGGCTTGTTATCTGACAGGCAACACCCAAGTCACAATCAGGGCAGTCAGAATATTCTAGATAAATTAACAAGAATACTTCCTGCCTGCTGGAGCCAAACATTTTAAAACTGTAGTGTTTAAAGTCTATATATGCTAACCTGAGGTTATTGCAATGAACCTGATCATTTATATCTTTAATCAAGAAGATATGCAATGTATGTAAGTTTGTAATACTTGTGAAATGTTACAAATAAAATAAATCCTATTGTATACAGCTTGGTTGCAACCTACTTAGTCTCTCAGCGTAATGTGAAGAACTTAATGTAACTTCTTAGCAGAACCAGATTATTAAATTTTTATTCACTTTTTTTTTGTTTTAATTTGCTTTTGAGCATGATGTTTTCAAATTCTCACTGAATCCATGTAGACCTGACAAAACATATTTGAGGCCTAATGTACATTCTGTTCCTACAATTTTATCTCTCCTTAGTGTCTCTGTAAGTCCTACTGCAACCTTTCCCCCTTGCCAGCCCAGGATTCCAGGTAAAGACTAGAGGAGAAATACCAACTTGAAAAGATACAATTATAGTGGAAAAATCAAGAGGCTCTGCTTATGGTTGGTTAAGGAGCTTTGGGTCACCTTGTTAAAGTTATTAAATTTTCCTTTGTGTGTGATAATCAACCAAAAATTCCTTTTCACTTTCAAATTGCATATATTCTTCTTACAGAGTTTCTGAACCAAACTGAAAATGATCAAACTGACTCAAAATAAGTGGGGTAACATCATATTTCTTCCATCTGCTGCTGTTTCCCCTCTGCTCCCCCACCTTGGAGCTTTTATCTTTTTTCTTAGACAGCAGTAGCAATTAAAACCTGGTGGTATTTGACCCCCTTTGCTTACCACTTTTGCAGTCCCGTGGCAGTATCACTACAGAAATATCAGCCAGAAATTATTTTTCCACCCTGTCTTCTGTGGGTTTCTGCTAGGAAATAGCTGGTTTAATATACCAGACACTCAAACTCATTTCAACCAATATGTGGAAATGTCATCCATAACAAGGTAGCTGTTTTCTTGAAGTAGAAACCAAACCTCCTTCTGTACAGTAGTATAACATAAAATCTAATCCCAGTGTTCAGATTGCCTTTGTTTTACTATAGACTCCATATAGGCTTCAGATCAAGAATGCAGCCAAAGCGGCATTGAAAAAACCTTAATTTTGCTGCTATAATAGCCCTGGAGTAAATGAGAAACAAACAGTGAGGATGATTTAGTGAGATTCATGGCTTCAGCAGCTAAACTTAGATTGATTCCTTTAATGGATTTCTGACAATGTGAAGATGATTTCCTTTAACGCAGCATTTTTATTTTAAGGCTACTCGTAATTTCTGGGTAACTTTGTGTCATCAAAGATATGGACCTGTTGCAGAGGTGGATCTGGTATCTTGCAGGACTTCCAGAACTTCCTGCCTCGTTGTTGTGAGTGTAGAAAGGGTCGCCAGTAAAGAATATAAATCTCACTTGGGATGAGTGTGGTAATTGGTTGTGGACCAGGACAACCATTTCTGAGGAGTGTAATTATGGTTCTTCATTGAGAAGTGCCAGGAAATTGATTTGTGGTTATTACAGCAGGGAAGAAAGTAGTTCCCTTCACCCATACTTCCTGCCCTTTCACATAAGACAATAATAATTTATTGTTGTTTTATTTGTTCTCTGCAGCTTAAAGTTCTCCACTGGAATCCAAACCTGCTTTAATGTGGCTTCAAGTGGCCCATATTTCTTAACAAGTGTGGTGATCTGTGGCAGAAGTTCTGGTGGAAACGGCATGTTGTTGCCAATATACCAAACACACTGGAGCTATTCAAGTCCTTAGTACCCTTTGCAAGGTTTTCTGGTTTCATGAGCCATTTTCCTGGCATCTTAGAATGGCTAAATTCTGGTTTTATAAGGGGAAAGTACTGGGGTTTTTTTCCATCTTCTAATGCACTCTATCAAAGAAGCTTTTGCACATGTAGCTTTATTCCTCAGGGGAAACACAGTCTGAGCAGATGTTTCTGTACAATGAAGATGCAAAGAAGTAGCATTTATTTAATTTTTGTCTATGGCTACCTTTTATTATGTTGTGCTATCGCTGTAGAAGTATCTATTTTAGCTTACAATTTCAGAAAATTGCTGAATAAAAAGCTCTTATTCATTTTAAACAATTATTTTGAAGTCAAAATTCAGTCTCCTTCCTCCTGCTTTTGTACTAGCTTAACAATACAGGTTTCTGAATTTACCTAGGCTTTTCTTGGGCTGACATGATGTTATCTTGTTTCAGTTGGGTCAGCAACCCTGGCTGTCAGTTAGCCATTGTCTAAGATTGTTGTAGTTCAGATTCAGTTTATTCTAATTACAATTAGTTATTCTGTATAAAATGAACGGTATCTGACTAGAATAAAATGCAGTGAAGAAAAGCACAGGCTCAAGATGGTAGCAGATCAAGAGAAAACCAGTAGCACAAATCAGACTTACCCACCTATAGACAGGAGTGCAAACTTTGGAGTTGGAAAAGAAAAGAGGTAGAGATGGTACAAATAATGAGAACACAAGCACCATCTAATTGGGATCCAATAAAAAGAAAGAACATGTGAGCAGGCTGTCTTAAAAAAAAGAAAGAAACAGAGGTGAACCCCAAGAGAAAGGAGGAAATAAGGATCTCTATGGACATCATGCGTCTCCTGAGGAGAAAGAAACCCTCACAGTAAGCATCACACACCTCCTTCTGAAGACTGAGATGCTGATACCTTATGTAAACACCTTTTTACCTTTTTTTTTCCAAGAATTTGTCAAGGAATTTTCAAGCGTAGTACCCAGAGGCATACTAGCAGGTTGAATATAATACCATAAGAAAAAGTTAGATTCTGTGATGGTTTTGGGCTACAATTTAAACTACTTTATTAAAAGGCTTTTCATATTAATTGAGAATTTTGATTATCTGACTGTAGAATTAGTTATACTTGTAATAAATTCATAGCTTCTCATATAGACTATGTTTCATTTTACCCATAGCAACAGTAAGAATATTATCATTGAGGAAAACAGCAGATATTCAACCAAATGTGCCTGCTTAAACATGGGACAGTGAGAAAAAAGAGTCACAGGAATCTTCAGATTGGAATAGATCTTTAAAGATTGTCTAATTCCACCCCCTCTACCATGGGCAAGGAAACCTCCCACTAGACCAGGTTGCTCAGGTCCCCTCCCAACCTGGCCTTAAACTGGCCAAACTGTTCCAGTGCCTCATGACCCTTACAGTAAAGAATTTCTTTTTAATAGCTAATCTAAAACTACCCACTTTTAGTGTGACATCATCACTTCTTGTCATATCATTACATGTCCTTGAAAATGTCCCTCTCCAGATCTCTCCTTGGCCCCCTTACCTACTGGAAGGCTGCAGCGAGGTCACAGTGGAACCTTCTTATCTCAACAACTCCAAGCCTTTCAGCCTGTCTTCATAGGAGAGCCACTCCAGCCTCCTAATCATCTCTGTGGACCTCCACTGGACTTGGTCCAAGAAGTCCACATCCTTCTTTTGATGGAGTCTCAGAGTAGGATGCAGCACTCCAGGTGCTCATGAGAGTGCAGCAGAAGGGGAGAATCATCCCCCCTTGCCCTGTTAGCCACACTGAATTTAACAGCCCAGAATGTGTTTGGCTTTCTGTGCACATTGCTGGGTCATGCTGAGCTGCTCATACAGCAAATGCCCCAAATCCTTCTGCTCAGGGCTGCTCTGAGTCTATTCTCTGCCCAGATTTTGTATGTGTTTGGGATGGTCCTGTCCTACCCGCAGGTCCTTGGCTTTGGCCTTGTTGAGCTTTGTGGGGTTTCCACAGGTCCACTGCTCTAGCCTAAGAAGATACCAATTATAAAGAAAATGTAACAAATTAAGGAAGAATTCATTATTCTGGTGAAGAGAGAGGAAAACAATTCTATTTTAACATGGAGAGAGATGGACATATTTATTTTGAATAAATGCTTCTAATATATCAATCATATAAACTACATAAAGGTATTCAGAGTTAAAGAAAGGAAAAACACAGAAACTCATGGTTATTTTTGCGACAAAACTGGAAAATAAATTAAGTGCTTCTAACTAAAGGCAAACAGAGAAAAAAGCTTAGTAGTGGACACAAGCATGACAAATGGAAGTTAGGTCATAATAGTTATTACAGAGGCCTGGTTCCTCCCAAAGGAAGAGGTTGCATTATAGAATAACAGGATGTTCCAAAATAAAATGTTCATCAGAGAAAAGCAGAAGAGGAAAGGTATATCTTTGAACTGTAGAAAGTTATAAGCAATCTTGAATGAAAAATAAAAGCAGAGCAAATGTCTGAGCACCCAAACTATTAAGTGATAACCTAAAGATTCTTGCCGAAAACATACAGAGCAGAGGACAGAAAAATATCACAGCTGCTCTAAATTAGTACAACTGAGTTGGTTTCATTTGAGCTACAGTGATTTGTATCATCAAAGATAAGTGAAAGAAGCGTCTAGATAAAAAGAGAAGATGAAAGATGACAGCTGTATTCCTAAGCAGAAAATCATGGAGGAGCTTAAATGAGGACTATCATAGATTACTCCTGTTAGAGCTGGGGTTTATTAACTGTATCTGATCTCAGATTCAGTTATGCTTTGGAGCTTTTAAAGCTAGATTCAAATTAAGAGCTCTTTGATTTGTTTTTCCCATAAGAAAACTTGTAAAAAGAGGAGTAGGAAAGAAATAGAGGGGCAAAAATCCAGTAAAAAGGGGGATGACAGCTGGGAAAAAAAGAACAGGGCATTAAGAACTTTTCATAATACTTAAGAAAAGCTAATCCTTGCTGTTCTGAGCCAGAGTGACATTCCAGCTGTGATGTCTCTGTGGCTTTGATCTGTTTTGTGGTCACTTTCAACCAGATGGGGTATAATTCTTTAGGAAATATGGCTATGTGAAAAAGAACACTACAAAATTTGTATATCACCTCCTATACTAAGCAAGAAAAATGTACATCCTGTGCTTCATTATCTGCTTTTAATGGTGCTTGCAGGTTTGGGCTAAGATGCAACATGTTTCTTTACAGTTTGATTAGAGGATATGTTGCTAATTCCTATGTAACACGTATTTAGTTCAGATGAAAAAGTCAAAATAAAACAAAGAAAGCATTCAAGAATAATAGATGACTTGGGGGGGTGTGATATAAGTACAGAATATCATAGAGACTCAGAGCTCAAATTCCGTGTGTGTGTTGGAATTCACATTTGGAAATCTAATGAATTTCAGATGCTGGTTGAAATTGCACCTTTGTCCTACTCTTCAATGCAGCCCTGCTGACAAGATAGGTTTCACTGACCTCTGCTGTCTACACATTTTTTCTCTGCTATGTAACCCATTTTGGTTCCAGATAAAGACTGCCTTGCAATGTTTCAGCCATTTTTTTGCCCTTTCTTTGACTCAGGGATAGGCAAATCTAACAGAAATGCCATATTCATATACCAAAACCTCCAGATTTAGTAAGCTGTAGGAAATAACCTTGAATTCATATTTAGTGCTTATAGTTTTAGTTTTCCTAAGTATGATAAACAAATTTTTTCTCATGAGAAACTATGGAGAAAAAGGATCTGTAGCAATTGTTTTATTCCCTCACATTTTACTCAGAAAAAACAGCTGTTTCCATAATAGAATAGGTTTGCAATCTACTGGGTCACATTTTGTCATCTTTATCACTTTTATTGCTTATTGCTTTTAAACGCTCCTTTATTTTAGGAAGTCCTTGTGGAATTCACTGAGATATTAAACTGAAGCTTAAACAGGTCAGAATATGGATCAGCAAGAATAATTAGAAATAGAAGGATCTGTGGGATGAAGCTGTAATACTGTTGTTTAACTTTTTGAAATGAGAGATATAATCTTTAGAAAATGTGACCTCCTTTTTTCTACTTTAGTGATTTAAAGTCCAAGTTCCATGATCAGTCTGGGCAGCAAAGTGCCTTCAGCACAATGCGTCAAGATGGTTTATGATTCTTTTAAGAAAAATGGGGCACACAAGGGTGATATCTATGTCCCTTCCTACAAGTGTGATACAACTTTCAGATCATACTTTTAACAGATTAAAGAATTTGTTTTTCAGACCTGTGTTAAAGTAGTATTACTGGTAACTGTATGATAATTTCACTGCTCTATAATCAAATCTAGAGCTACTTTCTATATGCAAAGCTCAAATAAGACCTTGACCTGAGTAGTCAGGCTTTGTGTGGTACAGTCACTATCCACTACCTGTGGCAATAGATCTTTATGGGCCTTAACAATATTTTTTTCCTCCCCCAACTGGAAATCATTCCTTACTTGCTCCCACCATCAGAATTGCTCTCCATCAGCCTACTTAACATGCAGTTGGGTCTTTAAACATTTGTTTTCTGTAATTTCTCTAGGGAATACTGTTAAATTTCAAAAAGAAGTGGAAATAATATGAATCAGAAAACATCTGGAAACACTATCAAGCAGGTCTGGTTTTCAAATATTCAAATTTTTAGAGAAAAAGCCAAATATGGGACAGGTTTGATTCTTCCCTAGTTTCTCTGCAGGGTCTCTACATATGGTGAATGACACAGTCTTGGAGGACAAGAAACAAAGGGATAGAGATAACAGGTGGTTTATTTACATCTGATGGAGACATTGTTGTGAGGTATCTCATGGCCATCACACAGTGGATGTTCTGTTCAGGACAACATTGCTCTTTGTTTCAGTCCAGTAGAGGTGAGGAAGAAGCTGCTAGATACCCAAAAGTATCTGTCTCCATTGTCAATGGAGAAAGAATAGTGCCCGAAGAGGACAAATCAGAGCAGCAAAGATGGGCTGTAACTGACTCTTTGAAGTCATCTTTGAAGAGGTAGATTTCATTATGTTGACCACAGATGGAGCCCCATCTCCTTGCCTGGGCTTCTGTCTTCTAGATGCCTAAAGAGGAATGTAAATAATCTCCTCAAACAACTGTTCTGTTATTAATGAATCCGGTATAGTTTGGAGGTAGGCTTTTTCTTCCTATTTTACTTTTTTAAAAAATATATATACCTGGCAATTAGCATCTGTAGTTATTTCCAGACCACAAAATACCTTCCAAACTAATTTCCAGTACCTTCTCCAAAAGTTTTGTCTGGCAAGCAATAGAAATTTCCAACCTTTTAATGAGTAAAAGCATATTAAATTGGCCATATAGAAGAGGAATTCTCAAAAGGTCTTGTGCTGAATGGAAAGATCTGCATTAATAGCTTTCCTTCGTAGGCCTCAAAACATATAGGAAGTACATATACTGTTTACAGGAATTTCATCTCGAGTTTATTAACACTCCCAGTTTGACGTGTGCTTGGACTGAAAATCAGAATTTTATATTTTGTTCTTTGGTTTTGTTCTCCCTTCTGTGTGATTATGAACAATTCTCATTTAACCAACACCTAGTAGAATGTTTTGTGTACATGAACAAGAGGTTATATTGAAATAGATATGAGAAGGAGAGTTATGCTGAAAAACCACACACATATGGAATGGCCTCTAACATACGTGCCATGGTGGAAAATATCTGTTCAAATGTTAGAAGTCTGTAACCTCTGATAGCTGGAAATAAACAAACCATAGGAAATTTCATCTTGGCTCTTCACTAGGCACAGGCATCATCAGCTGTACTTGTACTTTTCCCTTTAATATGGTTCCACTTTTAAAAGTTTTTTCTAGTAATGGAGATAATATCATGTGGACACACTGAAAACCTCCTCAGAACACTCCCAAGTTATTTGCCAACATATTTTCTGTAGTTCAGCACTTAGCAGCTGATATTTTGCCTCACACAAGAGCAAAAAAGGGAAAAATGGGAACTCTCTTCCTCCTACCCTTTCCCTAAAATTGAGATTTTGTTTCTGCTATTTCTTCTTTAGGATATCAGTTAATTTTTGGTCAAATAAGCAGAACGCATTTGTTCAGCAGATTGGTCTTTCATACAAAAATAAAGATCACATTATGAAAATATTTTCTGGAAAAGGCAAATATGTTCTTTTTGGAAAGAGAATCTGCTATGCTCTTGCTCATTATATGGTGAAAAGAATGCTCTTACCAGCTGCAGATGAGACCCCTTTATGGATTTCTTTCATTCCGGAGAACATGAGACATTGGATTCTGCTAGGAACACGGGAAGTGAGGTTTTGTGTGGTTCAGTCTAGCTAGGACAGGACTGTTGCTGCTATTGCCACTGTGTAGAATTTGTGATGAATTACACATAAACACTCAACACACAGACCAACTTTAATTGGATTTGCCTTGTGACCGTATGGTTTTGCAGTTCCTTTTGTTGGTCCTTGTAACAATCTGGAAGCAAGACTGTCTGTTTGTGACTGATTTGACTTTGTCATAGTATGCACAAGAATCTTAAGTATTTGACAGCAAAGGGAATGTCAAGTATGCTAGGTTAATTCTAGGTTGACTTGGAGGGCTATGTAGGTGTGTTTATTTTGTGAACAAATAATAAAGTCAGAACAAAGAAATATAAGCTTGATCAGCATAAGTTCAGATGAAAACCATTAAAATTTTGAGTTCCATCACAGCTCTAGGAGCAAGTAGTAATTGCAGTTTTTCTCATTTCACAACACTCATTTCACCAGTGTTTAGCTTTTAAATAGAAGTTATGAACTAGGAAAAAAAATGGAACAGGGATCCATATCCTAACTCATGCACCATAGAACATTACATACTGAAAAATGCTTCATTTTGTAGCTCACATAAATTATGTGAGAATGTGAGTATGATAGAAATAAACCACTGAATATTACTGTTTTCTGAATATTACTCTTTTCTATAGGTGGTGTTATGTACCACACTCCATACTATTCTGGAAGAAGTTACTAATTTGGAAGTAAATTATAGTTTTTCAAAACATTTTTACATCTTTCTGTAGTTAAATAAAATCAATAAGAAGGCTACTAACACACTATTCTAGTTTATTAAAAGATATTCCTTCCGGCTTTGAATGTGTAAATATATCTTTATAAAATATAACCATAATATTTCTAATCTAGGCAACAGACAAATATGCATTTTCAGAAGTTTGACATTATTCTTCCAAGATTGTAAAAATTGACAAAATTTTATTAAAAATAACTAGAACATTTAAACATTAAAAGGGTTAGGAAAAAACAATTTTTTTTCCCCCAGCAATTAACTGGAAGGATTATATTTCCTTCTGCAGCCAAAACATGGCACAGGTACATAATGGGCCTAATGTACAGTTAAAGACCCTGAGTTAAAATAAGGCGCAATTAAATACTTTTGTTATAATTCATAAATATATGTTTTGTGTGTGTACTTTAAAAAAAAGAAGGGGAAAACATTTCTTTTCTTATGGACATTTTGGTAAAGTCTCACATAATTTCCTGAGATTCAGCAAGAAATCATAGATGTTATGCTCATGGAAGAGGACCACTTGAGAAGCCAACTTTTTGAAATGGATCTTGTTATCTGTGAAATTTAGCCTTATTTAAGGTTTCCATCCCTAATATTTCACTCAAATTTCTTTTTCCAGATGCAATAAAATAAGAGCAGCTCCACAAGTGAACTTGTAAGAACTTGTTCACAAGGCTAAGGTATTCCTTGATCATCCTAACCTTTCTTCTACATGATCTTGGTCATGTTGGGACTCAGCCAGCTTTCAGTCCTCTCTCCATCCTTTTCTGAGGAAGCTGCTTGAGTGACATAGTTCAAATGTGTTGGACATGCTCAGATGTGTGGGGGAAATGAACTACAGCTCTTCATCATAATGATGCTATAAAAACCCCCATCCTAGCAAGACATATGGTGCTGTCATCCAAAACTGGACCTGGCCCTGATGATTTCCATGCTTATTCCAGCTCTGGGGCATTAGCTGTCCTCATTCCACTGTAAGCTTTGCATCTCAGTGATTATTCAAGTATAAGGGCAAACAAGAAGAAAACAGTGGTTGAAAGCTGAGAACTTGAGCTCTTATCAGATCTCCAGCACATAATTTGCTGATGAAAAATTGTTTTGGTCTCTTGTGGCAGCTGTGGGAACAGCTGCCACAAGAGACCAAAGACTGTTGCTTATTTTCAAGATAGCTCCTAAAGGTGAACCCTTTCCTACCACAAAAGAGGTAGGTAGTATTCAGACTGGTGTAAATGTTTAGTCCAAAGAAAGGCTTCTCCTTTACGAGATTGTTCTTTTTCTGGGTATTTCCCATAATAGAAAAATTGGGTAATCTTGGAAAAATTGGGAATGAGCTGGTGAAGTATCAAAATATTTTATTAAAATTATGCAAAGAAGGGTGCTTCCACACTTTTTTTTTTAAGGTAAACATTGAAATGTATCTGATTAAATATTAAATATTTTTGGGGAAAGACCAATTTTTGTCTTGCTGTTAATTTCTAGTGATTTTCCCCCTCTATCATAATTCTCTCAGTTAGAAGCCAAAAAACCAATAAGTGGAAGTCAGAGGTCCTGATGCCAAGGCCCCAAGATGAGAGATTCTACTTAACAAAAGTTTGGCCTAGATTAATATTATAAACAGAACTTAAGTGTAACCATTCAGAGAGCTCACAGCAGTATTTTATTATAGAGTAATCAGCAGCAAGGGTGAGAAGGGCGATATTTAACCCTGAAAGTACTGCTCTTTACTATAAGCAAAGACATGAATTTAGGCAAGTTATTATTCTGTCACTTTTGGATAAGCTAAAATCTAATTAATGTCTGAAACTCTAAGACTTAGCAATAAATATTTCAGTCCTTGAGATCTTCTCGGCCAGTTATAGAAGTCACTTTTTCATTAGTAACTCAGTCATACTTTCTTTACTCTCATATATGACCTTAAAAAGAAAAAGCAAAATGAGGAGTCTAAAATAACAGAATGAGATTTATTAGGGATAAAATTCTCTATGAAAAGTGCAAGGCAATAACTTAGGCAAAAAAAAACTAATATGACAGGGAACAATTATTTAAGTAGCTGTTCTTCAGGAAATTTGACAGCTGGAATAGATCTCAATCTGAACATGAATGAATTATGCCAGATAAGAATGTTCTAGGATATTTTATAACATAGCTTTCAAGAGACATGAAAAAAACTTCAGCTCTATCACCATTAGTAAGGCTGCAGCTATATCTAATTTTAAGCAGGTCTTTTTCATTGTTCATCAGTGTAGACCAACTAGAAACAGTGCAGACAAAAGAAGGGAGGAATATCTAAAGAACTTGCCCTGCAAGGGGTGGAAGATGAAGGAGAGGAGGAAGAATTCAATGACAATTTTATAAATACAAAATTTCCGAAAAGTTTATTTCCATGCACAAATTTGGCTAGTGGATGATATACACTGCAATAGGAAAGATCAGTTTAAATATCAGGGTATTTTCTTACTATGAGGAGTAGAAGTATACCTTGGAGAGCTTGGGAAACTGGGGAATGCCTACAGTTGTGGTACTCCTGACGAGTAACTGAAACAAAGTTTTCAGGACTGATGAAGGTATAAATGCTTTTGGCTGCAGTTGAGATATGGATTAGAAGACCCAATACAACCAATTTTCTAGATTCTATGAGGGTGTATATTATTTATATTTATATTTATNTGACCTTTCCATGTAAATATCCAAAGAAAGTAGAGGCTGATATTTTGAAAGAGTACATATAATTACCTAAATATTCTCATTTCAGTGAATGCTTAGCAGAATTCAGGAAACTGGTTTGAATATGTTGGCCATACGTACATCAGGGAAAGTGAAGCAAATGAAAAAAAAAGAAAATTGCCAGGAAAAGGAATAATTAGTCACAGAATGATGGAGGGTATTAAATATCTTACTATCTGGGAATATTTAAAAGAAACTGTAAATAATAATGTAATAAATATGAGAAATTAAATTTAAGCCCAAAACAAACATTTGGTTGAAATGTATTTAACTATGATAGATTTTGCACATTTATATTTTTTGGATAAAGTGAAAAGCAAAGACCTTTTTCATGTTAGGGTCTTTCTCAAGTTTGTTACATTGTGCTAAGACTGATCTTTTAGCTATTTATGATGACTAACATTTGTGAGCAAGAATATCACTGAAGACATCAAAACGTGTATCATGGTGACCTTTGCTAAACTGACACTTCTGTGCTTCCAGGAACATGACTTGCCTCAGAGAGGAAAGAAGAATGCTGGCAGTACTGTGCTTTCTTTGAGCCAGAATATACTGTTTCTTTCAAATGTACTTAAAAATGCATATGTTCTTTGTAGAAAATACTTAGACGTCCAGCACTGCTGTTTGTATTCAGTGATAGAAAAGTCAAACAGCAAAGGAAAAGCTGACCTTCAGTCTGGTTGAAGTACCTCTGCTTTATTTTTCAGTCTTTTTATAGCATTGTTTTGCAAAAAGAGACCTGTTTTATCTTTGTAATGTTTCTTAGCCAAAGACCATTTATTAAATTAGTTTACCCCAGAAGGCTCAAGATGGCCGCACATATTCTGCAGAGGAAAAGCTTGATTAACTTTCGTAAGGGAGTGATGGTCGCTGCTTCCATCCTTTAGGAAAGTAGGACAATTGGACATGAAGGAGAGTGCCAGGTAAAAAGACAAGAATTAAACAAAAAAGTTTCCAGTAGGAACAAAAATGTTTCCAGAAAGAACTGAAGCAGGGAAAAGTTTTGTCTTGGTCATCATTGTTAAACTATGGTGAACTTTCATTTTTTGTGACATGTCATAGTTCAGATTTCATTTGCACACTGTCTATCACAAAACCTAATTTACTTCAGCTGTTTGGGAGTATCTTCCAGGTGTTCTGAATCTGTCCAGATGTGCAATTTAATACTTAAAGTATTCCTCTGAAGCAAGACCAGTTAAAGCAACTTTCAAACAATGACAGGCCTGTCAAATGCAGAGCTTACGTAGCTTCCAGCATCAGTGTTCCCGAAAGATGATGCAGTTTATCCTAAATGGATCTTATGTATGATATTTTTAGGAATCTTGATGTAATCAGAAACATCTTTCTGTGAAAAAAAAATTATAATCTTCTACTAGAGAGTTTGAAAGGCAAAAGATTTTGTACATTATCACAAAACTCAGTGAATCCCATTTTACAGAACTCACATGCTGTTAATCTCTCTAAGACAGATGCACTATTGCAAACATAATAATTCTGTCAGAATCACAAGCATTCCTTTTATTCTTAAAACTGGAAATCCTTGCAGTAGGAAAGTGTACTCTTTGTGCCAGAGCACAAGACAAGCTGAAAAACCATGCTGACTTTTTCTGAAGTAGACTATCTTCACAAATGCCAGGAATGGAACATTTGTTAGCTTCAAGTATTTCTGGGAGTAGAAATGGAAACCACAATGAACTGCTGCACCTTGAAAGATAAATTCTTTATTGTATCTTTTTATTGTAGTTATCTTCTTTAATATGTGAACAGTGAGTGTTACAGTCGTAAAAATACCCCAGCAACATTCTTGCTTTAATAACTATTCATAAATCTTAGGGCACATTTAAATCCAATTTCTACATAATAAATAATATGACACATACATTATTGAAAAGTAATCCTTTTATACAGTGGTATTTGAGTGCTTACAGGTGTTGAGAGCACAGACTTCCTAGGACATACCATGAGACACTTGCAGATGACCACGTATTTATGCCCAGGCATGAAGGAGCAGGAGTGTGCGACTGTCTTTATTCTAGTACTCCTATTTCTACACTGGCAAAAGGATGGCTCTGACAATTGCCAGTTAATGGCATGCAGTAGGGATAGAAGTCCCATTTCCTCTCAAAATAGATCATATTCTGGGGTAGAACATGATGTATCATTTCAAAGGAACATTTGGCAATGTTGCCACTTCCAGCTCTTTCTGCATAGAGAGTGAATGCAGAGCTTATGAACTGTGTAAGTAAGAGAGATAAAACATCTGATTTCTTAAAGCTTCTATGCAGTTCAAGCTTTTATGAACCATATAAGGAAAAGGAAGACTTTGTGTATTGGTATACAAATGTTTATATTCACATTTCAAAGCTCATCATAAGATTTCAATATTCAGAACAAGAATAAGGGGAAAAATATCTTCAAAGACATTGCAGCATACGTACCTAAGAACAACCTGGAAATGCAATAGCTGAATTAGTCTTAAAAATCACTCCAAACTTAAAACTATTCACAGGTGGGAAAAATAAAATGGGTAATTTGATTTCACTTGTAGAAAAAAGTTGTAGCAGGAGTAGAGAGACAGAATATTTGGTATCAGCCCACCATTTCTGTTACAAGATTTCAATGTTTCTTCTAAAGGTAGAACCTTTGATTCTTCAGAGAATACAGCTCAAAAAAGACAAGATAGTATCCAAAAAAGAGAAAGCTGTTGTTAATTGAGGAAAATGTTTTAAGTATATTCCTTAATTTGGGAAATGATAATTCATTTGCAATAATGTAAAAGATTTTTAGGACAACAAAGATGTTTCAGACAGAACATATTTTACCACTACGTACCACATATTTTTCCATTTCTACATTTTTCAGGAGTCAACATTTTGCATTTCCTCATTTTCATGCTGAGTAAGAGTCAATTGGAAATCAACCTAAAAGCAGGAATCCCACTGACGTCAGTGGGAATGGGACTTATCACTGCGTGCATTCATGGTGTGAGTCATGCTAACATAACTGTCAGATGATCACATTTCCTTTATGCTACTCTTTGTAATTTACTTAATTACTAGGCTGAAGTACTGTAGGATAATTCAGACAGGAAAGATCCCTGGGAGGTCTGTACTCCAATCTACAGTTTCTTACTCTCAGGTGCTGAACATAGTAATGGATCCTCATTACAGAAATTTTCTCATGGATGGTTATACAGCTGTCAGTACATCCAAGATAAGAATATTACATCCTTCTGGACCCTCCTATCTTTCTTAACATCTCAAGCAGCTGGCTTTTCATCATGAAACAAAGGCCAATTTATTTATTTTTTCTCATGCTTCACTTGGTTTTCTCATGTTTCACTTGGAATTATTATTCACTGATAATTTTATATTCCATCAGCTTTTACTCCTTGTCTGTGAAAACAAAATTAGATTCCAGATAATAGAATGCAGTTAGTATGGAGTATGTACAATACATGAATATAGTAAAAATGCTGAAACATTTTTATATTTGTAGCACGTTGGTTGCATTGGGGTGGTAAATGTGAAAATCCAGTTTTGTAAGAAATGGCAAAATATGCTCATCCAACTAGTTAAATAACTTCAAAATGAACTGCATTGATCACTGTATAAAGTTCTATTTGCATCTCAGAATCGAGGTGTTTTACTCAGAGCAGAATCTTCGATAAGTTTTGAGAGGTTTCAGACAGCTTCTTTGCAGTCAGAAACTTAATTCAAAGTTGATGGCCACAAAAGGACAGAAACCAATTTCTCGTGGCTGAGAAAATATGCTATAGGAAAAAGAAATGGGTGGGCAGGCTAAAACATGGCACTGCAGTTAGGATATAATAATCTGTCAATTCTCCTCGTGCATGGCAGTGGAAAGTTAATACCTGAAAGATTTAGACAACAGCCTTAGTTTCTTCCCTCTCTCCCCTATATGTGAAATTGGAACATTAACTGTACTTTTTGTAAATCTCAGGAGAGAGTGGGCTATTGAGGCTGTAGCCTCAAATGGAAATAGGTATGTCAACATGGTTGTACTCAATGTCTAGAGGTCTGGAAAACAGTTCAGATATAGAAGCTGATACCTAGGTCCAAGGAAAATGAGTCTATGCCTGTTCTGTGCTGTGGCTCCTGGGCTTCTCTTTATGCCCCATTGCATGTATCCATCACACTGAGTAGACTTGGAAAGAAATCATCATGCATTTCAGCATATTCTGGATTTGAATAGCCAAGAGGTGGAGTCTGCAGTACGGTATCAATTTGAAGACCTCTGAATACAATTCAAATGTGTAAGTTAATACCAAACAAACAGAAATACAGAGGAATTAATCGACCTGCAACCTACATCTTGGAGACTGAGTCTCCCCCATCACCCAGCATAGCATCCAAGACAAAGCTTTCTTCCCAGTGGCTCCCTTTGTCTCAGCATTGACACACAGGAGCTTTGTGGTTGACTAGAAATATCTCACCCTTGCTGGTGGAAATTATCTGCACTAAAAAATCATGTTTTATGTTCCCAGACCAGATTAGAATCACAGGTGCTAAAGTGAAAAGGTACAAAGCTACCAAACATGTATGGTGAACATATTTTACAACTAATGTAAAAATGTCCAAGAAAGTGTGATGAATGTAAAGGCTCCAGGGAAGAGTTCCAAAAAAATATAAATTGCTTGTTCCTCTTAGCAAGGGTCCTTGATCAGAGTTCAGATGCTGATACTGTAAACCATCATTCCTCAGCAAGCAAGTTGAAAAACTACACCAAGTGAGTCAAGTCTTGTATTTTTGGCCCATCTAAGTCATTCCAGTTCCTCATGTTGTTGGAGAGGTTGGTAGGACCTAGGAAGTTTACATATCTGCATCAAAGACTCCAGATAAGCTCATAGAAGAGGCCCACCATGGACACAGAGACTATTTTGTAGAAAACACCTTGTTTTTGTGCTTGAGTAGTTGACAAAAGTGCTTTTTTAATTATTATTATTTTTCCTAATTACATCTTTATCTCATGCACCTAAACTATAGTAATCTTCCAGTTGAAAGTGTGCAATATGAAAATATGCCCTTGTGGTATTCCCTTGCATATTTCCCTTCCCATGAGAAAGATGCATATTCTGAAATCTTTGCAAATCCTTTTTTCTGTTTTTAATACTGTTTTAAAACACCAGATATTTTTACAGTCCATCCAGCAAATTTATTATTTAAAATTATATTAAATCAATCATAATTTTCTGAACTGATGCAACTTCTTTGACTCAACTCTAACACAGATTTATTACTCATAAAATAAGTATAAGGATAATATAATAATAAAAATTATATTTTTAGATAATTAAATATTTATTGAACGGTTATATAAAGCTTTTCTTTCCTTTTCTCTACTTTTTGGATTTTTTCATAAAAATTCATAAAATTTTTTTGGATAAGACTGTTGGATTATATCTCCATACTCAGGATTTAGTTGCTGAGTTTAAGGTTTTCCTGAAAAGCAAGGATCTCCTAAAACTAATAGTTTTTAATTACAAGCATTATGCATTTTTCCAAATTTGAGGCCTAAATTCTCTAAAAATAAATAAGAAATTTAGGATGAAAACAAAATTAGGAAAACCAGGGAAAACTAGGGAAAACTAGGGAAAACTAGGGAAAACTAGGGAAAACTAGGTAAAGGTAAAAAAAATATGCAATTTCTTCTGCTTAGAATAGATGAAGAGATCCAAGCTCTTTCACAGAACCTGTCAGAAGCAGCAAAGGCACTGACAACTCAAATGTGAAAACACAGATATATGCAAGACATGTGAGCATGAAGGTAGTATTATGATCTTTTTACATCAGCACCTTTGGGCATAGTGGAAAGACACACCTCAGGCCTGAAGTTCATTGCCTAAATTCAGTTTTTTCCCATAGATTTCTTTTAGTCAAAGGAGAGACGCAGATACCTTGAGTGGATGTCTCTGTGAGGAAAAGATAAATCACTCTTTGGCAGTGTCTGCCTACTAGCTCTTTACTAGATTTTGTTTACTGATATGATTTTGAATAGAAAAATATGAGATAATATTTATCCAGTGTACTATGTAAAGACATATTTTTCAATACTTTAAAACTGTCAAGCTTGACTATATTCAAAAAGCCATAAATTTTGTGATCTTCAAGATAATTGTTTATGTATAGACTGCAGTGTTAATCTGTTATCTTTGAGTTCTGTTATCTCTGTCTTGGAGAAGAAATCTAGGCTTGGGAAATGAAGTCACATTTACAGCAGGGATTTTGAGGACAGACTGTCCCTTGGACTATTACTGAAACATTTGTCTGTTTTCCAGCTGTCACACCAGCAGCAGTTTGGAAAACTCTCCAGAGAGTTTTTGAACCCAAGATCACATTTTGCGTTCCTAGCTGAACTATATGCCACTATAAAACTCATGGTAACACATCCAGAGACACAGGTAGTCTAGAACAACTCTGAATTTCCCTGGCTTTAAGGTCCTGGCTGGAAAAGAGCAAAGCTGACAAAAACCCTGGCTAAAACTTTCTCCATTGCTTTTCTTTGTCTTGAATTCCATCTAAATATCCAGTTAGGAAGCACTTTTTTTGATTGCAATTTATTTTACTTTGCAACTAATTGTGGATGTGAACACACCATCTCTGGATTTTCTTAACAATTGTCTGTTCAGGAAATTCCAGAGCTGCAAGGCAAGGTCTGCAAATGAAGACTCCTTTTGGCTTACCTTTCTTCTCCCTATTAATTTATCTTACTCCATGAGCAAGTGCAATTGCCAATAAAAAGCTTCATAATCTGTCTTTTGATTTAGATGAAAATGTGACAAAATTTCTCTTGGAAAGATGCCTGTCATTTGACATCAGAGCTCTTAATAGATTTGCTTTTCATCTGGCTGTTGGGTTGAGTGAGCTGCCATCTGCTGATGCTTCTACTTCCCCCATCACATTTCTTGAGTGTTTGATTCTGATGATACAGGCTGGAGGGCTCCTTTCTCAAAGGAATGGAATCCACAGCAGGACTTGGGAAATTTATTGTGAGGGTACAAATAAGTTCTTTCTACATCAGCTATTTTAATGGAATGGTGACTGCTTCTGGGAGCTTCTATGAAACCATCTTTTGAATTGTTCTGTTGGTTCATTTTAGCTTCCAAAATCCTTCCAGTATGAGCTTTTTTCATACTACACATTTGTATTCCATTCAGAAGGGGTGTTCATGCTCTCAATTGTAATTATGGTAGTTATGTATTTAGCCAAAGACTCACAAAATAATGTAGAGGTGTTTACTGTTTTTCACTGATTCTACAGGGAGCTAGATTCCTACATCTTGCTCTTAGAACTGGAGGGTCATTTCAATCCTTCCCTTGATACTCAAGTTACAAGTGTCTCAGGTGGTCCAGCTTCTCTGTACTGAAAAGACTTAACAGAACATCATGGTCTTTAAACAGGTGTTGTAAATATAGCAGATTTATTTTCATTCTATATGTAAAAGGCCAAAATCAAAGTAGCTCATGTGGTAGATGCTGGAGTATATCTTGACATCTTTTCTGAGGGCACTGAGAGATCCTCAGCTGAAATCTAAAAACTGAAAGCTACAAAACTAAATTATATATATCACATATGTTTGATTCAATGCTACCTTGGTATTTGTAGCTTTTAAAGTATATTGATATATTTTTAAGGAAAACTCAAAAATAATTTCAACATGGCATTGCATTTCGCTGCGCTATATTGCCTTGTAGTGGCTTGTGCCCCTATATTCTTTGTGAGTCAGCTTTTCTTGTGTAAACTTCATCTCCCTTAAAGTAACAGGAGGGCAAAGTGGCCCAAGTTACATTAGAAAAGGCAAATTTTTAATGTGAAAAGAATGAGAAGCGACAAATCCGAATTACAGATCCTTTTTGGCCAAATCACAAGAGAGAATGAAGAAAGTTCAGTGGTTATCATTTCCATTCTCATTCTCTGGGGTAGTGTCAAACACAGCCATTTTACTCCTGATGTGTCACTCTGGAAAGTGTCTGTACTTATGGTCTGATCCACTTACTTGGCTGCCCACTGGGTCTGCAGATAAAAATGTCCAGACTAACAAGACTATCTATACTGTACAAAGAACAGCCCTTTTTGCTGCAGCAATGTTGTCAGCAGCACCACACAAAAGGAAATTTACCTTTTCTGTCTAACATGAGGTTAATAAATGTAATTTGAGACCCACCTACACACACACATAGACACACACATACATACACACATACTTACATATATTTGGGTTCAACATCAAAAATGTGATTTATCTCAAAATAGGGGAAATGTAAGACTATGATATATAAGATAAAGAAATTAATACTTTTCTACCTTCAGAGTTGGTATGACATTGGTTGGAAAACAATTTTCAGTTTTAGAAGGTAAGACTTCAGAAGAGATTTATATATGTGAAAGGAGTGCTAAGACAAAAAAAAATACAGCTTTCTTTACAAATATTGGAAATTCATGTATAAGCCTATATATAAGTCTGGAGCAGCCACTGAAAATTAGCTCCCCCTGTATGACTGTAAGACTCATAAGATTTCTAAGACCTTCTAGAAAAACTTTGTGAAGTACTTTTCCCTACTTTCTCCAAAAACTTTGCTGCGTCCACGGTTTATGCAGTGGAAAATCATTTGTGTGAATTTGTTCATGGGCAAAAATGTCCCATCATTTGCTTCTAGGGGCCTATCATTCTTCTGACAAACTCTTTAACATTATAGAGCTGAGAAGCTGTTTTCAGGTATCTATAGCTTTTAGAAAGTGAAATAATCCTTAAAAGACCAGAAAGCTCTTAACAGACAAGTAAATTTTAACTCCACAAGACATCTCTCATTAGTGCTTTTTTTTATTTAATGTTACTAATGGATACAGTGTTATCACTTGTTCTCAAACCTAACCTTTTTTTTGAAAGATGTTAATATTTTAGTTCTAATAATCTAAATAAGTAACAATGAGAACAACTGAGATAAGATTTCTTTCTTTCAATTAGTCACTGGAAAATTAGAGAGATGCAGACCTGCAGAGTTAACAATTTATTGGAAAGCTGCAGTTGAGCACAGCCATTAGAAAGAAAATGCGGGTCTTTATGACATTTGGTTCTATTTCATGCATATCGGAAAAAACGGCACAGGCTGCTGCAAAAGTGTCAGCTCTAATTTGTGGTGCTGTTAACATGAAGAATGTGGAAATAGACGTTCAGCAAATTATGAAGCATCTTTGCAGGTTAAAAATATACGTTTTTTGGCTACATGTCTGTTTTACTACATGTTAATGAAAGTAACATTCATGATGTGCTGGGTCTTTTGTGACTCTCATTGACTAGATAATTCACGAGTTTGAGTATCAGCTTACTATTTCTGGAAATATGCAGTTTGTGTTGCTGGACAATCATGAGTTAATATTATTCATGTTTACTAAAATGAATTTTAGTAAACATGAATAATATTTTAGGCAAATTTTAGGCTGCAGGGATTTATTTGTTTCCTTTGTTTCAGGTCACATTCAGCTGTGATTTAAGACTTCATGGTTGCTGAAGAAAACCACCAGATATCAAGATGTCACCTTTTGTAAGGCTGCGTGGTGAGTGAAGTCTGTTAAATCCACATAAAATCTTTAGGAGGGATAAAGTAATAAAACCTAACACATGTTTGTGCCACTGGTAGAAATCTGAAGTGTCCTTTGAGTTTGGTGTAAATATAGGCTCTTCAGAATTTTAAGTTTATCTTGAATATCATTTAATGACAAATTTTGCATGTCATTAAATCCCAGGAATAGGTTAGTTACTTTGGTAAAAGGTACATTAATTTAAGAATTTATAATTCATTGCAAATCTCTTTATGAAAGGTTTTGAAGGCAATATGGAAAATCAGTACCTCCTTTGCTGCTGTCTGTTTCTCATAATCTCACAAATCCTCACAGACTCATAATTTTGAGTTTCTGGATGTGTCTCTGTATAATGGTGAATTGGCACATGGTCAGCTTTATTTCTCAATATGCATATTTTCAAAGTCCAAATCTGGCACAGGAAAATATATTTTAGGGTTCATGTGATTGCACTGCCCAATCCACTCTGAAATGACAGCTTCAGCGTTGAAACTGAGACCTCTGATTTGTGCTTGAGCTGAGAAACAGAGGTCACTGGAGACAGAGAGGTCACTGCCTTATTTTAAAAACCAGGGAAGTACAGATTCATCTTCCTCCTTAAAATCCATATTTGACAAGCTTTTCTGAAGGGCAACCCCTTCTTTGGCATGCTTTTGGGGAGCTATGAGGTGTGTGAAGAACAGCCACCATAAGGAGAGCATGCAGATCTGGAAATCCCACTAGGGCAGCCAGTAAGCTGCCTCCAATTGAGCTGGGAGTCAGCAAACATGATGATCAAGGATAGGAGATTAACCATGGGCAGCACTTCCACCCTTGTCACTGCTTTAAGTGGAAAATGTCACCGCTGAATATTTTAAGGAAATTTAAAAAATCAAAAGGGAAAAGGCAATTCCTTCTCAGGAACCTAACAAATGCCTGACAGGAACAAATCAGTGGCCCATGAAGGAATCATTGTGTTTCTGGCAGCAGGGGAGCACATAAAGTTGGCTATTCTTTATGGTGTAAGCCCTGGAAGCCAGAGCATCCACTGTCGTGGCATTAGCAGTTCCTGAACAGCTAAAAATACCTTCTCTGGCCCAAATGCAGATCCTGAGAACAAATTCTACTGGGCTGCCACCCTGGTTTTGAGGATTTTTCTAAGCCTTCTGAATTGTCTTTCATATTGGAGTCAGAATTTCTACTTTCCCACACTTCTACTGTAAACAATAGCTTTGTTTTCCTAACTGTGCTTTGTTGTTTACATTTTTAGGTAGGAGGAGAAAGTTGATTGACAGTTGTCTTGAGCAATGTGGTTTGGGAGGTGGGATTTCATCCTCCAATCCACAGGCACCTTTGGAAATGTATAAAATTGAGTTTTATAAATAAACTCAACCCTTTTTTCTGCTTGCTCATCACCGTGCCCTAGTGAGGTTCTTTCATGTCGTGTTGCAGCACTGGGCTATGTCTTATACCGCTCCTCTCCTCTCCAATCAGACAACCCTCAGGAAATAAACTGGAATAGGGGAAGAGGCTGTCATCTTCAGCAAGGACTTTCAGACACTGCTACCCCTGTAGGTTTCCGAATCAGCATGCCAGCCTTTGTGCCCTTTTCTTTTTCCTGTCTTTCTTCACCTCCATCACCTTCCACCATCTTCCAGCTAACAAAGCACTCTGGAGGTTATTCCACTGAAATGTATTTTGCAATGTAAAGCACAAAATTGAGAGAAAATTAGTTAATACATTGAAATTGGGTGTTTGATCTGCTCACATGTTCTGCTGATCATCTATATCTTTATCTTATGATGGATTGTTTGCATTTCATCTTTTTAGAGAATTAGCTTTCAGGGAAGAAGCTCTTATCTCCACTGGTCTAGTACCTGTCTAGGTCCCTTTCCTGCATGGGCCCTAACGACTTACACACCAAACATGGAAAACAAATACAAAGAAAGAGGAAAAATTCTGCAGGCAAATTGAAGCAAGGCCCTGCTCGAAGAAAAAAATGTATACCATTATTCAAACTGGATATGGGAATGTCATCTGTTTTCTCAGAGGTGTGCAAACACGTCTGTAATTCAAAGATGTATGAATAACACATGTTCTCTTTCGACCTGGCCAAGATCTAAAAATTTTGATGTTTGAACTTGATTTATATATTACACATCTTTATCTCTTCGTTATGGCAATTCTTCTTGTCAGACTGCAATGATTCAAATGTTAATCATATTTAGTATCATCTGCACTATATATTATACTGCCTAATAATTTCCAAAAGCTACTCTTGGTATAATGTAAAGTAAGAAACATTTTAAAGAATGGGTTCAGACACTGATATATGGATGGAGTCAAATGTGCTCACTTCCCCCAGCCACACTTCCATGAACAGAGAACATAGAGAACATGTGTTTTCTTCAGGGAATGCAACACAACTGTAATATTAATTTACTTTCCTGATTTTTCTCAGGTTGTCTTGTGTTTCTATGAGTCAGTGCTGGATGAATGTCTTATGAAGTCATTAGTTTTTTTAAAAAAATAAGAGAGAGCAGTTTCCTGACACTTGTATCACCTGAGGATGCTGACTGCCCATTTCTTTGGAAAATCCGAAGACAGCTCTGTCTTAGGTGAATGTTCCTATGTTACACAGCCACTACTACATTCCCTGTGACCTGACTGAAAAGCTTAGTTAAGACTGGATGGATCTGCAGCACAGACACACAGCTGGCTGGGAAGCTTAACTTAATTTCTGCAAAAGATTTTATGTTTTGAAAAATGTTGGGAAGGGGATGAAAAGTCAAACTCTCTGTTTCCACTACAGGAACATGTCCATATTTCTGAAATCCATTGCACTCTCCAGGCTCCTTCAGTCTCTGACAGCCTGCTGGGGAGCACTGGAGCCTGGGAGCTGGGAAGAACCCTGGGACATGGCTGCCTGCATCTGCCTGAGGATGTTATTAGACCAGGGAACTGCAAGGACCTGCACTATAAGACTGTCACATGAGTGGCCAAGAAGCAAGGAAGCCAGGTCCTCATAAATCCCCATTTTCCTATGGGGAAACTATCTGTTACAAAATTTCCTCAAGTATACCTTCCTAGAAGAAAATATTTTCTTTATTTTTTTTATGCTGAGGCAAGAAAGTGGTGCAGCTGTTTTTTCCTGAGTCCATCTTCAGTGATAGAATAAAGGAAAAACAACTGCAGCTCTGTGTTGCAGGGTCACAGTCCTGAGATTACACGCAGAAATTTCTATTACCATTAGCAAAAAAATGATACAATTGATATGTATTTTAGAAACAAAGTGATCTGTTCAGTATGATTACCGGACCATCCATTTTCATTACTTGGATGGATTGTGAATATTCTATTCCAGAATTTTCCAAAGACTTTAATTATGAGGGAATCCTCCTTTTCAAACTTAAAGTCATTAGTCTGGTTTTTTCAAAACACTGCCTTCCTCCATAAGGAGGATTCAAAGTACCTTTGGATATAGAGGAGAATAGAATTACTAGCAATGAATTTAATCATTATTTTCTCAGTATAGATATTTTCTTTTAAAAAGGAGAG
Organism: Hylia prasina; assembly: GCA_013397195.1. Taxonomy (NCBI): domain Eukaryota; kingdom Metazoa; phylum Chordata; class Aves; order Passeriformes; family Sylviidae; genus Hylia; species Hylia prasina. Next base: position 1,701,464 of record VYXD01013973.1, read on the forward strand.
TGTCACTACAAGGCATTAAAAATACCTAAATTTGACCACAGAATCACTGTGATAGGATCCAGAAAGGAGTTCTGAAGAAGGTCTAGATTTGAAGCTGGATCCACCTAACTGGACCATGTTGCCCAGTCACCTCCAATTGCGTTGCAACTGTCTTTAAGGACAGAGGTTCTACAACCTCTGTGAGTGATCCATTTCAGCTCTTGACTATATTGTAAAAAATTATTTACCAATAGCTGCCAATTTGTGGCACATCATTTGGCTATGTACTTTCAAGAACAGTCTGGCTTTATCTCGTCTATGAATCTCTTAGACGGATGAGGTCAGCGTTAAGATTTCTCCTTTAACCTTGTCTTCTCCAAAGAAGCATAAACTCAGCTGTTTCAATCCCTGTTGCCTTGCCCTGGACCCTCCAGTCCGTCAATGTCTTTTTTGCACTGAGGAGTCTAAATCCAGACACTTCTAGAAGTAGCTCACATGGGCTGACTAGAAAGAAATAAAGAAATTATTTTTCCCACCTGCTAGCTACACTCTTGTTAACAGCTCAGTGTTAATTAATCTTTGTTTTTGCAAATTTTGACTGCTGATTAGTGCTTGACTTGGTGACCGCTGGGAACACTGGACATCTTCTACAAAGCTGCTTTTTTCCCCAGGCAGATCACAGCCTGTACTGCAGAGGTTATTCTGTCCCACCTGGAAGACTTTGTATAATTTTCTTTTTAACTACATGAGGTTCTTCTCTGCCCATTTCTTTAATCTGTCCAGATCTATCTGTCTTCATCTCCTCCGTGCTGGCTACTGCCCACGATATAGCATTGCCCACAGACCTGCAGAGGGTGTTGAACACTATCAGCCTCTGGGAACACCATTGGGAACTGGCTTCTGGTTAGACTTCATATTGCAAAACCTTCTATGTCTGTGACGTATTCACACACCCAACAGCAGGAAGTGTTTGGGGTTATCTGTCCACTACTGCTCTTTGACAGAAACTGATTAAAATGTTTGAGGTTTGGATGTTTGGTTGGATGGTTCAGGGGTTTGTGGGGTTTTTTGTGTTTTTTTTTGTTTGTTTGTTTGGGTTATTATTATTATTATTTTATTTTATTTCTTTTTAATTTTTTTTAATTTCCTCATTGATTTCTGTTCCTGAAATCAGGAACGCTCCAGTTTAACCAACTTTGTTGACATGCTTTTGAACACACCTCTTGTCTGACGCCCTGCTTTCCTATTTTACTAGCTGAAACAGAACCAAAACCTAGGAACCACTTAAAGTGGAGTTATCTGTTGCCACAAGATAGACAGGGGCACATAGCAGGAAAGAAGCAAAACATTGTCTGCTTGCAAACTCACAGCCTCTTAGAGGTTTGCATTTGTCCTGCCAATTTAAGCATGAATGACAAACAGCAACAGAAAGCATCGTATTATACTGTATTCTCAAATGCTGAATACCTATATGGATTTCATTAAGTTTTCATTAGTTCAGTGAAAAGCCCATCTGTGAACTCCAGTGAACACAACACAGTAACATGGAATCCAAACAGAACATCTGGTAAACTCTAAAGAAAGTTCAAACTAGTCTGTGACTGACTCTGGAAAAAGTAAATTTTAAAACAAAAAAACACTCTTCCAATTCATGACTCAAAAAAAACCACACTGTTCATTAACAGACACTCAACATAATAAAAACTGTACAACACAAAGAGAATTTATTTACATTTATTAGGAATAAGGAAAATAGGTTGCTTCATTTCACTGAGAAACCCTGCATCCATTCATATGACAGTTCAATTCATTTCCAGTTTTCCAGCACTACTGACACTAATTTTACTGTGTTACAGGCATACTTGCACCAAAATGTCCATAAGCTTCTAAAAAGCACTTTAAGGCTCTGCTTAGCATAAATTTGGATAAAAAATTGTTGACAATGGTGGCAGGAGCTGCTGAGAACTAAAGTGACAAATGTAGCCCTTAAATAAGCTTTTTTTATTCACTTTGTTCTGTGAAGTGACCGAAGACCATGTAGCTGCCACGGCCACTTGCCCCTACCCAACACCATTTCTGCTAGCATGAGATAACTTTTACTTAGCTACCTGCTGACAGCCTGGAACAGAAACTGATAATGTTTATTAAGAAAACACTGGTCTTTATCACAATTCTATCAATTTAACAGAATTTTAAAGTAATGCCCCCTATTTAATAGTTGAAGGGAGATGACAGTGCATTTGGATTATGGATTTTTTCTTTCCTAGTATGAGGATTGATTGACTGCTGGGAAGGCAGCAGTACTTCAATCTGTTTTTCTCTTGCTGAAAAACAAAGGGCTTTATAAATACCAGGATCATATGAGCTAGGAAAGCCAAAATACATCTTTAACTTCTTTTCCACTGATTACTTTGTGCATTACAGTTTTGAGGCCCAGCTAATATGGGAGAACTCCAGAACTGAAATTGTTGTATAAAGTCAGTTTCAGAACAATGTAGCCACAATAATCCTAGTTCTGATGACATCCATAAATCTTCATACCGGGGAAAATATGAGGTGCTAAATAAGGTATATTTATATTGTAATTTGTTCATGAAATCTAAAGTTGGAAACTGAATGAAACAATTAAATATGTACTTATTTTTCCTAAAATTACCAGAACAGATATTATCATAAAGTTTGAATGTGTGTGTGACTTTGCTTCTATTTTTAGGTATATTGAAGGCCTAGAAAATGTCAAGAAAATGTAATTTTGTGGAAAAATCTGTGCTGTGGACATGAAAAAGTTGAATGAGATTTCCAGAACAGTGGATCATCTTGTCAGCTGGTGAAAATTAGTATGATTTGAGCATACTTCAAGAATGTATGCTAGCATCATCTGATAGCTCTGTGAAATAAAATAAATCAACCCCAACTTTTAAGAATGTTTTTAACTATTTCTTTTTAGATTAAAATTAAAATGTGTAAAACTTACCTGAGATTTTCCTTTCTGTGTCGCAAGAAATCTTAATTGATGTGCCTGAAAACATTTCTGAGTTTCTTTATTTCTTGAACAAAGCAAGCTGTATTAATGTCAAAACCTTTTCAAAAGTTTGTTATATATTTTATATTTTAGTGAAAATACAAACATTTATTAGAAAGTGGATAATTTAATACAGTAACTGCTCTTTAGCAAATTATAAACTTGTGTAGAGGTTGAGTGCTGAGACAATGAACTATTCTTGTAGTGTAAGAAAACATCTGTTTCTTACAAACTTAAGGAAGATAGAAAGGTTTAGTATATGTATCATTCTAGTTGTTCTCAATTACAGTTGAATCAGTGGGCTTTTTTCTTTATCCTGTTACAGTATTTTCTTAAGCTTTTTTTTGTGGAAGAGGCCCCCAATGCTGTTTGTTATTTTTTGTTTGCTCTGTTTTGTTTTGTAAAATCTGCACCTTGTAAATGAATGGTCCTTTTTTCTATATTAACTTTGTCCATTAGGGCTGGCATCAGCAAGGGCAGGGTGACCAGTGTCCCAAATCATATTACAAAAAGTAACAAGGAGTATTCCCTGCCGCACATGCATTGTTTCAGAGTCAGTAACGAAAGAAGCTGTGAGAAAGAAGTGTCTTCTAGTCATTGTTATTAACCAGGAAAGGTGTATTTCATAATATGAGCGACAAAAGAAACAATGGTGTGAAATACTCCAGATGCAAGAAATGCTAAAAAAACTCGGGGAACTTCAAGTTCTAAGGAGTGATTTCTTCTTCATTGTCTGACTTCACACTATGACAGCAGCTTTCCCTCCTGCTCCCTGAAGAGATGTGTGGGGCCAACCTAAACATAAAGAAGGAAACATTATCTTTGTAGCTATGTGGGGTTCCTGCTGCTGATAAGTTTTGCAACACAGACTGGCAGTCTGTGGTTACAAGTCACTGGTGATAGGAGAAAGGTCTATGCAATCATGAATGGCATTGGGGGCAAACTGACTGCTAGTCCAGTAAAAGAGCTCAGGGTTTGTCATCAGGATCAAAATAAGGCAGAGGTGGCTGTGGAAGATAAACAGGGACATTAAGGAGAGAGAAAGCCCATTCAGAAGGCCACTGGTGGGGAAAGACTACTAAGCAAAACAGACTTTTAATCTGAATTCATATAATTTGTCTCATGTTTCTATTCAGCTGCTAGTCATTCATTCGTGTCTTATTTTCACATTCTTACAGCTCTATATTCCCACGACTCTTTCCAAAATGGTTTCAAAGTCTTCATCAATGAGGAATACATGATCATGGTAATTTTCCACATTTTCCCTGTTATTGGGAAGATGAGATCAATTGCCTAAAATAGAAAGAAACAATTTATTGTGGTTTATGCCCCATCTGTGTTATCTGAACTTTATTTTCTGTTTAAATCCTTTTTTTTTATGCCAGGCCAAACCTTCAAAACCAAGCGTTGTTTTATCTAGCTATGTCACTACTCTTCATATTTTTGACAGTGACATTATAGGTCATTCAGTAGCTAAGCACTATCTTTGGTTTTTTATTTGTCTGTTCTCACAGATTTTTTTTCTTTTCGTTTTGCAAGGTGCCTTGAATGTGAAATATAAATCTTGTAGAATTCTTTCTACAATTAAGGCTTAGAAGAATCTGATGAGGAAAAAGTCATCTAAAACAAGTAAGGGAGGGAGGAATTTGCTAAAAAGAAGAAAAGACAACAGAGAGAAGCTGAGATGAAAAAGGAAAGGAATGTGCATGGGATAAGGGTTGCTTTGGTAGCTGCCAGACTGATAGCTGTCTGAAATGACTACTTCACAATAACCATTACTTAATGTCTCCTGTGAGGACATGAAATGGAGGAGTTCAAGGTCCTTAGGGGCAGTAAGGAAGGTGCACAGCACATTCACCTCTCTGGACTTGAAGAGAGCAGACTTTGGTCTCTTCAAGAATCTGCTTGGTAAGTTACCATGGGATAAAGATCATGGGGGAAGAGAGGCCCAAGAAATCTGGTTAATGTTCAAGGATTACTTCCTCTAAACTCGGGGACAATGAATCCCAATGAAGATGAAGGCAATAAAATGCTAAGAGGGCTGTCATATGTACAAGCAAGAAGTTTGTGACAAATTCAGCACACAAAGGAAGCTTACAAAGGGTAGAAGCAGAGACAGGCAGCCTGGGAGGAATGCAGAAAAAAATGCTCAAAGGGGTTGGGTTAGGAAAAAAACTGCTCAGGGATTGGGTTAGGAAAGCTAAAGCCCTGAGAGAATTACATCTGTCTAGGGATGTCAGTGATAATAAGGAAAGTTTCTATAGGTATGTCAGTGATCAAAGGAAGACTAGGCAAAATGTGGTCTCCCTCTGGAAGGAAACAGGAGGCCTGGTTACCCAGGTTGGAGGAGGCTGAGTGACTTTTCTCCTTTAGTTCACAGACAAATGCACCAGCCGCACCACCCAAGGGAAGGCAGGGACTGGGAGAATGAAGCACCACCAGTGCAGGAGAAGATAAATTCTAGGACCATCTAAGGAACCTGAAGGTGAACAAGTCCATGGGACCTGATGAGATGCAACTGTGTGTCTACCAAGAGAAATGGTAGGAGAAGTGACTAAGCCACTATCCATCCTATTTGAGAAGTCTTGGCAGTTTGTTGAAGTTCTCACAATCTGGAAAAGTGGTAACATAACTTTCATTTTTAAAAAAAGGAAAAAATATCTGAAGGACAGTCAGTCTGATTTTGGTGCTTGGCAAGGTCATGGAGCAGCTCTTCCTGGAAACTATTCTAAGACACGTGGAAAATAAGGAGATGATTGGTGGCAGTCAGCATGGTTTTACTGAGGCCGAATTGTGCCTAACAAATATATGGCCTTCCATGACATGGTTACTGAATTTTTGGAGAGGAGCAACTGACATCATCTACTTGGACTTGTGCAAAACATTTGACACTGTCCTGCATGTCTTCCTGGTGTCTAAACTGGAAAAACATGGATTTTCTGACTAGAAGGCTTAGTGGATAAGGAATGAGCTGGGTGATCACACTCTGAGACTTGTGGTTAATGGCTCTATGTCCAAAGAGAAAGTGGTGATGAGGGGCATCCATCAGGGGCTGGTATTGAGAACAGCACTATTTAACATCTTTGCTGGTGACATGTACAGTAGGATTGACAGCACTCTCAGCAAGTTTGTCCACAGAATCACAGAATGGTTGGGGTTGGAAGGGAATTTGCAGCTCATCTAGGCCAACCCCCTCTAAAGTAGGTTCACCAAGACCATGGTGCACAGGATTTCATCCAGGCAGGTTTTGACTATCTCAGGGGAAGGGGATTCCACAACCTCTCCACAAAACCTGTTACAGTGGTCTGTCACTCTGAAATGACAAAAGCAAGCTGTGTGGTGCACACTGGAAGAAAGGGATGCCATCCAGAGACAGGCTGGAGAGTTGGCCTGTGTGAACCTCATGAAGTCCAAGTGCAAGGTCCTGCACGTGGGTTGGGGAAATCCGAAGCACAGATATAGGCTGGAAAATGAGTAGATTGAGAGTAGTCCTGGAGAAAAGGAGTTTGGGCTGTTGGTGGAGAAGCTGCTGACCCAGCAACACATCCTTGCAGTGCAAACATATCCTGGCTACATCAAGAGCAGTGTGGCTATCAGGTCAGGGGAGGTGATTCTGCCCCTCTACTCTGCTCTCATGAGACCCTACTTACAATATGTCCATCTCTTGAGCCCTCAAAACAAGAAGGACATGGACCTGTTGGAGCAGGTCCAGAGGAGTCTATGAAGATGGTCAGAGGGTAGGATTACCTCTCCTGTTAAAACTGAGAGGGTTGGGGTTGTTCAGCCTGGAGCAGAGAGGGCTCCAAGGAGACCTTATAGAAGCCTTTCAGTACCCAAAGGGGGCCCACAAGCAAGCTAGAGAGGGACTTATATGAGGGCATGTAGTGATGAGACAAGGGGTAAATGGCTTTAATCTGAAAGAAGGTAGATTACATAATAGATATTAAAAAGAAATTCTTACCTGTGAGGGTGGTGAAGCACTGGAACAAGCTGGCCAGAGAAGTTGTGGATCCCCCATTCCTAGAAGTGTCCAAGGCCAGGTTGGATGGGGCTTTAAGCAACCTGATCTAGTGGAAAGTGTCCTTCCCCAGAGCAGGGAGGTTGGAACTGGATGACATTTAAGGTCCCTTTGTCCCCACACCAGTCTGTGGCACCATTTGGAAAATACTTCAACCCCAAAGAATTGATTTGCAAATAAAACTAAAATCAGCTTAGCTTATTTAGCTTTTGCCTGAAATAAAGTGCTTGTGCTTTTTTTATTTTTGCTTTTTTATTTTTTTGTTTGTTTGTTTGATTTTTTTTTTGCGTTTTTTTTGGTTTTGGTTTTTCATTTTTTGGGTTTTTTTTGGTGGGGAGGGGAATACTGTTTTCAAATGGGAACTTGTGTGCAAGAGTTAAATTCTGTTGGAATACCTTTTTGGTATAAGGTTTGCTGTTCATTTCCTTCTGATTAGATGGAGTTTCAGCATGTTTCTTATACATGGGGCTGCTATCAAGGTCTGATTCTGATTTCATTTATATAGCACCATTTTATACCAGCATACCCAAATAACCTTATTGGAGAGATTCCTGATTTAGTCTGGTATGAGATCAGTATCAGGACTTTAAGATTGTTTGAATAGATGCCTTCTCTGTTTAACAGCCAAGATGAAAAAAAGTTTGGATCAAACTACAAATATTTTTTGCTTCTCATCCTTGCTGAAATGAAAATGTAGTAAAAATAGTTTAATACAATACAACGCACTGGCCTGAGATGAAAGGTTTCATATATTCTAAGTAAAACAAAAAAGGGAGGATACACAAAATAAAAACTCCTTAAGCTGCTGCTGTTCTCTTTCTCTCCCTTTTAGTCACTAGTTCAAGGTTAGACTTTTCCCTCATACTTGGAAATATAGGTCCAGATACTGCATTTTTGGAGTCATTTCAAGACAATACCTTAACAACCAAGCTATATGCCATTCCAAGAGAAAAAGTGATCTCCTTTTCTATGATATTTTTACACCCACTTTAAATGGCATTCATCACAGCACACAAGGCAAATTCATCTGATCAAATTCAGATGTCTACATCTAGATATCCCCAATTTCCTTTAAATAATAACAAGAAATAAGAACTTTGAGGTTTTATTACCTTAAGAGCTAAAATAAGCATGACATTTTTCTTTGACCTTCAAGCTGTAAATGTGCATTGCTGCGTTATGCCACCAAGCTCTCTTACTGTATGCCAGACAACTTTTAATGCCACAGAAGACACTTCTGTCTACACTGTCATCTACAGTGCCAGCTCTCAGGGTGTGCACACATCATACAGACACTCTGTTACTGTGTAAAACCAATGGATGCTGGGCAGGTATGGATATGTTTTCAAGTGTCCAGGATATCAATTTTATCTATTTCACATTTTTATCTGAGGAATGTTTTGCTACTTTCCAGTCAGATTTAAGCCAGGGCAATTAAAAATACAAATGTACTCAGTAATTTATAACATTTAACTGAGAAAACTGCAGGTGTTTTTGAGACAAAAGTGAGAAAATTAAACACAAATATCATTTATTCTACTTGTATGATCTAAACATCTAAATAGAACTTGTTTCTGACTCTCAGCTAGGACCAGATAATGGCCTATCTGGTCTATTCCACTTTGGAATAACCACAGATTATTCTGTGTCCTCCTCTAGGTGTATTGTAACAACAGTCTAGGTGATTTAAACTTAGAATTCTACTACTTTTTTCTGAATATCGAATGGGCACTTACAAAAGGCACAAGTGTAACATGGAAATGTAAAGTGGTTCATGCAGAGCAGAGCTGTTAAAACAGGAGTATCCTAACACATCACCTCACAGAACCTTCCAGCTTGATGGCACTCAAGAGGGGGAAGACACTGAGTTAAAAGTTTAAAGCGGACCAGGACTTGAAGGCCCTGCCATGTGGATATATAAACAATAAAGGCAAAGCCTTTAAAGCCATTATGTCAGACCTATTCTACTCTATTTTTCCCACAGTCCTTAGAAAAACAAAAACTGGTGAATCAAGCCTTTTTCCCAAATATTTATCTAACACTTTACCCCCCCAATATTTATGTGGTTTTAGACATATTAAAAAAAATAATTGTTTGCAACTAATCAGTAAATTCAGACTAAATTTGGAAATTTTGCAAGAATGAAAGTATATTTAGATTTAAAGACATTCAACACTTGAAAAAATAGCTTTAAACACAGTTAGTCTGAGATGCACTCAGAAGCTCTCAAAAATTATGCACCAAACTGCTGTCCTCTCTTTGCATTGCATCACCCTTACATCCCTCAGCAGCCTACAGGATTTACAGGTAGACTAGATAGCTCTCCATTATATGATGATCACATCCATGACCTCAGTAAGAACAGAAATGTCCCCCTGCTTCTGTTACCTGGCAACAGGGGAAGGTCTGCTGTGTTACATAGTGCTGATTTCTTATGCTGTACACACATTTTAAAGGCATTATCAAATTCTATAAATTGTTGTATCTCTTTATCCCATCCCAGCTTATATAAATCAGTACTTGAATAAGAATTTGGGATCACTCAAATGAAAATTCAGGGAGTGAATGAAGTACCCCTTTGTATTTCTCTAAGTGGATCACAATCTCAGTAGAGAAAAAAGTACACTGCTGATGCCAAGAAAGAGGAGGAGAGCAAGAATTCTGCTGCAGAGGATTTGTGAGGTGTGGAGTTATTTTAATATTGCTGGATGAAAAATCTGTTACTAAAATAAGAGTTGGGAATGAATCCACTTCCACCAGAGTGGAAGAATGTTGGCTTCAATAGTTTTAAATGCTCCAATAAAAATGCTACATTTTTATAATTCTATCTATGTTCACTTTCAACTTGGTCTCCATAAATTGCTGACACTTGATGAAAGCTTGGCCTAGGCATTTCATTTTCATTAGTTTTGTCTATAATTCATTATTTTGTGGAGAAAAATACATTAAAATCTGAACAAAAACAAGTTGTACACATGAAGCTTATGTGGTATATATCATGGAATGACACAGTTCTAGGACATAGCAAGAGTGTAAACATGCTAAAATAGACATTAAATGTTAAGGCATAAACCTGATCTGAAATGCTAAAATAATGTGCAATTATTTCAGAATTTTTGCTTAAGAAATGTATATTTCATGACTTAATTTCATGTTCATCTGAAAAAGCAAATAAGATAGTGTTTCCAGGAAGAATTTCTTAATTTTATTTAAAAAACAACAACAACAACAACAACAAACTTGACTGAATTAATGTCATGGAAAGAAGGGTTTACTCAGTTTATAAAACACATCTTTCTCTTCCATATTTTTAATATCACCAAAGGAGGAGCAGGGATACTTCAGTGAAACATTTTTTCATCAGATTTTTTTCTCAATTCTATTTTAATTTCTTTTCCAGAGAACCATAAAATCCCTTAGATTGGAAAGGATCTATGAAGATCATCTTGTCTAACAACATGCTCAGGGCAGGCTCAGCCAGATCAGGCTTCTGAGGGTCATGTCCATTTGGGTTTTGAATATCTTCAAGGAACAAAATTGTCTCTGTGCAGCCTGGTCCAGAGTCTGAAAATCCTCAGATTTTTTTCCTCCTTATATTCAATGCAAAATTTCCATCCTCTGAATTTTTTTCCTCATCCTGTCTGTGCACCCATAAGAAGAGTCTGGGTCCATCCTCTTTGCATCATCTTTCCAGGTAGTTGTAGGCATCAATAAGATTTCTTCCAAAGCCTCCACTACAGAATGAACAAAATCAGCTTGCTTCCTTAAGCTCTCCTTTCATTTCATGTACTCTAATACTGTGATTATTTTGGCATCTCTTCATCTCTGCTAGGGATACAACTGTATGTTGAATTTTCTTCTTTTTTTTGGTCAAAATTGCAATTAAAAAGCAGTGTAATGACTAGAGACTTCAAATGTGAGGAGCAGGCTAAGATACCCACTGTGTATATTTTGGAGCAGTGATCTGAAGTTCTATTTCTCTTCCAAATTTTTGTTTAATTATTGAATTACAGTTCTTTGTCTCCTTTTCTGCATCTTAGAAATAGTTCAACTTTATATAAATAATAAAATGTTCATTTTGAGGTAAAGAAAGTGAGAGCCTTCAGCTCCAAAGACTGGATATAAGTTCATATCTGTAGGCAAGTGAAACAGGGCAAGGTGCTGAAACTAAATCAGGCAACCTGTGCAAATACCCTTTGAGAATGCTGTTGTTTATAAAGATGTGATCCTCTGGTGAAAGGCAGGAAGTTGTCCTAGCAGAAGTACAGAATGAAAAAATTATTCTGAAATATTGCCTTATTTAACAAAAATAGCAATTTTTTTTGTTTGTTTTTGAAAGCTAATAATTGGTAATACAACATGCTTGCAAATTGAAATATTATCTTTTAACTTCTTTTTAAAGAATGAATTTGAGTTGGATTAAAACATATGTTAATTCCTGAGAACAATTGTCAGACTTTTAAAGCAACTGAATCTGATGTTTAATAACTTAGTAAATTTCTTGGTAGCAAATCCACCAAAAATATGTGTATGTATTCCAAGAGTAAAATTCTACTTGCTTCACTTATGCTGGAGATCTCCATTTTTCCTTGGAAGGGATTACTTTCATCAATATGCTAACCAAGTCCAGGTTTTACAAAGCCTTGAGGACTACAGGCCTACCCCAATGAACAGTTCCACTGACATCATCCGAGTCTTGTCTAAGAAAAAGATAGAATTTGAGGAAATGCACAGTTCTCAAGATTCTAGGACATGGTTTCCATATTGGACAGCAGCAACCCCATAAATCACAAAGATTAAAAGATTAAATGCTGCCAGTATTTAATTTAACACAAGGGTATGCAAAGAAGGAACCGAGCTAACTATTCACTAAAATATTTTTAACATATTGTTACTAGTTAAATTAACTCCCTACTCAGGTTGTGATTCATGCATATGCTTTTAATTTAACTTGAATAACATCAGCTTCATTTCTAAATATTCTAACGCTTCATTTTCCAAAGAGCATAGTTGAAAAAGAATATGAAAACAACTAGAGAAAACCATGCTTAAATAGGTAGCTAAGATTTTGGGTTGCTCATGAGAAGAGGACTAAAGACATCATTCTGCTTTTTCTACTTTTCCAGTTCTCATTTTTGCTCTCTATATTGTAGCAACTTTAGAGAAACAATCTTTTGTATAATCTTTCTCTAAAGATGGTTTTACATTTACATGAAACAAGCCCAAAGAGAGGGGAAAGAATGTATACATTGAATTACCAAAGAATGGAATCATTAAGGTTGGAAAAGGTCTCCAAGATCTTTGAGTCCAACTTTTGACTGAACATCACAATGTCAGTTAAACTGCAGTGCTAAGTGCCTTATGAAACATCCTGTTACTTCTTGAACACTTCCAAGGATGGTCACTCCACCACTTCCCTGGGCAGTTCCTTCCAGTTTTTAACCACCCTTTCACTGAAGAAATTTATCCTTACGTCCAATCCCAACATCCTCTGGTGCAACTTGAGGCGATTTTCCCTTGTCCTGTCACTGGCTGCCGAGGAGAAGAGTCTGACCCCCACCTTGCTACAGTCTCCTTTCTGGGAGTTATAGAGAGCAAAAGGTCTCCCCTGAGCCTCCTTTTCTCCAGCATAAACACCCCCAACTCCCTCAGCTGCTCCTCACAGGACTTGTGCTCCAGACCCTTCACACCTCCATTGCCCTTCTCTAGACTCACTCCAGCCCCTCAATGTCCTTCTTGTAGTGAGGGGCCCAGAGCTGGACACAGAATTTGAGGTGTGGCCTCACCACTGCTGAGTAAAAGGGGACAATCCCTGCCCTGCTCCTGCTGGCCACACTATTGCTGACACAGGTCAGGATGCCATTGGCCTTCTTGGCCACACACTGGCTCATGTTCAGCTGCTGTTGATCAGCGCACCCAAGTCATTTTCCACTGGCCAACTTTCCAACTACTCTGTCCCCAACCTATAGCACAGCCTGGGGTTGTTGTGATCCAAGGGCAGGACCCAGCACTCGGCCTTGTTGAACCTCACACCACTGGCCTTCACCCATTGATGCAGCTTGTCCAGATCTTCCTGCAGAGCTTTCCAACCCTCCAGCAGATCAACACTCCCACTCAGCTTAATGTTTTCTGCAAACATACTGAGCATGTGTGGCCTTGATCCCCTTATCTAGATAATCGATAAAGTTATTAAACAAGACTGACCCAATACTGAGTATAACCATGCCCAATACAACCTCCAAACACCACATCCTACCAGCCCTTCTCTGTTTGTAAACAGAAGGTCTAGCAGGGCACTGCTCCTGGCAGGTTGACTTATCAGCGGCATCAGGAATTTATCTTTCATACTCTCTATCAACCTCTAAGTCCCCATCTTCTTCACTGTGTTGAGTTTCCAGCTGACATCTGACAAGCTGAAGTCTCCCCCAAGGGCAAGGTATATTGATTGTGAACTGTCAGCTTATAAAATACAGTAAGAGAATCGTTGTAACAATTTTCTGCCAGTCCATAACATGGATTTGAAGTGTTCTCTAGACTCAGGCCAGATCTCTGCCATCACCTGAACCATCATCACTACCCAGTGGCTGGTCTGAGAGGACAGAAACAATTGTGAATCATGACTTTTTGATTCCTGCATATGCCACATAAGGCAAGAGGCCTCCAGTTCACTTAGCTAGGCTAGACAAACCTTGAGACTCAGATGAAGTTTGATTAATGTGGTATTACCATAAATACCTCAATTTTCTTCATGTCATACAATTTGTTTGTAGAAACTGCTTTATCTTCGTACCACTACTCCTGCTGAAACCCACTTGTGGAACATATGACCTGAGACTAATGAGACATTTTCCAAGACCATACAGCATGGCTCAGATATAAGCAATTGCCCCTTCCTACTGTTGTGTCTGTCAAGTCTATTCAAAGCATAATCTGCTCAGAGCAAGGTTCTTCTGTTACTCAGTACTGTACAGAGCAGAGCACAGGAATAGTAATCTTTCGTATACTTCTTTGCCCTTCCAGCACAATTAGGAAAATAAAGAAAATAATTAGTTTCCAATTTTATTGTATATTGAAATTTTGTGCCACTTCAAAACACTTTTTCTACTTTTAAAGGTATTGAGAAGTAAAAAATTATACGTTTTCTCATAGATACCCATGCAGATGAGTCACAGAGTTTGCTGTCAGCATACTCATTAAAATGAAATTTAACCTCTTTTTCATTAAACAATTTGCCAAAAATATAAACATATGTTTTTATTCATGTTCTAGTAGCTCTAATCATACATTGGTTATGTTTTTCTTTAAAAATATACATTCTCTTTGAAAAATGTAGAAGTTTTTACTGACTCTAATTTTAGAGTGTAATGGAAAAAGTAATACACACATATCCACTGAGATGAGCCTTATAATTGTTATATATTTAGTGCCACATTCATCATTTCATAGATCGAAAGTCTGCCCTGGCATGCTACATTTCCTGGTGGAAGAAAAGGATAATGGAAAAGTGTTGTCAACGCTCTGCCATAAGGACCTCTCTAGTCAAAAGTAATTTGCCTATACAGAATATTAGACCAATTTTTAAGGAAATGTTGCCATTTTCTGTTCTAGGGACCTGTAGGATGATTACAAAGAATCACAGCTCAAAACGTAAAGAAAAATGTCTATGATTTTCATTTTCTGTAGGGTTGAAAGAATGATTAGCCATCATCTACTGCAAATGTCAGAAAGTTGGAGAAAGCTTATTATTTTTGTTTAAAGAAATCAGTGTAAAAAGGAGCCAGTGTATTTCCTTGAACAACAAACATTGCAATTACAACAGTAAGTAAAACTTATCAAATGAGGTAGCCTGTATTTGCCAGCACTGTATGAATCACATTATAAGGGGGAAGGGTGAGAAAAGAGTATAGGCAATGACTGGTATCAGATGCCAGTCAGATGTGCTCTTTTGTCTGCAGTTGAGCTGATGTTTGATGTTTGATCCTGCTTCTAGACTATTCTTTCTTGCTGAACACAATTTTCCCATTAGAGATACCACACCAAATATTTCAGGACAATAGCATAGGCAATCAGTCCCTGATCTAATTCTCAGAGAAAAGTGGATATTAGATTAAATAATATGAAAAGTAGAGTGCTTTCTTTCAGGTATGCTAAACTAGTTTCACCCTACACCTGGGAAAATGATGTATCCAATCCATTTGTGTTATAGACAGGTTCACCATCTTCCCCTCTTCCAAGGAAGCAGAAGATAAAGGGAGTTTTCTTCATGATTTAAGTGTTAATAAATAAGTTAAAGATCTGGGTAACTAATTCCCTGTCTGAAGAATGTCACTGCAGTAATTATTATTATGATCATTAGTGGGTTTTTTCTTTTTTTCCTAGACAGAAAAATATAATACCCACGCCTGA
This sequence comes from Hylia prasina, assembly GCA_013397195.1. Lineage (NCBI taxonomy): Eukaryota > Metazoa > Chordata > Aves > Passeriformes > Sylviidae > Hylia > Hylia prasina. The sequence continues at coordinate 1,716,889 of VYXD01013973.1, forward strand.
AGGAATAAAGAGCTTTTCTATGGAAAAAAAAAAAAACAAACCCAACTACGTAGCAGTGCAGTGATGTTCTTACAATTTAAATTCTTTCTACTTGAAAACAGTGAAAAAATCTTAATGCCAGCCACTTCCCCTTAGACTAAACAAAATTCTCACAATATTTATTTGCTCCTATAGTTTTATAGTGGCACTTCAAAATCTATAGTGAAGACCATGATGATCCCAAACTGATTTATCATAAATCATTCAGGTTGCGACAATAAAATAGTTTGATATTGATTTCTTTTTTAAAAGAAATATTATATAAAGTTAGACTCAAGAAAACTTCTCAATCTTTCCTCTTCAGCAGAGTCTTGTGGAAGATGAAATGCATGCCTGTGGTTGGTGTTGGTATTCCAAACTTAGCTGGGTTGCCAAGCGTTTCAGCTGGCAATATTTGTTCCTCTAAGCCACAGAGCAGTTCCACTCCATTCTTCTGTTTAAATAATTTTAAGACTTTCCAGAATGTAAAAAGATGGGTTTAATATAGGGGTATTTCCACAGACGGCCCCACTAAGCCCCAGGTTGCATTAAATGTATACAAGTGACATTACAGATGCAAACTGTTTCTTGTTTATGTAACATCAAAGGCATCTCTGGCAAATATTGTAAAACCACATGCACTCACTGGTATCTATACTGAACATAACACAGTTACACTTATTTCCTCATAATTATTTCAATGGTTTAAAAGATACGTATTTGTGATGACTAGTGGTAAATATGCATATCCCACATGTGCACTACTCAGATATTCAAACTTCAAAAGAATATTATTGCAAAGCCAAGCAGTTAGAAGTTATAAAAAGAAGAATTATGCTTGCTTATGGATGCAGCTTTTGATACTGTGATCACATGCTAATTTTTCAGCATGACCCTTTTTCCATTTAACAGACTGGAGGAGGGATAATGTTCTGTTATTGAGTATCCAACCTCCAGTACAATGTATGATGTTGTATCTGATTTATTGGCACATCTAACCATGCCCTTGAACCTGGAAACAGATCTTTTAGAAATTAATTGGGGTAAGTAACACATATAGGGTCATGATTTATTATGCTATCTTGGCTAATACCAGGCACCACCCTGGCATTCAGAGTAACCATTTCTCTAGCTAAGCTAATTTGCTGCCCTTCATTTCCTCAGAGTGGGGATTGTTTTGCACTTCAGTAACATATGAACTCAAAGAGCGTCTACATGGTTTTGCCATCAAATGCCACATGTAAATTAAGTATAAATAAATTTAATTTGAAACTTCAAGTGCCTAAGAAAGATAAATTCCAAAGCCACTATGAAGAACATGTGTTGGATTACTCTTAGCATAAAACTTCAATAAAAGGGTTTGAACTTCAATTATTGTTATGACTGCTTGTTGACAACTGAAACATCTCTTTCTATTGACTCAAAGATACATATTCTACATCTGGTTGTTGATGCCTATTGAGATGGAGGCCTGGAACAGCAAGTAAGCCTGATTGACTCAGCAGCATAGAAAAATGGGAAATTTACTGGAGAAAATAATACTATTTCTTCAGTTATTCAAAATCCAACTTTACTGAAAATGGACTTAAGGTGCATCTATACTTAGGTACAGATAGGGATGGACTAGGCTCTACCAATCTGGACTGATTCTTCCAAGAAAACTTTGGTCCAGAAGCTGTTCAGACACATTAGCTTGTGACTGGAGATTGTACTCACACATGCTTCCCCTCAAGAGGGAGAGCTTGATCAGCAAAGGCAGTCCTGTGGTATTGTGCATGAATGGTTTCCAGTCCACTGGCAGCTCTACTCTCCACTAAGAGCCTGGTGGTGATTATACGTATCAGATGCAAGTTCTTAGTCTCCACATCCATGTAAGAAAATCTCAGAACTTGTACTAGAGTTGAGTTTCTTTGTCTGCTTAATGGCAAATCCAATCACAGCCCAGGAAATTACATAGAGGAGCTAAGTTTGTGGTGTGACTCACTGTCATACAGACCAGAAAAATAATGCAAGGTTTGGTTCTGGAAAGTAAAAGAATTTATTGTCTCTTGGAAGAAATGAAAAACAAGGTCATGTTTAAAGAGCATTACACAACATTCTTAGGAAAAGAGAGGTTAATAAGAAAGAGAAAAAGAGAAGTTTGTAGGAAAATTTAGGCTGCCAGGTATAATTTATTAATGGTATTTTAAGGTATCACAGAAAAGCCATCTGAGGATGGCAGCAGATGCTGGAGCAGTGCCTCTTTTTTGTTTAGGATGCTTTGTGACCACACTTGTTTAAAGGCCCTTTCATGAGGAAAATAAAGTGTTAAAGCATTTTCATTTCAGTCAGAAATGGTTTTCTGGGTCTATATAGTAGTGGTCATATGCAAGTGTAATTTAAAACACTTCAGTATAAAATTTAGGAAAATCATGTTTAAGGTCCTATGTGGCAACTGATATTGTTCTAGAAAGCAGATATGCAGCATAATACCATTTTTCTGGATGCAGTAACATTTTCTTCCAGTTTCTTACTACTCGCAATTTTCCTCACTTGCCTATTCAAAAACAAAATGTATGCAGAAAACTAGCATGCAATACATTTGTTAAAAATGCAGAAGTAAACACAATAATTTTAAGAAGAAAAAGTATAACTAGGTTTGGGGTTTTGGTTTGGTTATTTTTTGCTTTAAAAAAAATTACCAGAAGTATCATATTGTTATTAGCATTTGAAATTTATTCACTTAAATGGCTTAAATGGTGAAAGCATTTGAAGGGGATAACATACAAGGCATGCTAATATATATATTTCCTTTATCATTTAATTCATACATTAATGAATGAGACCACTTCCTTCCATATGTATGAAGGGGACCTTAGAAATGTGTATAGATATATTATGGGATAGAAGGGTGTACAAAAGACAGAGCCAGCCTCTTTCCAGTGGTTTCCAGTGACAGGACTGCAGTCAATGGGCAGAAACTGAAACACAGGAGATTCCCTCTGAACATCTGGAAACACTTTTTCTCTGTGAGGGTGTCTGAGCCCTGGTATAGGCTGCCCAGAGAGGTCACGGAGATATTCAAAAGTTGTCTGGATACCAACTTGAAGAACTAGCTTTAGGTGGCTCTGATTTAACAGGGTATTTGGACCAGATGACCTCCAGAGGTCCCTTCAAAACCATTCTGTGGTTCTGTGATAAATATTCAGGCTAAGAAGGTATATTACTGATTCGTATGCTACAGTCATCTATCACATATCTCACACTAACACCAGGATTTTTTCTGAGTTTTAAATAAGTCAAATGTAACATTCATTGGCAATAAACAGTGACATTTCTTCTTAGTAACCACTCAAAAATCCCTATTCTTAACACTGCTATAAGTTCCCCTAACTTTTTCATATTACTTGTCAAAAGGATTCCTTATTATTATAACATTTAATGGTACACTTGCTAGCATGAATTTCATATAGGATTTAGATAACATTCACGAGTGATGTTTCTTTTTGTCCCTCACTACTTTGGCAGTACTTTAATCTTCAAAGATTGCAGAACAAATGCAGTTTACAAATACACAGAACTTCAAAATTAAAGTACAAGAAAAGGTACATCCAACTAAATGTGTGATAGAAATTTTGTTACACTTCTAAACAATGAATTTCAGTATTCTTAGAAATATATGAATATGTAGACCAACAGTATAGACACATGACATGCAATAGCAGTGGCCTTGACAGATCACTGTAGAACCTCTTATCCCATGCTGAAAAGGAGACCTGGTACCAAAGTTGTTTTCTTATTACCAAAATTCATTTCCTCTGAAGTCTGAATCTTTTATAAGACTTTCATCTAGGCTTCACTTTCATAGGCATTGGGTTTGTAACATAAGCATCCTTTGAATTTTTTTTGCTAATTTTCAGTTACAAAAAATGCAACCCTGCCATCCAGTCTCTTTTAACCTACATTTCATATGGATTTTGTTTAGACTCTGTATTTCCTTCTTTCCTTTCAAGCCATAGATTTTTGATCAGTCTCAGTTCCCTTCTTCTACTGGTCTCTGCCCTGCAGTAGCATGCATCTCTCTTGCTTGTTCCACTATTATTTCATAGGCACCCTATGTTTACTGCCTGTCCTGTGTGTCTTTGCATAGGGCATATTTGACACATGACTTCACAGTGCAGAAGAGAAGAACTTCTTTCTCTCCCTTTTGATGTCTGGCCTCAGCCCAGCCTGGAAGTAATAATGTGAAGAATAAACTCATAGAATCATTAAGATTGAAAAGACCTTCAATATCAGCATCCAGCCTTGGACCAAACACTGCCATGTCAACTAAATCTTAGCACTAAGTGCCATGTCCAGTCATTTCTTAAACACTCCCAGGGATGATGACTCCACCACTTCCCTAGGCAGCAAGTTCCAGTGCTAAGTCACCCTTTCAGTGAAGAAATTTATCCTGATGTCCAACCTAAACCTCTCCTGGTGAAACATGAGAGCATTTCCTCTCATCCTGTCACTTATTACCTGGGAGTAGAGACTGACCTCACCCAGCTGCAACCTCCTTTCAGGCAGCTGTAGAGTTATAAGGTCTCTCTTGAGACTCCGTTTCTCCAGTATAAACAATCTCAAAACTCTCAGCTGCTCCTCACAGGACTTATGCTCCAGAACCTTCACCAGCTCCATGACCCTACTCTGGACACGCTCCAGCACTTCAACGTCCTTCCTGAACTGCAGGCCCAGAACTGGACGCATTATGCAAGGCCTCACCAGTGTTAAGCACAGGAGACAATCACTGCCCTGGTCCTGCTGGCCACACTATTGCTGACACAGGCCAGGATGCCATTGGCCTTCTTGGCCACCTGGGCACACACTGGCTCATGTTCAGCTGCTGTCAACCAGCAATCCCAGGTCCTTTTCCCCAGGAGCAGCTTTCCAACCACTCTGTCCATAGCCTATGGCACAGCCTGGGGTTGTTGTGATCAACTTGGCCCTGTTGAACCTCACACTATTGGCCTTCATCCATCTATGTAGCCTGTCCAGATGTTCCTGCAGAGCCTTCCCACCCTCCAGCAGATCAACATTCTCACCCAGATTGATGTCATCTGTGAACGTACTGAGGGTGCACTTGATCCCCTCATCCAGATCATCAACAAAGAAATTAAACAGGACTGGAACGTCAGTATGTTCCATAAGAACAGAAGTTTCTGGGATTTTTGTGGTCAAGTTTTAGCAAACTGCTAGTGATTTCATACAAATTGGACTTTTCCAAGATTTACATTATAAGTGGTTTCTGGTATGGACAGCAAACAGCGCATCAGTGACACACAGACCACCCTTTTGCCAGATGTCAATTTCCTGCTCAACATTTGAGGAAGGCACAAGAGCCGCCAAAGTAAAGGTTACGGGACTGTTTTCCTAACTGCAAAAAATAGCATGTTTTTCTCTTGCTTCACAGCAGAAACATTTTGGCTGAAATTTTCCAAGAGATTTCTTCACAAGGCAAATGCCGCACATGGAAAATTTCAACCTAAACAGTTAGTTTGGCAAAAGTATAAGCAACTAGGTCTTATAACAGGAAATGTTTGAAGCCTTAATACTAAGCAGTGTTACCAATTCAGCATATAATTTACTCAGCACCACCCTTATGCACTGACAAAGATATTCAGCACCTTGCAAGGCCATGCTGTGAACTTGGAAGGAATGAGCTGTAGCTCCCAGTTAATGCTGACGAGCGTTGACTATTCTCTTTTAACCACAATCTTTGCCCACTTATTGAAGCATATCTGTTTACATTCTACAGCTACACCATATTTTTAAAAGTCCTTCACTAAGTTTGACACTCATGATGATTTCAACAAAGATGAAAAGAAGAGAGAGATGGCTTGCTTAGTTTCTATCAAAGCTTTTATGACTAAGGTAGCTTTTGAACCTTTTTTACTCTTCCATGCCCATCTATGGTTGTCCTGTTGGAACATGAGGTTATTCACATTATCAGATATAGGATCCACATCATCAAATATACCATATATGAACATTGCATACCAATGAATACTCCACAAAAGTGATTCCAAGACTGCAAAATACTAGTATACAAGCCTCACTATTTTTTCCGTTAGATGGGCAGTGACTTTAGGTGCTAAGGGTCTTTGCTTTTGGCTTCTGTACTCAGGAATAATTTTACAATATCACTGTATGTAGAAAAAAACTGCCATCTATAATAGGTCTAGAAAAGCCCCTCTTCTCCTGGGATTTTACAGCCATGTTACTTGTGCACTGTATTTTTCTACTGATTTGGACTCAGAAACATGTAAGAGAGGTGTGCTTTTCTGGGAAGTTTGTTCTTTCTCTGAGCTGATAATTTTAGTGCAATGAGACATAAAAGTGACAGTCCTTCAAATTTCAAACTCATCCTTGGACTTGAAGTGCAAGAACTGTTTCCTTTTTACTTCTGTTGAGGCATTAAGCTTCCAAAACAGAGGGAGAGAACACATACCTGTGACCCACCACTGCCACCAGGCCCCCTGAAAGGAATGCTTGCAGGAGGCAAGAGGTGGCTGGCACACACCTCTTGAACTGAAAGTAGTCATACAGATCATTTCACTAGTACAACATCCCTTCCTAGAGGGGATACCATCTCTTAGCAGTGCTGTGCTATGTCTCAGCCAGCTGCTCAAAAATAAAAGCTGAGGGTAAAAACACGTATCACATTGTATTAGGTTTGCATAGAAAGGTTTTTGGAGCAAGAAGCCTACAGGGTTGGCTTCTGTGAGAAGATGCTAGAAGCTTCCTCTGTGTCCAATAAAGCCAATGTCAGCCAGCTCCAAGATGGATCTGGCGCTGATGAATGCTGAGTGGCAGTCATTGCACCTCAAGTTTACTGTGCAGGAGTGAATTGCTGTCAAGGAGAAGGTGCTCCAGGTTCTGGAGCAGAGATTCCTGTGCAGCCTGTAGTGCAGACCATAGTGAGGTGTGATGATTCTGGCTTCTTTTTCCTCTCTGCCAAGGTCGGGATTAATACATGGGAAACATGGGTTCATGTTCGGACTTGGATATTTATTATTATATTGTTATTTATTATATTTATTATATTATTATTTATTATATTTATTATTTCTTATCTACTTAGGGACGTGCGAGCTGTGAGCTCCAACTAGCAAGTTAGAGAAATGAGGTAAAATGGAGTACCTCTAACTCTTTCCAAGGTTATTTAAGTGCTAATTACCCAATAACAAGGTGGTACCTATATTATTTATATTTCTGACCCAATAATGACCACCCAAGACCTGCAACATGGACCTTCTTCACCCAGTTACAGAAAACTGTCCAAACCCATGAAGAAGGTGAAGAAGGACCCGGACAACACCCAAAGCCCTCCATCTTGACGCACACATATTGCTATATACTAAAATCTTAAATCTACATTTTTCACCGTGTGAGATAACACAATACTATTCAAACTACCCACAACCCCAGTGCTATCACTCAATCTTGGAAGCCTGTTCCACAGCCTCAAGTCAAATGTGGTGCTTGCTTGATGGTCAGCCCCTTTTAATGCAGAAAGCCTGAAATTTTCAGCCTCCAGGTTTCCAACAGTGAGACAGCTGTGCCTCTGCAGGCAATGGAGGACTAAGGGGGAACAAGGATCCACCTATAGCCCCTTGAGGAGCACACACTGCAACAAGGGTAGAGTGTGAGGAGTCCTTCCCCTGAGGATGAAGGAGCAACAGAGATAACATATGATAAACTGCCCTGCACTGCTTGGTGGGAGGTGGTAGAGAAACGGGAAGTGAAGTTGAGCCTGGGGAAGAAGGGAGGGGTGGAGGAATGCATTTTAAGATTTGGTTTTATTTCTTTTTACCCTACTCTGACTTGACTGGCACCAAATCAAACTAATTTTGTCAAGTTGACTGTAACTGGTCAGTGACCTCTCCCTACCCTTATCTTGACCACTGAACTTTTTGTTATATCTTCTCTTCACTGTCCAGCTGAGGAGGGGAGTGTGGAGTGTGAAGCCAGTGTCCAGCCACAGCCAGCCCACTACACAAATGTTAGAGAGTAAGATTCACAAGGAAAAATGCAAAAAAATAGCATAATATTGCAAAGCCAGAGCCTTAAGAATGAAAAGAACAAAATTAAAAGAAATTTAACCATGCTAAATATTTCAAAATCACAGAAATTAATTATTGTATAGACAGATTATCCATCAGCTTCCATATAGAGATATCACATGATATTATGTGATTGTGGTTAAGGCAAAAAAGATGTATTTACGGGCAGCAAGAAGACATCATTGTGAGTGTGTAACTTCCAAGGAATCAGTTGAAAGATAGGTACATTATCTTAAAGAGAAAAAGCCACAACCTTTACTGAAGTTTAATATCTAAGAAAGCACTGAGCAACAAGAATTACCTATTTCATATGAAGGCTAGATCTTGCATTAGAAATGAAGCATTAAGTCCTCATGATTCAAAGAACTAGTCCTGAAAATGAGCATTCAGTATCCCAGGATTCAATGCAAAAACTGTCATAGCAAAATCAGAATATAGTTTTCTTGTTTCCCTTTGTCCAAGTGGCGTTTTACCTGCTGGCAACTTAGCAGATATTGATGTCCTATTTGTACAAGAAAGCTGCAACTTTCTGCTGAAGTATTGTTGGACTTTTTTCATTACTAAATATGTTTTCGTTTCATCTTTGGCAAAAGAAGAGCTGATGATTAGAAATAAATTTATAAGGCGACAAAATGAAGAGACGTGGGAAAGTCAGTATTTCTACTTGTTCTGAAAACTTTTATTATGCTTCCATTTTCACATATGTATATTTTATAATTTGAAAGTGATTGTGCTTAAAAGGAATAATAGAATTTAAAAAGAAATGTCAGTACCAAATACTGTCTTCCATTTACCTCAAATGAGCAATTCATTTTCACTGAGAAGCTGCTGCTGAACCTTGGTCATAAATATGCTGTACAATCTGATACAAACTGATACAATCTTTGCCAAGAATTTTGTAATTTACTTCATTTCATCTAGTCATAAGAAGCATGGCCTAGTGAATCAAATGGCAGCTGGAATGTTCTTGGATGGAAAATTAGAACACTGTTTTAAGAAAAATGTTGGAGTTTGAACATTTGGTTTCATTTTAAAGTAGAATAAAAGTGACATCCCTTCAAATATTTAATTTGAAATACAAAACAGCCTACACCCCACGGTTAGGATGCTGGAATAATATCTGTTTGGAAGATTTTCAATAAATTGTATTTTGTTGGGAAACAGCAGCTTGTTAAAATGAGAAACAAATCTGTTTATCACTATGTTGTTAAAAAAATTTTTATACCTAAAACAACCTTTCTCATTCAAATTGTAAGACTGGCCTTGCAAAGGGATTTGAACTTAATTCTTCCAAGTCCCCAGTGATTTCTCACAGAAAAATGGCCATTAGGATTAGACTTGACTTCCTGCTCTGAGAGAAGCTTCCCATGTTATCTTGGACAAGTTGCTTTGGTCCAGATTTTTTAAAGGAATTGAATGTCTAAACCCACTATGTATGCACATTTTTTCCAGTTTAACTGCATGGTCTAATCTTACAAAGAGACTAGAGTATATATCAGAACAAGATATGGGAACACCAACTACAGACCATCATTGGATAAGATAACAGCTTGACATTTAGAGGTGGTGGGAACAAGCACATTGAGATTGAGTACTGGTGGCAAAGGATGTTGAAAAGAAGTGGGCAGTCAAGTTTCAAGTTCACACTCTGCTTCCAAAGCTGCAGAATTTAGAACATTGAATTGAACATTAACATAGCTGGAAACTCTGTCTTCTGATCTGTTTTACAGATCAATCAAACTGTATTTTAAAGCTATTTTATCCAAGAAACTACATGACTGGGAAAAGTTTCGGAACCTCAGTTTTGACTGCCAAACAGCTTTTTTAATTCATTAATTGAAAAATATTAATTTACCATTTTACACTCATTGCCAGTGAGTGTAAATTGAGTAAATTTAGTGTAATGAGTGTAAATTGGTAAAATGAGTGTAATTGACATAGTTTCTTTCTTCACTGGAATTTGTGTACCTGGTGTACCTACAGCTAACAATGTAGCCATTTTAAATTCTGTTTTTCTAAGTTAGACAACAAATGTCTTTTACTATCCCTTTGTAAATAAAATTTATCTCAGTTGCAAAATCTAGTAGCCGTCCTCCACACAAAGAATCTCAGAATCATTTAGCTTGAGAAAGAAGTCCAAGATCAACAAGTCCAACTAATAACCCAGCACCACCATGTTCACCATTAGACTATATCCCCAAGTGCCATATCCACACACCTTTTGAAGACTTCCAGGGGTAAGGATTCTACCACTTCCCTGGGCAGTCTGTTCCAAAGCCTGACCATCCTTTCAATGAAGACATTTTTCTTAATATCTAATTTAAACCTCACCTGGTGCAATCTGAGACCATTTCCTCTTGCCCTGTGGCTTTTTACCCTGGAGAGGAGACCAACTATCACCTGGCTACACCCTCCTCTCAGGTATTTGTAGAAGAGCAATAACGCCTCACCTGAGCCTCCATTTTTCAGGGTAAACAACCCCAGTTCTCTCAGCTGCTTCTTATAAAACCTGCGCTCCAGACCCTTTGCCAGATTTGTTACCCTTCTTTGGACACCTTCCAATGTGAATTTTCTTCATCACATAGCATATTTCCCCATCTTTCTCTGGTAATACTTTGCTGTATGGACTCTAGGATCCCTCAGTTTTTCCCAGTATCAAAAATTATCTATCTGCCTCTCTATCTTGATGATGCTTGTTTCATCAACAAATTTTGTAGATGATTTTTACTCATTGTGCCAAGTTCAGTATTGAAAATGTGAAAAATTATTGAAATAATAAATTTTCCTGGAGACTGTTTCTTGAGGGGTTCCAGCTGTAAATCCTTTTTAGCCCAATCTGTCCTTTTTAACACATGCTACTCATGTTTCCTGTCACCCACATAAAGTTTTCTGCACCAGTGCAATTGCTCTTTCTTATTCTGTTATTTTCGGCTCTAGACTCAACCTCTGCTCCTGTCACAAAAACTGAGCTTCTGCTCCAACTTGATGTATCAGAGATTTGAATGTGATCTCTCACACCACAGAGAGTGATAGACCTGGAAGATTACTGACTCCAAAATTCCCATTTTCTCATGGTTGAATAAATATCCTTCTAAGTAGTATCAGTGTAAGAATTGCTCAAAACCAAGGGAATGGTTGGAGCTATGAAGTGCAGGAAGACTCCCGGTAAGTGAAGAGAAACTCCTGAAAAGTTAGAGGAAAGTGAGGCCTCTAACTGAGAATTCTTATTCCCCTGGTCAAACAGCTGTGTGTTATGTACAACGACCACTAGTGAAGTGCTTGTTTCTCTCTAAGGAATCAGCCTATATGGCAGCTGCAATTTTGCAACTTCTAGTGAGTCCTGCTCATAAGTTGGAGTCAGGTATAAACAAGTTGTCAATTTATTATGACATGCTGTACAATTTTCAATTTGTTGCACAGGCAGGTTCAGAGATATGGTTAAAAAAAAATGTGCAACTCTGAAAAATATTTTTTAATGTTTGATCACATTTGTTGGTTTGTCCTCAAATTTAATACAGTAAATGCTAATGAAGTAGTAGAATATCCACTACTGGCAGCTAGAATAGCTTCTGATATCTGGTTTTCTCTGTTTAGTTTTCCTCTATTTTAACATAAGCATTTTTCTAGCATGAATGGATACAGATTTTCCATTAAAAACTGCTAGCAGTAGATGAGTAAATGTCTGCCAATGTTACAGCCAGTTCATGAAGAATCCAGCTCCATGGTCTCGCCAGCACAGCAATTAGGACCACATGTGCTAGAGAGGGAAGGGAAACCCATGCATAGTGATGACAGTCCCATAAGGCCTGATGGCTGTCTTTCCATTCCCAAATTTCAGAGGTTTTTAGAAACATATCTACTTATTAGAAAGTTTTTAGAGTGTGTTTTTTAAACCCACAATACTCCTTTCTATATTATTATTATTCATCTCTTCTTTAACTATTGCATTTACATCTTATTATGTCAGGAAAAGAGTCAGCTTTTAAATTATTTAATGCAAGAACTAATAAAATAAGAAGAACATAGGTAATGTTGAGCATGTATATAGCTTATATCCATATAGATAGGAATATATGTATATGTGGGTGTATGTGAAAAAATATACAAGAATATTAAACTACAAATATTTAGACTGTGAATGACTTCTGGGACTGGCACCAGCCTTTGGAAGCTTCTACATCTCAGTCAAGGAATTTGCTTCATGCAGGATTTTGTCACTTGTTTAGCAGTCAGTATGAAACTAATTTGAGGTTATGCTCTCTTCTCAAGAAATGTACAAACCATGCTAGAGTAATTGGATCTTAATAATGTGTTTTGCAAAAGGGATTGTAAGCTGGGATAGATATGGAACTCAAACTATACTACTGCTATAAAGTTTATTAGTAATTTGAGCAATTAAATCCATAATGGTAAGTGTATATGTAGGTTGTGACTCTGATTAAAACATAAATCCAACAGAAAACTGTAATAACATGATAGTAGCAAATAAGGGACAGTGGGATCAACATTGCAAAATAAGATTAAAGGTTGCTGACATACAGACAGAGAGCTCGCTGACCTTAACAGATGAAATACGTTATTTTTTAAAGAACAACTCAACCTTGCTCAGTGACAGCAGACACAGAAGAAAACAGGATTACTGAGGGATGGCACAATGCCTGAGGTACCATGGAACAGATTGTGCACACTTGAGTCAGGATGGAGGCATAAACACAGGCTGTTGGTGCAGAGGCCAGAAGGACACCTAGTTCCACGATTCACAACTTAAGAGGCATGTCCAGTCCCTCCTGGATTTACCAGGTGAGTTAACACCCAGTAGGCACATCTGTCTCTGAAGGGCAGCCTGAAGTTGGCAAGGCCACCATGACACATCCCTCACATCAGCCACCAGACGGTCCTGGCCAGGCTGTTACACCAGGCATGTTGTGACCCCTCTGCATAGCTAATTGGGTAAAACTAAAGGCACAGGCTCACATCCCAGAACAGCCCTACAAAATAACACCCTGCATAATGCCTGGTCATTGTCACCATCCCTCTCTCAGACCATTGCCAGCCAGGGGTGTCTCCCCTGCCAGGCTCAGGGGAGACACCATTCCCAGGGTATTTAGACTGAGGACTCCCTGGTTCAGGAGAGACAAAAGGCTATGATTTGAGCACAGATGACAGGTTGGGCTGTTGCTCTTGTGGCTGGAGAATGGTTCCTTGCTCTCTTTCTTTTTAGCTTTACTTATCTGATCAGCATACATTCCCACAAGGCACCTGTTGTCTTTTTAAATTTTGAGGGAATTCAGTGCTACGGAGTGCAGGTCTTGTAACATGTCAGATCCTGGATGTTTGGCTCAGAGCACACCCTGTGCTCTTCAGATGAGTACTAGACCCACTACAATTACTGAGGCACACTGCTGCAAAGAGATCAATATTTTCATTTATTTTCTTTCATCAGTTCATTAAGCACTGTTCTTGAAAGTGGTGCACTTTTTTTGTGTGAAGACTCTCACTTTTTTCACATAAACAAAGATCATTACTTTAGCCTTATATTGATAATGTTTATCAACATACCGCATGCATTTATTTGCTGCCCAGAGCTGATAAGAATTGCCTGCAGAGTACTGAACTTACAGAAGAACAATATTTTAGTTAAGATGGGTACTGCCAGAGAAAGCCCTGACATCTAGCGACTAAAGGCGGGTAGGAACTGTAAATCCCCAAAGAGTTGAAAACACACTCATTTTTTTTGAAGTCATGGCTCTTTGCCAACAGGATACGGCTCTGTTACAGCATTGCAGTGAAGTGGTTAGGGTCAGAATTGCATTTAGGCACAGTCATTGTTGGATAACTGCCTGCCCAGCCTCATTCATTCACACACAGTACATATGTTTATAATGCATTTTGAGGCCTCTGTAACATGGACTTGAAACCAAAAGAGAGAACAATAAAGATTTAACCAACCAGCATAGCTGGTTCATTTCCCAGACTCTGAACTCTATCCAGAAGACACAGCCAGACATGGCTTGAAGAAAGAGCCCATAATGCACAGAATGAAAGAAGAAGATGGAGAGAAAAGGAGTTTTCAGGGCATCAGTTAAGAAAAAAAATAGCCTTGCTTACATATGGGACTAAGGAGTCTACAGATGTGGACAGGATGAAACATCCTCAGCTTCAGGCATGCATTTCTCAGGAAATCACTAACTTCCAGTGCAGCCCCCGATATTGTCTGTTAGATAGAAGAGCCCTGAACTTGCATTTCCTCTTCACATAATATTCTCCTGGTATTTTAAGAAAATGGATTTATAATACTTTTGTACATGGATCCTAGCAATCAGGGCATATATGGCTGCAAAATTAAGAATCTTGTAAGACGTAATTTTAAAAAAATATCCCTTAGGGCACAGCTATGCTGTGGAGTACAGGGCAGTGCTGTGCAGTAATGTGTCACACAAGGAGAGGAGGGAAGCACTGTGGCTGTTCTGCCTAGAGGAGAAAGCTCAGGGGGGTCTCCTGAATATGATGTTGAAGAGTAGTAAAGAGGATGGAGTCAGGATCTTCCCAAGGATTCCCAATGACAGGACAAGAGGCACTTGGAGCTAATTGAAATAGAGGAAATTCCTTTTGAGTGTAAAAAATGTTTTTTTCTTTTAAATGTGAAGCTGACTGAGCACAGGAGGAGGCTTCCCAGAGAGGTTGTGAAGTCTTCATCATTGGACATATTTAAAACCCACTTGGATATAACCCTCTGCAAGATGCTGTAGCTGACCCCAGATTGAACTAGATGTCTCCAGAGGTGTCATCCAGTTTAAAACTATTCTTTCTGCTGTCTGTAAACAAGCAGTGATATGTCACCCCTAGGACAAATCAGCCAGGCTGAGTTGGTGGTGTGCTGTGCTCAACCAGATTGTTTTTTCAGTGCCAACTAACACAATTTAAAACTTCTGACACTCAGGCTGGTGCCTCTGTGTGTTACTTGCATTTGAGCATTTAGATCTATCACCTCTTTCTGTTAAGATCTTTATTGCTTCATAGCAGTGTCCTACAGATGGCCTTGGATACCTGGAAAATGCCTTCAGTTTGAGTTTTCTTCATCTACTTCTAACTACTCTCAAGTTTTGCATGTGTTTCTAAAGGCCTGGAGGTTCTATGTGAGAGGCCAAGAAACTGGACACTTGTGAACATTATGCCCAAATATAGTATTATCTGATCAGTATATGATTAGTAAAGTAATTTTTGGTAAGAGGTCTATAAAGCACATATTTTACAATCTTTCTCCATTACAAAAATCTCACTATTTGCTGCAAAAATGTCAGCCAAATAATATGAAGTGGTATCTTCCAATTAGAGCTAGATTTTTAAAAATAACTACTCTTGCTATTAATCAGTTTTATGTGTACTTCAGCAAATACAGGCAGAAATATTCCACTTATCATGAGAAAATTTAAGAAATAGAAACACCTTAATGCATAAAAGTAGACAAGTCTCCTTGGGGTTTGTTTTGTTTTGTTTTGTTTTTTTAAGTGACAGCTCTGTGATATACCTTGGATTTAGTTACAAATACGAAGAATATGGGGTGAAACCTCACCCCTGTTGAAATTACAGAAAAATAGGGCAGGTTTTCATGCATGAACAGTAATTGGCAAGACTTAAAAGTCATAAATATTAATTTTGTTTAGAATTAATGATGAAACAAGGGTGAGTGAAATGCCTGGTTTTAGAAACATTTTGAGAATTTTGAGACCATTCATTTTATTTGGTAAAATTTTTGGTCCAGATCCTTGTCTCATAATAACCTTGAATAAGATGGGGCTTGCTAGGGCATTGAGTTTAGTCTTCTGTTATGATGAATGACCGCTTTAGAATAATATCCTGTATTCAGTTAGCTGGGAACATCCTAAATGCTTCATGATTTATTAGTCTAAAGCAAAACCTGTTCAGTTACCTAGTTACTACTGGCATTTTAAGTGCATTGTGTCACTTCTGCACTAGTACACTGGTGGAACTGAAAAAGCAAACTGACTGAAATAGCACAATCTAACATTAAATTAATAGGAAAGAGCTACCCTTTATAAATCAAAGCAGTTATCCAGAAAGGTTGGATGCAGCTGGGCATAAACAGGAAAACTCTGCAGCTGCTGTCCTGTCCAGTCATCCAGTCTGTGACTGCACTGGCTGACATTAATGGACGAGAATTTCTCTAAGTGCTTAGAATAAATCTGTGCTTGGCCCTCAGTACCACATTTAAGTACCTTATTGTTTTTGGGCCATCTTTGTGGTATTAACAAATAGTTTTTCTGTGACTTAAAAAAAGTTTCTTTCTGCTCAAGGAACACTTAAACAGTATCAAGGTGTTTCTTGTTTTGAAATATTGTGTTTTCAAGCTGATACCCACCAAGTTTCTGCTTCTTAGTTTTTGAAAACTCATGGTATGTACCAGTTATTAAAACCTATTCACCTGCTAAGTTATGTACCTCTGTTTTTCGCTGATGATGTTCACGTCCTACTTTGAAATGACTATGGTGCAAACAGTCATCCCTAGCTGGTGGTCTAGTTGAGAGAAATTGCTAGGATACGATTTTATAATAGTATAACATTTTTATTAAAGAAATCTCAAGCAATGCACCATAAGGGGAATAAAAAGGGTGCCTATTTCACATGGTTGATACATTCAGCTGTCTGGTAGACTGAGTATTTTTATGAACCCATGGAACATTGTGCCTGGAATAAACCCTTGATTGTCATGGAATCAGTGGAGGTTTGAGGCATCTTTCTTTGCCTGAAGTGTATCTTTTGTGGGTAAGGACTGTGAAAGTCATCTTTACAGCTCTCATCAATCTTAAAACACTCTGGAGACACATTTTAATCCCCATGTACAGACGGTGTAAATATATCACAGAGAACTGAAAGGATCTGCTGAAAACTAACCAGCAGGTCAGCAGCAAAATGGTTATATGTGGATTCTTCCATGAAAATAACCTACTTATCCAGACATGATATTTCCCAAAATATTGTTAGTTTGAAATAATTGCCAAGCATTTGCTTACCTTCTTCCTCTGATCCTCATAGGCTATGTACAAGGTTGTCCTTTTAGTCTTAAGCAGTCAGAAGTGATGCAAATTGACACATTCCTAAACATTTCACTGATTCTGTGGCTGTCTGGATTTCTATGTCTAGGAGGCAAAGAAAAGCAACCACAGTGATTGTGCATGCATTAGTCTAGGCAGTGGTTAATGAATTATGGTCAATTAGTTATTACTGGCTGGAGTTTACCCACTCATTCCTAGATAACTATATAGTTACTTCAGACTGGTGAAATTGCTTTTTTTTTCCCACTTGTACCATATGTGTGCATCTAGCCAGCTGTATATCAATAGCTCATGTTCAAAGACAGGGGAAAAAGAAAAAAAAAGTCATCACAGACTTTGTCTCAGCTTCACTGACAGCTTGTTTTCAAAGTGATGTCCCAATGCTAGATAAAGGTAGAAAGAAACCTCCTGGCTGTACTACTTGTAAATATATGGTAGCCCAAAGGAATCCAACACAGTTTAAACAGTGACATGTTGTGTTCTCTAGGCTGAAATGAAGTTTTCTACAGTTTGAATATAAAAATTAAACTGCCTGCAATCATTTTACAGGCTTCTATTCCTTTGGATAGTCCAGTCCCTTCTGCCTTTGAGGCAGAAGTAGCCTATATTATTTCTCTAGTGCTACTCCTCAGATTTGATTTTGCTGTACAAACAAATCTCTCAATCAAATGAACCTTCAGATCAGGCTAAATGTACAAGGCGAGTGCTACTGTTCTGGTAAGACAGATAATACTTCCCCATTTTAATGTGAATACATTAAAACAAGAAAATTCTCCAGCATTTCCCCAGAACTTCCAGAACAGAGCAGCTTCCTACTCTTCCCTGGGAAAGCAGAAGAGTGGTTCAGCACATCAATACAGCAAATGTCCAGAAATCTTTCCAGTGCATCTGCATGAAAATAGTACTGGTGAGGAGAAATATGGCTCTCTAGTGCAATTAAATTAAAGATGATGCCAGTCACTGGCAAGGTCACCAGTCAAACCATAATTTCAATGGCACATAATGACAAATAATGTTAGTTAATTAATTATAAGGAAAAACTGTAACAGATGTTTTAATAGTATTTATGTTTTAAAAAATTAAAAGGGAAGGAAAGGGATGTTATGTACTCTCAGGCATGTGTGTGTGAAAAATGTGATAACTTTTTTATTTTCTTTAATGTTATTGCCTAAGTTCTCATTTGTAATTTAATGAGGTGTGGTGATTCATTTTAGAGTAGTTTCAGCATATGAGGATCTGGTTTTAATACTGAACACAGCAGAAACTGCAAGAAAACAAACAATATTGATATAGATCTTGCTAAATAAGGATGAGATTTTGAATAATACAGGTCAAGATTTAAGTTCTGATTTTAATACCAAGGTTAAGTGGCTTAATTCTTAACTATCCTGACTATGCAGCAAGTCTTCCTGGTGTCTGCCACATATGGTGCTAATACATTGTATCTCAGGCACTTTCCTTATCAATCGTTTTCATATTTTCTTAGTGATCATATCTGCTGGGTCCTCTGCATTTGCTGACTGCTCTCCTATTTAATGTGCATCAAAGCACATTCTTGTGAGACTTTTTCAAACCTTGCCAAAAGATAGCTACATTTGTACAGGATTTGTGGTCTATCTTTGCCACATATCCCTTTAAGGAGCTTTTTAGGGAGCAGAGGGAGCTAGTCCTTGTGTTTATCAATGAGGGACTCATACAGCTAATCAGTGTTTGCCATCACTAGGGAGAATGTTCTGCTCATGTGCCCCAGTTTGTTATCTTCTTTTCACCTGGTGTCACAATCTGACCCTTATTCTTTTTGAAATAATGCATTTCAAAATTTTTACATTTAAATATTTACACATGACTAAGGAGTGAACGTGATATATTCATAGAATCACAGAATGTTCTGAGTTGGAAGGGACCCACAAGTATCACTAATTCCAGCTCTTAAGTGAATGGCCTGTAAGGGGATCTAGCTCATGCTGCTGATGTACAGAAATCAGTACAAGTGACCATGAGAAATAAATTACAGATCTTGCATAACATTCTAGTTCACAATTATATTAATTGTCAAAGGAAGACAGAAAAATGTTATATTCCTCCTTTAGGAAATCTGTTCCTGAAGGTTATCGGACAGCTCAGCTCATAGTGAGCTGAGCTTGTCTTTGTTCCAGGACCAAATACATTATAAGATTTTAGTTTCTGCATGCTTCTAATGCATAAAGAGAAAATGAAAAGTGTTTGGTTGCTCTGTTATGGTTTCTGGACCTTATGCCAACAATTTTTCTGGTAGTGAAAAATAGTGGTCTTAGGCCTGTACCACACATGTGCTAGAGGACCTTGTATTCACACCAAATTTGAGATGGTCTTGTTGGAACACTGTTGCATGCCTTTCACCAGGAGGAAAAGTGTTTAATTCTTGAGATGGCTCCCAAAAAAAAGTGTGTATAAAATACAAACACTTCAGCATATAAATTTCCTAATCTATGCACCTAAAGATTGCTTCATCATATCTGAAACTTGTCCTAGAAAGTTGCTTAGTCTTAATTTAGAGGTGTTTATGGTAGTAAGTACTTTCCACCACTAAAACTTGTTTCAGTTGTCAGTAATACTCCCCTGTTAAAATAGTATAGTACTCCTGCCTCAGTTATTCTGCCTTTAGGTTCTAAATTTCATCTTCTGTTGTACTTCTCTGTTATACTTGTAAGCTAGGCTTCTGCTGCACTTTTTCCAAGCAATATAGGTTCATGTCTTCATGAACCTTTTTTAAGGATATTCTTTTTAAATGTATCAACTTACTACTTGTTGCTGAAATTTGATTTAATGCCAGGAAATCCCTAAAATGGTTAGCGTGTTCCGGACTGGGATACAAAGAAGGAGGAAAAAATTTCATGGGTCATAAGAAAATAAACTGCGTTTCCTACTTGATATGAGTATTGTGGACTAGCTGAGTTGTGGAATGAGAATTGTACCCATAGGAGGGTGTTTTCAGAACAACTAATTTCTGTGGAGACGTCCAAAGGGAAAGTACTCATACACATAAAATTAAAACTCAGTATCATCCTGTTCTGAAGTGATGCTGCATACATTTTGAGATTTTTTTACATTTCTCACAAATTAGTTGACATAATCCTTGAGATTAAATATGTCTCTTCAGAGCTGAATGATTGTGTCTAAATTTACAACTTCAGATGGATTTTGGTTTGTCTAGCTCTTTCCTTGCACATTTGAAGTGTCTCCATATTCCATCCTGCCCCTGCTTCCATATCTCCCCTTTTGTGTTTGGGTTTTATGAAGATCATCTTGCTCAGCCATGCAGGCCATCTGCTGTCTTTGCCTAAATTCTAGTACATGGGGATGGAAGTTTCTTGAGCTTGAAGAAGGTAATTCTTGAATATCTACCAGCTCACCTCTTTTCTTCAAAGAGGATTCCTCCCAGTGGGTATCTGAAGAAAGATATCCACTGCTCAAGTTTTTCTCCTGAAGTTCTGGACCGTGACCCTGTTTTTTGTCTTATTCCCTCCTCTCAGTATCCTGAACTGTGATGTTTCATGTTTGCTGCAGCACAAGCTGCCCTCAGTTTCCACATTCCCAAGATCTTTGCAAGTACAGTAGGCTATGTCCCATATTGATTACCCATGTTATCAATGCACTTCAGAAACCTCCTGGATTGCTTCATATCACACCATAATCTTTGCTTGTCTAAAAATTCACCACTTCCTCACTTCATTGCTGATCATCTTTTCCTTCCCCTGTCACTCTTAATTTAGAGGTCTCCTCACCAAAGTGACAGCCCGTGGCTTTGCTTATCTGGTTAGATCCCATCTCTTTCAATAAGAAAGTCCAGTTATTCCTGATGGCTAGTAAATCCCCTGAAGCTTATAAGAAACTTCCAATAAGTATGTGGTTATTGAAAGCCACATCCAAATGAACTAACCAAACTATGTGCTATACTCTATAGTTTGAGAACATTTTGTTTTATTTCTCAGTGTAACACAGCAGGCACGGAAGACATTTTGGATGTCTTCAACTGCTCCATTTTCCTTGCCTGAAATGTGGTCTCTTTAGCAACAAGATACTATTTTTCTTGTTTCAGAAAAATTTTCCACATACTGAATTTAAAGGGCAAAAATACTGTGTTTTATTGTTAGCTTATATTTATCATAACCCATGGAAAAGAGAGTGAAAGAAACCTCACAGTCACCACATCTTTCTCCACAAGAAGACTGATTATAACCAAAGTCTTCTTGGCAGGTGATGTCTAATGCTGGTCTCCTAAGTTTCCAGTGTCAGAGAGTCCACAATGTCCTCAGACAGCCTGTTCCAGTCCTCACACTGCTCATGGATAGTGTTTTGTCACTTGGGACTGAGCTGCAGTGCCTACAATCTCAGCCTGCTAGAGACAGAACAGTTTGTTCTATTTATTACTTTTTACATTTTTAAAGAGTGTTATCACCCCCTCCAGCCACTCCTTCTCCAGTCTAAACATTCCAAATTCCTTCAGCATATTTTTTCCATAGATCATACTTTCTAGACCTCTGATCATTCTTCCACTTTGTACTTTTTCCAAATACTCTATACATCCCTTTAATAAAGACCTTGAAAACATAGAATTGGCTCCTGCTGTGGTCTTATCATATCGAGTAGACATACCTTCTAGATGAAACTTGTGTTTATACATCTCAGAATGATATTTTCCTCTTTCCCCAGAAATTGTTGTTTCATGCAGAGTTTGTGATGTATTAAAACCTTCTGAGCCTTTCATGAAGAATTGTCACCCAATCTGTTCATCAGGTTAGTTACACAGACTATTCTGTATGCCTGAGTATGTTTATTCACTTACATTCTGGCTTTTTGACTATGTTTCCATTTTGTAAGGATTGTGTGCTACTCCTTTTATGTGATTGAGGGTCATCCACACTTGGTGCCATCCCTAAAATTAATAATTTTACCCTCAATCACACATTATTCTTTGGTCTTGCACTAATGTTACTATAGTTTGCAAAGACCAAATTTCTTAACATTGCTTATGACAATGTTATGTGAGAAACTGTCAAAACTGTGACTAAAGTCAAGAGGTATCTGGCATCTATTGACTCTCTTTTGACAACAAACCCTACTACTACATCATATGAAGAAGTAAAGCTGGGAGAGGTTTATTCTCAACAAATCTGTTGGCTGTTACTTACCTCCCTGTTATCTTCCGAGTGCTTACCAATAGTTTAGCTGATTATTGTTCCAGTACTTTTCCAGGAACTGAAGTTTAGATTATTCCTCTTCAAATCCCCGACACTTTCTTTTTCCTGAACATAGGCTTTATATTTGCTAAAATTCAGCCTCTTGAATTTCACTGTTCCCTAGCGTATGCTCAAAAACGGTTGTATGTAGCTTGGAAATTATTTCAGTCAGTTTTTTAATCAGGGGAGTTACAACAGGATCAGCTGATTTGACAACATCACAGCTGGATGGTTATTCACCAAAATTAGTGGGGTTTTGTAGTCTATCTGCAGTCCCTCTCTATTACTGATATTAATTGCGATAAACTTCTAACCACAGTTAATTTTTGCATAGAAACCACTCCCCTCATGGACTCACTTTCTTGTTGCTATAATTTGTAAAGTTTTTAGAGGTTTTATCTCTTTTTCAAATGCTTCAGAAAAGAAAGCAATCATTTTACAAATAAATAGATCAAAACATAATTCAGACGTCATTTATACCAAAATGAACCAAGGGCTGGTCACTGTTGTTTAGGTGAGGGAAAGCAGAAACAGCTGCCAGAGAAAGGAAACTACTTTGAATAATAATTCCTTGTTACTAAACATTTCTAGTTAACAAGTAGGATTTAGTGCAACTGGATTTCATTACTGATCAAAGTATTATTACTACTGTATGCAATTTGTGTCATTTAGCAACCTTTCCAGTGATAAGTATTATACCAAGAATGCAAAAGTGTTAAATAAAGGAAGAGATAACTAGCAGGCTTACATTGTGGTCTCATGGATTTCATGGAGAAGTGATCACTATTTTTATATATTAAAAAAAAAAAAACAGTTAAAAATAAAATGTCCAAAAGACAGAGGAATAATACAGGTTAAGCCAACTTTTTCAGGATCCATAAATCCTCGCATAAATCCTTCTGATGGGAAAATCTTTAAATCTTCAGCTTCTAGGAAAAGAAAGAATGTTGATTCTGGCACCAGCTGCTAACCATCTACCTATCATTTTTCATGAGTTACCAAAGATGAAGCCACTTATACACACATGTTAAAATTCCTCCTTTTGGAAATGTATAAAAACCTGTCAGGTTTGCTTAGAAAATTTTAGCTTTACTAACCTATTGTTTACCTAAGAGAGAACCCTGGCCACATGAAAAACTTGAGGTATCTTTTGCAAATCTTTTCCTATTGCACCACTGAATCTGATTTAGGAACATGATTTGGCTAAAGGCTTTTTGTCACAAGAACTGCTTTTTTTTTTTTTTTTTTTTTTTTTTTTTTTTTTGTCACAGGATCTTCCAGCATTAGAAGCAGGAGGCAGAGTGGCTGGAAAACTGCCTGGCAGAAAAGGACCTGGGGGTGCTGGTTGACAGCAGCTGAACACCAGCCAGCAGTGCCCTGGTGGCCAAGAAAGCCAGTGGCATCCTGGCCTGTATCAGCAATGGTGTGGCCAGCAGGAGCAGGGCAGGGATTGTCCCTCTGTCCTCAGCACTGGTGAGGCCACACCTCAAATCCTGTGTCCTGGGCCCTTCAGTTCAGGAAGGACATTGAGGAGCTGCAGCATGTCCAGAGAAGGGCAATGGAGCTGGTGGAAGGTCTGGAACACAAGTCCCATGAGGGAATTTGGGGGACTTTAGCCTGGAGAAAAGGAGGCTCAGTGGTAGCCTTATCACTCTACAACTAGCTGGAAGGAATGTCTTCTCCTAGCTGGGTATCAACTGGCCTGAAGTTGTGACAGGGAATGTTTAGGTTGGACATTATGAAGATTTGACACTGGGTGATTAGAGTGATTAGATACATGATAGAGATATTAGACATTGGAATTGACTGCCCAGGGGAGTGGTGGAGTCACTGCCTCTGGAGGTTTTTAAGGAAAGACTGGATGTGACACTTAGTGCCATGGTCTAATTGACATGGTTGGAATTGATGATCTCAGAAGTCTTTTCCAACTTAACTGATTTTGTGATTCTCTGAAGTTTACCTCTGTGAGAATGTACCAACCATTGGTTTGTATCAGGCATTAGTCAACCTTGGAGACACACTGAAGGTTTTCTGACCTGCCCCAGCTGAAAGCAACTGCATCAAATTATGGAGTGGCAGGAGATTCATGCTGGATGTAGCACCAGGGAGTTACAGCCACTCATTGGGCAGGACAACCCCAATCCTTTCTCACCTGACTGTTTACTCCTTTCATGTCAGTCCCTGGATGCTGCCCTTGCTCTGCATTCCTGAGTATACCCTAAAGGTACTCCTCTGGGATCTAGGAGGTCTGAGGCTGAGTTCCTTGAGACTCGGAGAGAAATTAGGTCTATGACCTAGGACCAAGAGGATATTTGCTGAAGTTAGCACTCATGTCTTCAGAAAATGATGACCAGCCCCAGGAAAGAGTGTGTCCATCTACCACCTTTGCCTAGTCTTTTTAATCAAATACCTTTTAGCTCCTGCTTTCCCAGGCAGAGAAATACTTTTGCTCCAGCCTTACTCTTCAGTTTGAATATCATGAATAACCAGCTTTTTGTGTCTTGACAGGAGAGATAATCTCCAGTCACCTGCTGTCCTGGACAGTTCAGACCAACGCCTTGAATTGCCAGTAAAAGTAAGGCCAGCTAGAATTTCTGCCAGTAAAAGTATTTCTTTTGTCAAATCATGTTCAGGAAATCTGAATTTCCAAGATTCAGGTTTCACCAGCAATTCTGCCATATGAAAGGGCTGGGAATTCCTGGGCTTCCAGTATCTCTCTCTTGGTCCTAGGGCCAGGGCTCTCAAGACTTCCAGGCACCTTCATCCATGAGGAATTGACTGTAGAAAGGAAATGTTCTTTCCAGGGAAATACTTCTAAAATTAAGTTTTCTTACTGTTTTATAAAGAAGACCTTTAAAAACACTAAAATAGTTTCCTGAAAGAAGGGCATTCTCTTGAAGTTTTGATCTATAATAACTGGAAATAAACTGAGGGAACAGCTAGGGAGAAAAGGTATGGGAGGACTGTCAGATTTTCTGGTACATTCCACATTCTAATAGGTAAATATTTATAATTTTACAACTGTAAACCACATATGTGAAATATTCTGTGCCAGGTGTCTTCCTTTGGCTGAATAGGTTTATAAAATATCAGACAAAATAGTTCAGATCTTTCTCAAAAATAAATAGAAAAAATACCGATTTACTGATCACTAATAAAAAAAATCAGGGTGAAGAAAAGCTTTAAAAGCTCTAATTTTCATTTCCCCAGGAGAGAAAATGAAGAAAAATATTGGAGGTTTATGTATGCTGCTTATACTTCTCCCACATTTGTACACATCCATCCTGTGTTACTAAATGGAAAAGATCAAAATAAAATGGAGCAGAGATGTTCCCTAGGAGCTGAATGTCTTTAAAATCAGCTTTAAAGTACTGTATGCAGTATGGTGCATAATGTATGTATCCTGCATCATTAATATATCACAATTGTAAGAACCACATCATTATCTGTGCACCATGAAATTATCTATTTATGGCACGATTCACTGGACACCAGGAAAATCTTCAAAGGGTCCAGGGGTCTTCTAGCACCTGAAGGACAGCACTGGGATCTGTGCTCCATTTTTGCAATAGACTGTGTTTTGAGAGGGTTTGTTAGAGCCAAGTTGCTGCACACAGGAGGTCAGTTCCAGCTCTGCTTCAGGCCAAAAACAGCTCCTGAAATTCAGAGCTGGAAGAGGGAAAGACAGGCACAACTGGGTTATTGTTTATTGAGTTACCAGGATCTGGCATGACGGGCATTAGGCCAAAGCTAGGAAGGCCAGCCTTGAAGAGCTGCCTAGGTCTCTGCACCAAGCTCCCCAGTGTTTTCAAACATGATAGTGCATCAAGTGGGGTAGTGGTTTCACACCTTTAAGTGTTTTGCCCACATCAAGTTTCCATGCAACCTGGAATATTCAGGAGCCCAACATCAGCAGCCAGGAGCTCCAGGGCTCAGTTCTGGTCTGCCAGAATTTATTTGCTTGGATTACGGATACAGGAGGTTCAACACAGAAGTTTCTGCCAGATTCAGCCTTAATCTGGTCTGGCCAGCATGTTCCACTATCATTATCCAGGATAACTCAATCTCATAACATATTGAATAGCAGAGAAGTGACCATAGAGACATGAAAATTCCTTGCTCCATGCTGCTACTTGAAGGACAGAGGTAGAGCAGCAGTTGTTTAATTTATGATCATATGATCCAGCACTGGAAAGTACTTCTTGCGTCATTGACTCAAGTCCCCTGCTACCTAAACTACTTCATCTAATCCTGTTCATAAATGTATCTTAAAACTGGTTAGATTTCTAGTCCATGCTACAGCCCCAGGAAAGTAATTACAGAACAAGATTGCTTTGATTATTTGAATTATTATGGTTTCCAGACCAGATTCCTGGCTGGATTATGCATAATAGTTTTTGTGCCAACATTGTTCTTAAACTTAGATATCCCTTCCCTTTCCACATTATTTAATCTCTTGATGTATTCATAGTCAGTAATTAAAAGGACAAAACAAACAACTCTTTTATCTATGATTGTATTTTCCCAAAGATATATTATACAGATCCCAATTCAAAGAAAACCCAAGATAAGCTGATATCTTGGCATCAGGTTAAGAAAATACTCTCATTGGCAAGCTGGGACAAATAAGTGAAATATGTGTGCTGGCAAACACCTATTATCTCCTAACCCATGCATATTATCCATCCTACTCATTGTTCCCCTCATCCAAAGAGCAATATTTTAGTGCTGCCAGAGAGGATCCTGCCGAAGGTCCTTGGAACTCTTTTCCTCTTGGAAAGCAGACGTGCATTCAGGTCCATCAGCACATCAAAATGGGGCAGCTGTAGCATTCTAGGCCTGTGTAAAATGAATATACCTGTAAGAACAAGTCAAATGTTTTCAGTTAAAGGTATGACATTGCCTTGTCCTTTTTTCCTTTTTTTTCTTTTCATGTATGTGTGTGAAGAACAGATTGTAAATGTTGTGAGATACCTGTATTAAACAGGCTCAACTGAACCAACTGGGAAATTCATCATTGGATTGTTTCCATTTATTTCAGTGCTTTTTGAATATGTGACAAGCCAAAGTGACACAGATTCTTGGTTCATTTTATGGAGGAACAGACAGGGTTTTTAGAAGCATTGGCCACTTGTCTTCAAGGGAGAAATCCTTTCACCTACGCCTCCAAAACAACAGCATTCATATGCTTGAAATGTTTTCTTCAGCTGTTAGAATCTCTTATAGAATCTGCAGACATGCAAACAGCTGTTTGGGAGAGGGAGGGGTTGTTTTAGTCAAAGCTTGACTAAAGTCAGCCAGTAGAGATGTCACTACCTTTAAGTTGATGGCATGTGGGTTATAAGGGCACATTATTTCTTTACCATTTGGCACTAAAACAAAACCTTTAAGTAGGACAAGGAACCCTGGGATAGAAACCACCTGCTGGTCAAGCTATTTCATCCTTCTAAATAACCTGGAAATTTGTGATTTTTGTAAGAGTTTAAATCAAAGCCAGGAAAGAAAGAAGCATCTACCCCAAAACTGCTACAGTGTAATTCTTTAACAATCTGATTTATGTTAAAGTAGAGATTCCAAAAGTGCCTAAGTGGATTCAAAGGCCAAAGTGTAAAATCTTGGAGTTTTCTCAATAAGCGTCCAATGTTCTCTTGCAGGAGCAAAATATAACTTGTATCCTTTAATCAAGGATGCTATTTACTTTAAAAAAATTGCCCATGTTTGAAAAATGTATTGATATAGGCAGTTTTTCTTCTTTTGTTCTTACAACAAAGGTTGGCTCTGTAAGGACTTCTTGTAATCTTGGCATACATGCAAGCAGAATGTACAGGCTGCTCCCAGCAAGACCTGTAAATGGTCTCCAGTTCCTACTTTTGTTTCAACTGGCATCAGCAGAAGTACATTATAATCTACTTTAAAAGTTAAGTTTTATTTATTGCTTTTAGAGAAATGGCCTAACTATATAAAATATATATTAACTATCTTAGCTCATATTGTGTACAGAAGCTTGAATAGTCTTTGCCACTGACACAGAATGTCAGAAATTAGAAACAGATGGCAATTACTAGGAAAAAAGATGAGATTTTAGAGGAAAATGAATGCAGTGCATTCCAGAGCACATAGAGTATTTTTTCCATGAAAATTAATGGATATTATAAAGGTATTGTGTTCAGTGAATTCACGTATCACTGACTTACCTAGAAAGTGAAGTAATCAATTTTTAAAGGCTGACATAATTTAGAAGTTTATGAAGAGGTCAGTGTGACTGATAGGAACGTGAGATTATACTGGGTATTTTCTTCCACATTTTTCTTCAAGGCTGTGGCTCTTGCCTTTGTCTATTTCTCTGTTTTTCCCTGCTTCCATTAAACATTTATATATATATGCCTTTTTCCTATAGTGCTTGTCACAAATGAAAATATATAAATATTTTCAATCATGGTTTGTATATTTGTAAGTGCTAAATATTAAATTAAGCCTCCCCATCTTATTGCTTAGATTGTGTTGCAGTTTTCATTCATATCCACTACATGCTCCATAATAGGCCTTTATTAAATGGCAATTTATTTTTTAAATATAGATGCTAGGGGCTTTCTTCAGAAGGTTCCACCTTGTGGTATCTTTTTCAAGCAGAAAGGAACTTCTACAAAACGCTCTTACATTTAAGTGTTCAGCAAAAAATATTTTCATAAATAAAGAATTCACAGTCATTTCTGCTCAGCTTATTCAGATGTTTTACAACGACAGATCCTTGTGGACATTTCTCAGCCAAAGAGTGTGTCTCAAAAGAGAGTCTTTTTAAGAAAAATAAAATAAAAACTTTTCTATGTGTATCTTCATAGATTTCAGGTGCCTGCAAGACTTTTCTTCACTTGTTGTTTTCTTAGTTTACTTAAAGGTCATTTAGTTTGGCAGAGTATGTGTCTACCACTGAGCATTTATATGAACAAAAAAAGAAGGGCCTCTTGGCATCTCTAAAATCTTCTCACATCATTTAGCTATGATGCAAAAAATTCCTTCCTGGAGGACTTTCTCATGTTCCCATTGCTTCCAAAAATTTATGAATGTGATGTGTAATAGAGATGATAATATAATAAATACTCTTGTTCCATCTTCAATACTGAAATGGAACAGGGTTCTTTATTTATGCTGAGTAGTCCCTACCAAACTGTACCCGAGACTGTGGCTTCCACAATTATAACATATTTTATTTGCACTGAAAAAGTGTTGCTGCACCCAAGTACTTCCCTGAGTATGAACATTCAGGAAATCAAAGCTGGATTTTAATCTTCCATTTAGGCTTTTCCAAAACCTAAGCCTGAGTCTTTTCAAACTTCCACTAGGGGATTCCACTTTTGAGACAAATTTTATGATCCAATCTATGCATGCAAAAGTGAAGGCCAAGACTGGATACAAATGCTGTGCACTGTTCAAACACCCTAACAGGGCACTGCTACACCCCAAATATCTTACTACATTAGGGAGCTCTTGCTGTCACCTCACAGGCTCCATTTCCACATTCCTGACTCTCCTCCAGGCTGCTGGTTGTCCTCTGCTCCTGGGAGTCATACCTTCTCCTGCTCTTTGTCATAACTGTGAGAAACAGCAGGCAAATAAAAAAGGGAAGCAGGGAAAGAAAACGTGTAAGTAAAAGTTAAAAGAAAAAAACAGAAAGAAAACAAACTCTTCTTGTATGATTTCTGATCTGAGGATGTTGCCATGGGAGCTGAGAGTATCCCAGTCTCACTCCAGGAGGAATTTTGTTTTGGTATACCCCAAGGGGTCCACAGTTGTATGATGGAACTGATAGATGAGCAGTACACTTTAATGTGTAAATGGACCTGCCAGACGCTGTAGACTTGGACCATTTTATTTTCAGAGGTGCAGGAGCCAGACTGACGTAAGATCTCAGTGTCAGCTCCCAGCCCATTTGTCACGGAAGGTGCTGCTTCCGTGGAGAGGCTGGAGCACGCTCGGATATAGAAATGGTCTGGAAGGCACCTGCAAAAGTCTGCTCTGATATGTACAGAGATAACACTTGCAGCTCTTACAGGGAAGAATTACCAGCATGAAGGAAAAATATCTTGGGTAATGCAGGTGCTTTGTGTTTCTGCCATGGAAAAGAAGGAGACATTTCGCCTGCCAGAATTTTTCTCTTTGGACCTATCAACCTATCAACAGTGAAGTCTGAGCTTCAGAGTGTTGGAGTAATTTAGTCCATGTAATGAGATTTACACAATTGGATTGCCAACGCAAACAGGAGCAAGCTAACCAGAAAAGGAAAAGATGGAAGATATGATACATAATATAAAACATATTTGCAAACATATTTAAATATATTTAAAGCTTTTCGGTCCACACTGGCAGATTATTATGCATCAACTCTCCTACTGAGCTGATCAAGACACTTCTGTAATATATTAAAAATTCTACTAAAACGCCATTTATTATAGAGTCTCAATTAAACTGATGACTCCAACAGAAGCAGTGAAAAGGAGGATTCAGGGTGTCTCCTCTCCAGGGTATTACATCCTGGCTCCTGGATCCTCTTCTGTAGAGAGAAGTAGTCCCAGTGTCAAATTAAAACTCATCATGGACAGCATGGGTAGAGAGTCCTGAACAAAACCCTTCAGCACATACTTGCATTTTTATGTGTGAGTATCACTTCTAAGGACCAACAATCAGGTGTCAGAAACAAAAACTACACTAAAACATTTTCTTAGATCACTTCCTGACTTCTTATTGCAAAAACAGTCTAATAAAACATTCTTCAGTTCTGAATGACCCAAGAAGCAAGAAGGGAATCTGTGAATTTAATGTTAGCCTGTCTTTCTGACTCAGCAGTAGACAGGGCAAGGCAAAGCCTCAGTGATTATTTTATTTGCAGTCTGACCCATGTGACTGCATGGCCAGCTTTGACAAGTTGGTAATATTTCCTAAGCATTTTTCATCAGAATTTCAGAACAACCAAGGTGACCAAATAAAAAGAACCACAGTAATGAAGCCAGCCTTTTCCTTTATTTGTTGAAAGAAGCAGTCAAGCCATACATACTAAGCAAAGCAACCTTCTAAGTTATGTGTGAATGGAGGATCTCACTAAAAGAATTTTACTCTCTCTTCCTTGTAATGACATGCATTAATAATTTTAGAAGCTTTTTCTGGGGAGTTAAAATTTTTACTCTGAAGCTGGAAGTATGTCTTATGTTAAGAGGACTCAGTTTCAATATGAATTTCCTTTTAAATCTAACAGTGGATTCTTGGAAAAAAGTCAATTCCATTGCAAAGAGAATTGTTGTTGCTAGGTTTAAATCCTTCCAAGATTATGGGTATTTGCAGGGGGCTTTTTTCTGGACTCAAACAGGGCAGATGACTCACGGTAGTAGACTATAATGTAATGTAAGACACCTGCATCTATCTCCCAGTGATGCTCCCCATCTGGGAAACCTGGGTTCAGGTGTGTGCCCTAACTTCCTCCTAATTTTGCAGTCATCTACGGTGCTGTTTTATGAGAGGCTCTTTGCCATCTTTCTCCCAGATCTCAGTTTCTGTGCTAAGGAAGTGAAAGTGAATGGCTCAGAGAGGATCATGACATATTCATGACAAGGACCTGATCTGAAAAAAAATTAAGAAGAACATGACAGCCTGAAGAAAACATAAGCCTAGAATTTAAACTAAACCCTGCCCTTGAGACCTTCCTTGTCTGCAGTCTCCAGTTCCATCAGAAACACGAACAGTGGTATGGTCATTGTTTGGAAATGAGGTCAGTGGTTCAGAACTCCAGGTACATTTATTGATATGTTTATTTATTTGGCTTTACCTACCTCTGCGTTTTTTGTTAGCAATGTCCTAGTTCTTCTGGCATCACTCACTACTGTCAGACATATTTGTTCTTCATTAATTTAATCAAAACCTCAGCAGTTATTGTAAGAATTGACCCCCTCCCCTAATCTTGCTCTGCTAGGCAGAAATATGTGTCTGACTTTATTGTCTTTCCCAGTCAAGGTTTTAGACTTTCAATTCCATTTTCCAGTGGTAAGTGTACATATTGAGGAATCACAGAATCAACTAGGTAGGAAACAACCTTTGAGACCATCAAGTCCAACTTATGATCTAACACCACCTCGTCAACTAGCCCACAGCACTGAGTGCCATATTGTTTTTCCTTAAAACACCTTCAGGGACAAGGCAACCTTTTAGTCTTTCTCTGGACACACTGACCATCTTCAGTATCTCCATAGCATTCTTGAATTGCTCGGCCCAGAACTGGACACAGGATTTGAGGTGCAGCCTCACCAGTGCTGAGGACAGAGGGACAGTCACTTCCTCAGTGACACTATTGCTGGCCACACTATTCCTGATCCAGGCCAGGATGCCATTGGCCTTCTTGGCCACCAGGGCACACTTTGGCTCATGTTCAGCTGCTGTCAATCAGTACCCCCAGGTCCCTTTCTGCCAGGCAATTGTCCAGCCACTCTGTCCCCAGCTTGTAGTGCTTCAGGGCATTGTTGTGGAAAATGTGCAGGACGAGGCAATTGTTTTTGTTAAACCTCATATCACTGGGTTGGGCCCATCCAGGTACCTCTGCAGAGCCCTCCTACCCTCCAGCAGGTCAACACTCCGCCACAACTTGATGTCATCTGCAAATTTGCTAATGGTAAACTCAATCTCCTCATCCACATCAGCAATAAAATTATTAAACAGGACTGGGCTCCGTACAGTTCCCTGGGGGACACCACTGGTGAGTGACTGGCCACCTGAATACAACACCACTCCCTGGGCCCAGCCATGCAGCCATTTCTTAACCCAGCAGACTGGACCTGTCCAAGCCATGGACTGCCAGCTTTTCCAGGAGTATGCTATGGGAGACAGTCTCATAGGTTTTGCTCAAGTCCAAGTAGACTATATCCATAAAGTGTATGAAATTAACCTACTTCTCATGAGCAACTATATGCAGACATATTTAAAGTTTTTAATCCAACCAGTACCACTTTATATTTTTTATTTGGCTTGATAACATCCTCATTCATCTCACCTTGTGTCCTTTCATAATTTACAAAATTATTAGTAGATGTATGGCCTCTACCCACTGGCCTTCAGGTGACATAGTTCATTCCTCTATATTGCATTAAGAAGGTATAGAAGAGGTAGTTATACTACCACCGTTAATTTGCCTTGCAAAAATAATGCATCACAGATTGCAGGAAGAGAAGCAAATACTTCAAATTGTATTCAACTTCAGTTTGCAAGTGAAATGAGAAGACTGGAAGCAAGAGGCTTTCACACTGGATTCAGTGTACCTTATAAAAAAGACACTTCAGTCTTTGATGGTTTCTGTTGATTTCTGATGGGCAGAGTGAGGAACTACACCCATGTGTACCAACAGAAATATACAAAGAAGGACTGGTGTTAAGATGGTATTAAGACTGGTGTTCCCTTGAGGTGGCTCACCCATTTTCTTCAGCTGTGCAAGAGTTCTGTCAAGGAAACAGCTGGGCACACTCACACACACAAATATGATAATAAAAGAGCAGCAAGAACCTTAGCTGAAATAATCTTTGACATTCAAAGTTAACACCATCATCACTATACAAGGCATTTCAGGGACCTGGTGACAGATGGTATTATATTTTTTCCCACTGGAGTTTGTTTTCATTATCCTATTTACAGATGAAAGCAGCCTCAGTGCCTGAAATTGTAACTATGATATACACAAGGTGCTGTTTGAAAACCTCTAGTCTAATCATATAGCCTTTATTTTGCCCCAAACTAAGACATAGTATAACTTCCCTTTCACTGACTTCACAGTTTACCAGATATCCTACATTACTGCATTATAGCCCTTCTAGAACTAATTTTCCGTGGGGTGTTTGGGGTTTTTTTTAATGTATTCCTTGCTGGTAGCTATAGATCTTTCAGCATTTCTGTTTAGTTTTCAATCCATATTTTTTCCTAGGCATAGTTACTATCTTGAAGCATAAATTAACTTCTTTCTACCACAATATCAGGTTTCTGCCACAAGCTGGATTTCTTCTAGACTTACAAGTAGGTACACGTTTTGGTTTTTTTAATAGCAAAACCTGCACATAAACCACAAAATGTCTTATTTTAGCCTAGAATGAATTACAAGCAATTATAAGAATTATCCAGCTGCTGCTACTGCAACTCTGAAGAGATGATGTGGGTTTTTTCATTCAGTTTGTGTCTGAACCCGCAAAACTGACTGATTGTCAACAAAAGTGGAGACTGTTGTTTTGTGAGCATATATTACATTTGGACATTTTGTTCATTTCTTAACAGAGCTTTTAATTCAGTGGAGATTGCTGGTGCAATAGCACTTGCAGTATTCTCCAAGAAGGAAATTGCTGTAGCGTTGTGTTGTACTGACTGCTAGTCACAAATAAGTAACTCTAAACCGTTTTTAATCAAACTTCAGTCCTGAAGTGGGAAAGCTGTGGAATCTCAAGACTGATGTGAGTAGGGGAAGAAAACTTCACTTCTTTGAGGGACCTAGATGAAGGCAAGAAGGCAAATCTGTAAAACTGCTGCTTTCTATCATCCCTTTGGTAACAGCTGGTTTTGGACTCTCATAGGCAAAAAGTCTTGGATAGACAGAATTACTGTGTCAATAGCAGTATAAAAAAGATGTTTGGGATTGTTCTTTTGGCAATGAGGCCAGCTGGCATTCAATCGCCCGTGTCCAAAACTGCCTATGAGAAATTATGCAGCTGGACACAAACAACCTGTTTGGAATGATCCTTGGTCTGTCTAGTCCCTGAGCCTCACCAGGAGCTGTCAGAAAGTGAACTAGTTATTGTGGATCAAAAATATGCCATGAACCTTTCTCGTAATTTAGTTATATAGACAATCAGTAACTGTGAGTGTTTCCTGGCACTGTTCATTCAGCTGAACAGATATAACCATCATAATTTTATTATAAAAGATTTCAGTGGCCTATACAAGTACAAATAATAACCAGAGTAGTACTTCAATATTTTAACATAACATTTTTAAAGTAGAGGATCATTGCCATATGAGCTGTGATGATAGTTTTGTTTAAAGTTTAGAAATTAAAAACAAAAAACACTTTGCATTTTGAGAAAATGACAC
Organism: Hylia prasina; assembly: GCA_013397195.1. NCBI lineage: Eukaryota > Metazoa > Chordata > Aves > Passeriformes > Sylviidae > Hylia > Hylia prasina. The sequence continues at coordinate 1,752,388 of VYXD01013973.1, forward strand.
ATCCAAATAAAATTTCATGAGATCCTACTTCAGAATAGTCTCCAGAGAGCAAAAGCAAGTTATCTGCTCAAAAGTGTTGTGCAACATTTTTAAGGAAAATGTTCATTCCTTCATTAAATGGGAAGAATTTTTCCAGTCCTCTTTTGTTTCCATTTTGCATTTAACTTTTTATTTCCCTACTTCATGCTACATAGAGGAAGTTCTGAGACTCTCCATCTGTTAATTCAATCACCCCATGTTTCATTCCTGTTTTCACTATTGTTTTTGCCTGTTTTATGAGGCTGAGGCCAGACATTGGGCAAGCTTGAGAGAAACACACAAAAAGCATTCTGGCCACCTAGCTCATTTCAAGCAAAAGAATGTGTGAATATATTTTGCAACTGCTAAGTCAGCTGTTTCCACAGTAAAATTATTACTACCCATAGCCCAATAAAAGAGCTTGTTAAGAGCTTTTGGAAAGGCTTGTTTTGCTGTGTTGTTTACTGCATTAACTCTTCTGTATATCAGGTCACACAACGTAATTACTTTTACCTCAAAAAAATTGATTGAAAAATCAAGATTAAAAAAATAAATTTTTCAGTGAGAATTATACCAATTTAACTAGAATTACTGAAAAACTGTTGTTTCATATTTCACTTGTGTTGCACTATAACTCCACCACCTTTGCTGCCATCCTTGCAGGGGCAAATGACAGGAGAAAACAAGACATAAATCAAGAAAAAGTACATACCATCATAAGACATTACACAGATTCCCATGAGCTGTGTTTTTTCATGGTCATTATTAACCTTAAAATACAAAACTGGCTTTGATTGTTGGGTTGACAACATAAAATTTATTGGAATAACACTAACAGAATAAATCCATTATGATTGCTGTAGTTTGATTTAAGAATGAATGTTAACTAAATTACCATAGTAGCATATAATTGCTCATCTCCAGTTCCATGTGGTTTTGAGAAAAGTAGGAATAAAAAAAATAAAAAGACAGGTGGAGAAAATACAAAAGAGCACTGAAATGGATATTGCAAATTTAATCATTAAAAAAAACTCAGTGAGAAGTACTCTGAGACAAGTGTTGAATTGTATTAAAAAAAGCTTAGAATTGTGAGAAAATATGCTTCATCTTGTTTTCCAGTTCCTACTGCATTTATGCAATCTGTACATTATCAAGTATTTGTAAGATATAGTATTACATAAAAGAAATACAAATGTCTCCTACTGAGAAAACCTGTTTGAATCTATTGTTTCAGAAAAACTTAATGGAAATATTCTTGTTTCATCTTTTGACCTACTGATGCTACATATTAGTTTTAAAAATTCTGGATGGTATCTCAAGACAGAGAAGAAGCAACACTAATAACATAACCTATATCACTAATACTTGTGATCACTTCAAAAGTTTTTTCACAAGTCCATGTCAGGAACTCAGATCAAATTAGGGGATGTTCCAAAATGGGACATCTCCATCCCACCAACCTGCCTCAAAAAGACAAATTCACTGTGAACGGCAAGGTGTCTAGAGCTGCCTGATAAGAATTACTGAGCTCAGAGGAACCTCTGAAATTCTGCTCCTTGGCACAGCCTATCCCTCTGATTCAATGTTATACAGGACTTACCTGTACTCAGTCCCTAATTATCATCTGTGATTTTACCTAATTTTTGAGTCTTATTTTTATAATTGATACGGTCATGTTATCAACCAGATTATCTTCCATAATATCCTATGAAATAGGTTGTATATCCATTAATATGATGTTTATGGTTTGGTTTTTCTTCAAGCCTTGCAGCAGTCTTGAAGCTATTTTAATCTTGTCTTTGGAAGGGGAGTGTTAATAAAAAGTTTGGCTTGCTTGGAAACCCCCAAGATTTCAGGACCTCTGAGAAAATCAAATTCCAAACAGGCTAGTGCACCACTATAGATTTAGGTCAGGAGAGATCTCTGAGAGCCACAACTTCTCATATCTAATTGCCATCTCCCTCCAACAGCAAAACCCACCAATGGTTTATTGTAAAGCTGGCATTTCCATTTTGCTTTATCTTTAATTCTTCAGGTCTTCAATAGGAAACATATTCATTCCAAAGGATGAAAGAAACAAAATAAAGATTGAAATGTTCATAGATGTGTAGAGTCATCCAAGAAGATTGCCAGGGAACATGAAATTGCTACAGCTTAAGATGCTCAAGCCAATCTAAGAATTAGCTTTCTATCCCAAATTCAGATGAAAAAACTCAAACACTTTATATACGCCCTAGAGATGTGCTTAATGCAGAGCATTCCAATCCTGAGTGTCTTACTGGAGCACAGGGTTTCTCTTGTCAGGGCATTGGTATCTTTAATATGTCTCCAGTCATGTAAACCCATAGGCCTGAAAATAATTTTCTGGAACTGTTCATGTGCTGTTGATCAACATTGTTTTTAGAGGATTATTTTCCTCTAGCTTTTAAATGCCATTCCCAAAGACATGGAAGACTCATCTTTTGGAAAATTCTTCACCATATCTATATATTGAAAGGAGAGCTGTTGCTGGTAGAGGTGGAATCTATGTGGTTTTGGGGTTTTTTTAGGTTTGGTTTGTTGTTTTGCTTTTTGGGGGGCTTTTTTGTGTGTGTGTGGTTTTTGTTTTTTTGTGTGTGTGTGTTTTTGTTTTGTTTTATTTTGGGGTTTTTTGGCAAGCTGGATATTTTCCTTCACAAACAATGTTTCTTGTTTTATATCTCTGAAGGGCATGGTGATGTTCTTTAACATTTCAACGCATCTCAAAACTAATTAGAAATAGGCTACAGTAAATGGATATTTATGCTCAAATCCCTGCTATTAGGTCACATATGGTCTAAATTGAAGAACTTGAAATAACAAGCAAGAATAACACGCTTTGAAAGTTTTCACTTGACAAATCATATAATTATAATGCACTTCACTACACCTTATAAAATATGTCATAAACACAAGCTGTGTTCCACAAAAGCTTGTTCTGTTTCAGGACCTGGCCAAAGCTCAGAAGACGAAAAACAAACAAAAATGACACAGCAGAATGAGACACTTTAAAATCTCAGAGCAGTTTCAGTGGAATTCAATTATGCTGAAAGCTGGAATTTAATCCTATTTTTTATCAGTGAGCCTATATTAATTCCTCAAGATTCTTAACTGTTTATCTTATGTTCTAAAATGTTTCCAAGATGTGTAATAGGAAAATCAGAAAAGCTGCACATAGATTGACTAGAAGTGGGTGAGATAATGAAATTGTGTAGACCCTGACAAATTTATGACATGAAGAATTTCACGGGTTTTTTAGGTCAGTTAACAGATGAATTCAGCTCTGCTCCTATCTCAGAAGACAGAATTTGATAGCTTCATTATTATAATACTTTTGCAATTAGATCTTACCCATATATTTTTTTCTTAAGTTTCTTAACTTTCTTACTCCTTACTGAGTCCTCGCCACTCTGGAACTCTGACTTGTGAGATTTATTTCAGGATATAAGGATTTCTTTATTATAGAAGCTGTTTAAATACGGACAGAGTTACAAGAGTAACTGCAAGCTGCATTTTTAGTTCAAACAGAATTTATGGTATTAATACAAAAGCACTAGGAAGAATTCTTTCATTGGTTTTATTGCCTTGAAAATATATGAATCTAGAAGAGGCCATCTTTATCTTGGGGTTAAATTCTACAGCTCCTAGGATTAGTTTAGGAATAGATGAGTACAAAAATCATGGTGGTGAATGGTGCTGCAATCCAGCTGCTAGCCAGTCACTGCTGGGATTTTCCAGGGCTCAGCACTGAGATCAGTCCTGTTTAATTTATTGATGATCTGCATGAGAAGACCAAGTGTACCCTCAGTAAGTTCGCAGACAACACCTAGTTAGGAGGGAGTGTTGATCTACAGGGCAGGAAGGCTCTGCAGAGGGATCAGGACAGGCTGGATCGATGGACCAAGGCCAGTTGTGTGAGGTTCAGCAAGGCCACGTGGCAGGTCCTGGTGGTTTGGTCACAACATACCCATGGATGCCACAGGCTGGGGACAGAGTGGCTGGACAGCAGCCAGGCAGGAAGGGACCTGGGGATGCTGTTTGACAGATGGTTGAACATGAGCCAGTGTGTGCCCAGGTGGCCAAGGCCAGTGGTTCCTGGGCTGTGTCAGCAATAGTGTGGCCAGCAGGACCAGGACAGAGATTGCCCCTCTGTCCTCAGCACTGGTGAGGCCACACCTTGAGTGCTGTGTCTGGTTCTGGGTCTGTCACTACAAGAAGGACTTTGGAGTGTGCTGGAGCAAGTCTAGAGAAGTGCAACAGAGCTGGTGAAGGATCTGGAGCACAAGTCCTGTAAGGAGCAGCTGAGGGAGCTGGGGATGTTTATGCTGGAGAAAAGGAGGCTCTGAGGACACCTTATCCCTCTCTACATCTCTCTGAAAGGAAGCTGTACCCAGGTGGGTGTCAGCTTTCCTCCCAGGCAAGAAGTAACAGAATGAGAGGAAATGGTTTTAAACTGCACCGCGGGAGGTTTAGGTTGGACATCAGGAGGAATTTCTTCACTAAAAGGTGGTCAAGCATTGGAATGAACAGACCATGGAAGTGGTGGAGTCACCATCCTTGGACATATTCAAGAAATGACTGGATGTGGCACTTAGTGCTATAATTTAGTTGACATGGCAATGTTTTGTCTTGATGATTTTGGAGGTCTTTTCTAATCTTAATTAGTCTATGATTCTGAAATCTGCTTTTTTCATTCCTCTAGAGGATAGATGGGAAATTGATGAACAGAAAGAATACTGAGGCAGTCTGGAAATCCTCATGACTAGCTGTTTCCTCATTTGGAGTTAGTGCTATGGAATTTGACTTGTGATTTCAAATACCAACATTTCTGAATATTAACATGAAAAGATAGTTTTAATATCTCACTTTTTTTTAAATTAAATTGATATTAAATCTTTCTGAAGATTTAATTTGTCAACTCCATTGACCACAGAGTTCTTCAAAGACTAAGTCTTCATTTCACTGAATTTGTGAATAAACCACAGTGCAGAACATTGAAATGACTTGCCTGAAATATTACTGATGGAAGAAGGATCTATAACCTACTTATTTATGGTAAATTGTCATGGTCTTCATCCATCCAAGAATCTGATTGGTGCTATGCAGGTCCCACTGACACCTTTCTCATTGGTCTGCAAAAAAATCAAATCTTTGCCAGTGTTGCAAACCTATGGGGTGGAGTGCTGCAAGCTCCTCAAACCATATCAAAAACATGGTTTGATTGTCCTTGTGTTTTCATGTACAGTGTTTTCATTGCTGATCAAGAAGAATATACAGGAAAACAGTTCAGGGGAAAGTGCATGAAGATATAATGAATTTAAAAGGGAAGAGCAAAACAACTGAATAGTCACACTGGGTAAACAAGGACATGACGGTTACATGAATAAATACCAAAGGCAGCAGGCTCTACAGGTAACATCATGGTTGTGGGCAAACACCAGTGGGAGTAAAAGAAACAAATTAACAATATAGACCATCTATCAATCTACATATGCTGCTATTTTGTTATGAAGCCCTAGTTCAGTAATACTGAGAGCATCTGTTAATATATTAATTAGTATGCTAATTCTCTGCTAATTGATCATGATCATTGATCCTCAGCTGCAATAATTGAGAGTATTTCTGTTGAAAGTGCAGCTATACTGATCTTATGGATAGCATTCAGTGTCAATTAAGTATATTGGATGATTTAATAGGGCCAAGAAAATACCACAAAATATTTTCCTAATATATTTAGCTAAAATAAAAGTAGTTCACTTTGGCTGTATTTCTCCCTCTTTCTCACTCATTTTCTGGGAAATTTTATATTTATGAAGGGGGAGCTCCCACTTAACCAGCCAAAGATAAGAAAGCCTCATGGAGGAGTACAGGTTGTTGGAACGCAGGAAACAAAATTCTTCTATATTCTTTTCAATGTTTAATCCCTCATCTTAGTAAACATTTATTCTGAAAACAATATAAACAGCATATTTCAAATTGTTACGTATCTCTTGATGCGGCTTTTGAGAAGACAAATATACTTAGCAACTCAAGTGACATTCTTCCAGCTGAAGAAGAAAAACTGTACTGTGTGACCCATGTGGATAATTGTGGTTCTTGTCTGCTTCATAACATGGAAAAAAGCACGTTAACATATGGGTTACCAAGAATCAACAAATACATTCACTCAGCATTTATACAGTCGAAAATGCCTGCATACCACAGACCACCCTTCCCTTAACCTACAATGGGATGTGGCCTAATTATTTCTATTTCGTATTTTTATAACAATGCAACTGAAGTCACACATGTTCATATTAGTTATGAAAGGAGGCTTTCCTTAGAAAAGCAGGTAGACAGAGGTAGCCAGCATGCAATCACAAGGACAAAACAGATGGCTGTGAAAGACTAAGGTTTGCTTATTTCCTGTTCAGATTCTATTTCCCTCAATTTTTAAGGATTTAGGGTCAGAATGCCACTATAAATGTAGTAATGACCCATCTTTCAGTTTACTGAGCTATACTGATGATGAAAGCATGTGATCTCCAATAAAGGCAAGACATGGTTTTCTGCCCAAAAACTTTGCAATGGAAATTCTCTATTTTTAATGCAATATTTGTGTATTAATAATTAACACCTGGCTGAATAACTTTTTACTTAGGTTTTTTTCTGTTCTTTTTGTCAAAAGTTCATTGATTTAACAGCTTATTAACTTAGTAGTTTGTTTACTGGCAAACCCAAATCAGTCTGCTGACTCTTCTGAAACTCAGATGCAACTCATCCACATAGTTTAGAAAATGGATCACTCAGATGATTATGAAAATAGTCCAGAAAAAAATCAAAGCCTCTTTATTTTCCAAGGTTTACACTACCTGAACTTGTTCTGAACTCCATTGATACATATGAATTTCATGTAAGCTACAGCAAAAATGACAGTGCAGGATTTTATTCAATATTGTTCTGTCTATAATATAGTGTGTGTTACAAAACAAACAAACAAACAAACAAAAAAAACAAAAACAAAAAAACCACCTTTAAAGATAAGACTTTAATTTTTAGACACAATAAATGTAGAAGTTTGGCTTATCAGAAGGGGTAACGCTTTTTGTAACTGGGACATCTATTCTTGGCAAAATTCTAGGTTGAAATAAACAGAACTCTTCCTAAATACTCTGAATAGTCAGATGGCCTTAGTTTTCCTTGTCTAAACAACTAAATCTTTGATGTCTGTGTAAATACCACAATATGTAACTGGAGCTCCAAGGCATTTCTAGTATAATTGAAATTTACCAAATATCCCATCTGAAAGTTCTTTTCAAACTACCAGTGAATAGAGGGCTTGTAAATTGTTTCTGTGCACAAAGTAGGTAATTATGAATTGGGCATACTCTGATGCTAATTCCACTTAGTCACTCACATTTTCCACTGATGTGAACTTTTAAAGATAGCAAAACTTAAGAGGGCACTGAAAATTAGGGTTTGGTACTTCCTATTACATGTTATAGTTTTGTTGTTACATTTATAAAGCTTGGAGAAATTATTTCATTACATGGCAAATTCAGCAGTTTTACAAACTACCAGTTTTTCACTTAAGGAGAAAATCTACCTGTTTTGTAAAGATGTTATCATGAACTTTGGAAATACAATAATAGCACTTGTTAGTGCAGACCTCTAGATCCCATGCAGCTTACTGCATGGATTAAGACCACTGCCTTGCATCAGTCCTCAAAGAACACCTGGAAAAATATTAATCTCTATTAGAGACTGCACACCTGAACTCCTCTCCTACCCTTCTAAATATATCATGTTTCAAGTACCCTCTTTTATGTCTTTTTAGCAACCAGGTCCTGGTCATTGAGGGGCTTGGATTCTGAGATTTTATGGAAATCAAGTGAATATAGCCTAGGAAATGTCCATGTTTTCAACATGCTGTACACTTTAAATAGTGTTAAAAAGTATCTGGGATTTATAAATTATAATGTTTATTTTACAGTTCAACAAAAGGAAAAACTACTTGACTTCTAAAAACAGAAATGAGAAACAAAAATTAAAATCCCCCAAGACTGGGAATGTTTTAATCACCAAACAGCTGCAAAACCTACTCAAAAAAACCCCAAAACTGGCCAAACCTACTCAAAAAGGTATAAACAAATGGCCTGTCAAAGCATGGAAATATTGGAGCAAGGAACCATGAGCCCCATCACTCCCATGGTTCATACACACAATGGGTTTTTGCTAGCAGCCTATTTGCTTTTTTTTCCTCCTGTCTAGTCTTTGTAGGTATAAAATTGTATTACTCCTTATGCAAATATTAATGCTCTAAATACTTATGCTCTAGACATGACTCTTCTCTTGAATGATAATTTTAAGGATCAGAAATTTATTATTTTATACATATTTATTATCAGGAATATTGATAGCACAATAACATGACAATTGTAATGATTATTAAATATAAATAACAAATTACAATTAAAAATTGTTTTAGTATGTTCCTAGAAACAGTTAATGATGGAAGTAATAAACTTAGTGCAAGCACTGCACTATTTGATGCCTGATTGTATATTATTCAGTTGAAGAAATGGTTTTATTACATTTTGTGCCTTTTTAGTTCACATATTCTGCAAGTTTAATTGTCCTTTCCTAATGGGAAAAAAGCCAAAAGAAATAAGATTTGAAAAGATTTGGAAGAGCCACAAAGAAAAGGCTCTGACTTTTAGGATTTTTTTATTGCTATTTTACACTGGTTTTCACAGCACATGCCTGCTGAGACTGATGCTGCCAGTAAGAGCACTCTCAAATGTCACTGCAAAATAAGCCACATTCTGTTATGCCCATACTCTGAATCTTAAGCAGTTTTTTAAATCACATTTCTGCTGGAAACAAGCCGCTTTTGCAGATGAACCCAGAGATGACATTTTAGTGATTCCCATCCACGTCAGTGAAAAACTCATTTCCTAAGCTGAATTTGCTTCTGAAGACCCTGTAAAATAAAGTAGTTGACTCTGTATCTGGCTGAAGCAAATGAGGCAATTCCTTCCACTGACCCTGCTGTGGGAATGATAGCTTCCAGAAAGGATAGCAAACAGCTGGCAGACAGAGGCAGTGGGAAGGAGTTATCCTCAACCCTCAGATAGTTCTGCACTGTCAGTGCCTGAGGCTTCTGGACATTGAGAAGTGAAAGATCTAGCTTCACCCTTCTTGTCCACATCAGTCTGTTTGTGGGGATCAACCACCTAATAACTGGGAAAACATGGATTAAATGGTCATTTTCTTCCCATCCCTGTGCTGCAGCATTTCTCAGTACTAAAGAAGGGGTAGGATATTTATATGTCACTCAGTTCTGGACTCTGCCAGTCTTCTAGGTCAGTTCCTGTTATTTAAAAGTAGATTATATCTTAACTATTTTTCATATGTACTCACTTTACTATTTTAGGCAGATTTCTATAAAGGAATCTTTCTATAATCGACCTTTAGTCTATGATCATTTTCTTGCTTTACCGACATTTTTTTCATTTGCAATTAATTTTTTTCGGCCTAGCTGCCTCATACTGTACCACTGAAATCAGTGGAAATTCTAAAGTTAATTTAAATATATGTTTTTTCAATAATAGCCAGGAAAAGAGCATGCCTATGTTCTGAGCGACATCTGATGTAATAAATGTATATAAGTCTCCAAAATAATAGGTCTCAAATGTTCTCAGAACTCTGGTATAAAATTAACATTTTCATCAGCTGTTCTATCAATGTCAGCAACTCATCCACTGGAAATTTCAGATCATTCAAGTCTTCCTTAAAATTGGAATGAATCCTCCCTATGAAAAATATTTTCCATCTGATTTGTGTTTCCATTTAGAATGTGTAAGCAGTATGGTGACCTTAATCAGTTCTGATTTACGTTAAACTATGCACTGTCTTGAGAGCTGCCTAGTTTATAATTTTTTGAAATTTTTGTCAGTCCTTGGCATTAATCCTTTGTAATCTGGATGTGTTTGCACTATTGTCTGTGTGAAAAAGGCATGCAGATAGGTTTACATTGCTCATAGGGATGTTTTAGTAACAGATTTTCTATTAGATTAAAAATATGAAATTGATCAATTTTACTAAAATCCTTTTCTGATTGTATATCCAATATTGCAATTCAGAAAAGCCATTGAAAACACTGTACTTTGAATGTTGGTGGTATGAGTAATTAAAAAAGTAGACATTTTGAAATATACAAAATATTAAAAGATTACACACATTAAATGTCATGACAGACTATCAATGTAGGGCCTTAAGAAAATCTTTTGAAAGATATATTTTAATCTAGCATAACAAAGTACTGTTGCTTGATTTTTTTTAAAGTAAAGTTTTCCACGTTAGCAAGATATTAAAATACTAGCCCAGAAAGATTTCCATCGCAGCCTTTCAGTTATTACTTGCAATTTTTGTTTTAGATCTACTACTTCTGAAACTCACATTCTGATTCTTTTGACTTACCAACCTGCTGAGCTGATTATAAAACTCAAAATAATATAGTGGAAAATGTGGATAGCTAAAACATATACTTCAGTTTATGCTTAAGCACTTAAATCCAACAAAACTATCTCTGGATCTTACAATTTCACAGTCTTCTTATTATGGACTATACCCCCTCACAGTAATGATGAAAGTGAAAGCAAATAGCCACAATACAGCAGAATGATTTTTCAGAAAGAACTGCCAAAAGACGAAGCAACTCAGCTATCAGCAGGGGAATGATTTAGGAAACATCATAGATGTTTCACATTTAGCCCTTAAAGGAGAGTAGAAAATGCTGTATTTAAAAAAAAAAAAATAAATCATACAATCATAGAATAGATTGTGTTGGAAGGGACCTTTGAAAGCCATCTAGTCCAACCTCCCTCCAATGTGCAGGACCAACATCAACTACATCAGGTTGCTCAATTTCATGTTCAACCCTACCTTGAATGTCTCTAGGGATGGGGCATCTACCAGCTCTCTAGGCAAACAGATCCAGTGTTTCAATATCCTAATAATAATAAAAAAATCCATTTTCTGTCTAGTTTAAATTTGCCCTCTTTTAGTTTAAAAACACTGCTTCTTGTCCTTTTGCCATGAGATCTATTAAAATATTGTCTTGGTTTAGAAGACAGGTATCCACTAGGGAGAGCTGGCGTTTCCTTGGAATGGAGAATGTAAAACCCCCTCCCTCCAAATTATTATAATTTTGCAATTAAGGGCTTTCAGGCAAAGATNCCATTAGCAGAAAATATCCCCCTGGAGGGAGGATGTGTGGTGAAAGAGATAAGAAACAATACCCCACCCGGTTTTAACAGCTGAGCCATTATCAGAAAGGCATCCACCCCCTCCCCCCAGAGTAACAAGAGTTAAAGGAAAAACATTTCCCCAACTGCTTTCAGCAGATGAAAATAGAATACAATTTTTTGCTTCCATAACCCAAGACAAATATCAGTCCCCATCTTTCTTTTAAGCCCCCTCACAGTAATGAAAAGCCACAATAAAATCTGCCCAGAGCCTTCTCTTCTCCAGCCTGAACCCAATTCTCCCCCTGGTCTTCATGGGAAAGATGCTCCATCCTTCAGGTCATCTTTTTGACCATCCTGTGGACCTCCTCCAGCAGGTTCATGTCCTTCTTGTGTTGGAGATACCAGAGCTGGGTACAGCACTCCATATGGTGTCTTACTAGGTCAGAGCAAGAGGGGCAGAATATATGCCTTGGCCTGATGGCCACACTGCATTTTATGCATCCCTGGATACGGTGGTCATTTTGGGTTCTGAGCACACAAATATGTGGGAATAAAATATGGAGCAGATAAAATGTGGGGAAAAAAATCCTCAAAGCTACTGCACTGTGAAACACATAAACTTTGATCCATCCACTGTTGTGTTCTGTAAGCTGTAAACAAGATGAATCTCTCTTCTCCACCCCTTCACTTCCATTTCTTTTACTGGAAAGATTTTAGTAATGTTTTCTTACAGGCATAACCTGATAAACAACAAATTAAATTGTTAGCATTGCTTTCAGGTTCTATTAATTGCTAAGGTTCCTATTTCTATTTCAGAAATGAGTACAAGACAGAAACCCTGAAGACAATATCTTGTCATTGTTAGCTGATCTAGTAAAAGATTAGTGCAGAAATGTGTCCTTTCAAAGAAGTTTTTTATGAGCTGCTCCTTAATAATATATGCATTCAGAGCCATGAAAATGTAGTCTGACAGGGTAAGTTTTGTAGGCTAAGACTGGGAAAACCAGTGCTGGAAAGGTCATCTGAAATATTTGCTTATCTCCCTCTGTTATTGTTTTGGTTTGTACTACTGCAAGAGCATCAGTGTCCTTCTGATGCATTTAAAACCCTTGTCTTCAACCAGACCCCAAATATTTGCAAATCTCATATCTTTATAGAAAGAGAGATATAGAAATATCTTTTTGACTCACTGTAACAAGCACCTTAGGTGCACTTGGGCTTCTAGCCATGACCTCATAGCATATCAGAAATTGCCACATTTCCTGGCTACCCCTCCTTCCTGGACTGAATTTCCTCCTCCCTTGATTTGTGAAATGCCAAGGGACAGATTGGAATGTTCAGCTTGAATGGAGAAGTTTAAGTTGATAGTGTGTTGGAAAGTTGGTCACTTAATGTGTTCAATTGTTTGATTTGCCATTGTGTGCTTGTGTGAGGAAGCATTTGCACCATCTAACCCTTTAAGTCAACCTAAAATAAAATGAAAATACAAAATAGAAAAGCCTATTTATATGACCTGTTTTAAGAAGTGTCTCTTAGGAGGAAGTGTCTCTTAGTGTCACTTTAATGAGCTGCCTATTTTTCTACATTGTCCATAAAGGGAAATTCATATGTCTAAGCTAAGACACCCTCAGTAGATACATTTCAAAGGAATTACATCCATTTACTCAAACTTATATGTATACCAACTTCTACATAATGAGATGTGCTGGCAACACTTGGAGTAATGCACTTAGTTTTTTTCTGGTTTTTGATTAAGAACAGCTGTAAATGTAGTCAACTATTTGGGATAATTTACTATGATTGATCCCCAAAATCCTTGGCCTGCATATTCCAGACCCACCCTTCTCTCCAACAGAGGAATACCCATCAATCTTTCATTCAACATAAGCATTAAACCATTTCTCTCATTCAGTTGCAATAAAAGCTTCTCTGTGGGATTTAAGCAATCGTTCTACCAATCAAATCCTTAAAGCTGATAATCAAATGATTCTTAAGTAGTAGCTGCCAAATCCCTGAAGTCCAAAGAATGGTTATAAATACAATCTCTTGAACAATCACACATAGCAAGAAAATTAATAAGCATCTTGATTGATTTATTGATAGCATGCAGAGAGAAAAAAGCTTGTAATGGGATATAAAACATAGATCATGTACTATGAATTGCTGAAGGACTGCCAGATCTTCTGTGCTGACCACCTGCAAAGCACAGTCATCAGCATCATATTGCAACAACCCATGAAGAAGAATTTAAATTCTAAAACAGAAGGTTCGATTAGAAAAGGCCACTGAACAATTCTGTTTTCTCATATGTTCATTGAGGAGATGTCCAGAGCCAGATGCTGAGAAAAGTTAAATATGTTTTTATATTTGAAGCCTCTCTTTCTTTGATCTTACTTGATTACTCATGATCTCAAATTATTCCCTTGAGACAACCCAGGGCTCTCTCCTGAGGTAAAATATCTAAATCAAAGAAGGTAATTCTTAAACATCATGACCAGAGTAATTTCTAGCTTTCTTGACCTGTGAGTCAATGCACCAAACAAGGAAGCTGAGCTCCTTTTCACTGTAGAGAAACACAAGCAGCTTAGATGTTCTCTGGTTCTTAACATTCAAATATGCTAAACAACCTCCCATCAACCTTCCATCTAAACCTAATGAATTTTACATTCTTATAATATGCTGTTTCACATCACATTCGTCTTACACCACAATCCAGTATTGCCCTAGAATCCAGTCTGTTTCCTGGTCCTGCTTCCTTAACACCACTGGATGCATCTTGCTGCTAGCACACTACAACACATGAGCTTGTGTTTTTACAGTAAACTTACCATTCTAAGACTTGATTTTCTCTACTGTGAGTAATGCTTCATTCCCACAGGCTCTGCTATTAGGGTCAGAAACTTGTAAGGTCTGAAGGCGGACCTTCCCAGTGAAAAGCTCAGCAAAACCAAGCACACAAATAAAGCTACACTACTACAATATGATAATGTAATTGCGCGTCAGGGACAGTATCTTCTAAGAGATTCTTCTTTGCAGGAAGTTGCTTAACATATATTCTTATCATGAATATCATTTCTCTGCTTTTGTTTCCAAGCTGACAATTTCAGGTATTGCTGCTGCTTCAGGCTTGTTAATATTTACCAATATTGTGTCCAGCCTTTTCCTGTAAAACATTCAGGTGTGATTTGGTCCTCCTGTGAGACTGACATCAGAATCACACCTCTTATTTGTTTCAGAAGATGAGAAAATAGTTTGAAATATTGCTTAACTAGAGGCAATGGAAAGGAAAGGGTTTTACTGAAGGTTTTTATTTACTGTGAAGGTAAATGTAATAATGATTGAGTCATGGTAGTGATTTCTAACAGAGTCATTCATAACTGGTAACTAGGTGAACAGTAGCATCATTTTGGTTTATACTCTCAGTGTCTGAAATGAGGTCAGGCAAGTATCTTGGCCTTTTTACCTTAACATCCCTCCTGGACTAAGACAAATGGCAACAGAGTGAGTAAAGAAGCAAACCCAACTTCCTACATGAAACTTTCAGACAGACACATAGCTAGCTATTAGAGTCTTCACCCGGATTTTTCACCCCATTATTTCAGTGGAAATGGTTGCAATATTAATGCCATAAAAATCTCTAATTTCACTTTAACTCAAGCAGTTTGGACTAATGCAGCCTCCACTGAAGCTAAAGAAATGAATTATTAAGCTGTGTCTTCAGGATGCCACTCACTTGTACGCTATACCCAGTTATTAAACATTTAACTGAGACCAACAGACCTTTGGACTTCTCTGCTTTGCCAAGCTGTCACAAATACAAACCAGCTTAAACTGCAAAAATTATTCTACAAAATTGTCTTTAAGCATTTAGAAATAATTTAAAAGAACTTTTAAGGTCTTTTTACAATCCCTCCTTATTTAGAAAGAGCATTTTTTCTTTTCTTTCTTCTGTATTGCAAGAAAATGAACCAGACTGATAACTTAAAAATGAGTCTCAGTGTCTAGTCAGAGTTCTCAAAATCTCTATTTCTCAGGCACCCTATTCAGGTATATGCTCTTTCAAAACCAAAGTTGGTCTGATATTTTAGGTTGATTTCTATGGACATAAATATTTCAGGTTTATATCATATGAATGAGTAATTGAATTATGAAGCGTGATCCCTTCCATCCTACATTCCTCAGTGGATCCATGGATGCTCAGAAAATAACTGAATACTTCTAAATCTTATTTTATCCATGAGTAAAAAAATTTATATAAGCAACTTAATCCTGTAACTTGACTGACCAATGATTTTTACTAGCCAGCAATAAAAAGTTTCCATATTCAGTTACTTCTTATATACAACACAAAAAACCATACTCGGTCACTTTTCTTTGAGTCACCTTAGTAAGTCACTAAGTGTTGAACAAGTTTGTTTTACTGATGAAACTTTGCCCCAAAACACTGTGTACTGAGCATATGTTTTGAATTGTCCATATATGCATAGTAATAGAATGTTCCTTCATTCCTAATCAAAACACACACTAGTACATTTTAGGACACTGTTCTTCTTAGTCAGCCCGAGATTTGATTTATGTTTAAATAAATGTTCTTTTCTATAGGATTTCCAAATCAGTTCTGAAGAGGCAAACGTCTCTGCATTCTTCTGATAATGTACATTCAGAAATGTGTGAATTATTTAGGAATGAGTGGATCCAGAAGACTATGTGTGCTTTGCATGCCTAAATAATATAAACCAGAAAATTCAGCATGAAATGTTCCTCCCTATTACCCTCCAGCCCTGAGGTAATGCAATGGTTTTCTGAATCCTGGACACTCCAGAGAAGTTCAGTTGTTCTCATTCATCACAGGGCTGACTGGGCTTTCTCCAAATCCCAGGATTTAGTGTACACCTTCAGTGCATGGCTCTCACTGGCTGCTCGCTGCAGCCAGCAGAAAGTGGTGGTCAGCAAAAAACCACCAAGTTTTTTGATGGGCACTGACTCAGGCCCTGTAAAGAAACTGAACTTAAATGGAAAATTTGAATTAAAAAAACAAGGGCTGTAATTGGTCATTTCGAAATCCTAAAGGAGAGGGATATTAGAGCTTAGTTCCTAACAAAGCACACTGACCTGCTGCGCCATGAAGCTGATCTGCTAACAAGTTCCTTTAGCTTCTGTGTATCTTTAATTGGCCTGTGCACTGGACTACATTTTGAGTAAAAGGGATAGTTTTTTTCATTAATGCAAATTGGATTGAAATACAGTGAACACATTTCCCAGTTCTGCCACAGGCACCTTATGACACAAATTGTATGTTATTCAGTTTATTTCCCTGCTCATTCCCCAAATAAGGGACAATATTATCAAGATGCTGGAAACCCCAGTTCTCTGTTGTTACTACATACAGATATTGCAGAGAATCACAGTAAGGAAACAGTCAGTACAAATATCATCACCAAGAAGAAATACCCTGTGAATGTGAATTTTGTTCATCTAACAGTAAATCAGCAATCTGTAATGTTTTTAGCAGTTGGCTATTTGGTAGGAAAACATCAGGCCTACAATATGGGCAGATGCCTCTATAGTTATTTTTTCATGCAGCTGAGATCAGGATTTGGCCTGTACATTTAAATTGCCCTGATGACTTCTAAAAATAATCTAGACATAGATTGCAGAGGATAAGTGGTATGCTATGAAATCTTATTTTTTTGTAGAATTAAAAGAGCATTTCCCACACTGTCTCCCTTTTCTATTTCAGACTCCCAATTCAGACTACAAGAATTGGTGGTGAATAAAATAATATGCCACATGAACTGAAGGCAGAGTTTAACTAATGTTAGTTATGTCTTATTTACAATCCTGGCTGCAAAAGTCAACCCTCCCATACTATTCCATAAGCTGAAATGAACAGTTTTACTCATACTATGGAAAAGTGGTACTTTTCAAAGCACTGGTCCAAACAGAGGTCTGCAAGGGATGTTGTGGGCAACAGTATGCTGTGCCCTTTCATGAGTGCTTGTAATAATGGTACTTTTTGTTCTTGCCATCACTTTTGGCAGAAGTTTTGCGTTTTTGAGGTTGAAAATAACTACAACAGCAGTATTTGAGTGATATGAGTGTGAGCTGTGGGCTTTGCATTGTATCTCATTGTGCGAACCTATGTTACCTCTGAAGATCTCTTGTTATTCACACAACATGGAAGGCCTGCATGAACATCAAACTTTCACAAATCTAAGTGGGTTTGATCTGCCATCTTGCAAAGACACTGCAGTAACTCTGATGAATTCGTGCCTTTTTATTAATGCTCATTTTTCTGTAACATGGATAAGCAAGCCAGGCTGTGGTCTTAACTTCCTCTTCTATGCTCTTGCTCCCTCCTAACTGTTTTGAAGATGGTATTTTCAACCTTCAAGGGGTTCCCACAGCCTTAATCTAGTTGTTGCTTTCTGTTTTTTCCCAGAGTGTTAAAATTACTAGGGGATAGGGAGCCACAATGCCCCTGAAAGCAGGTGGAAAAGTAAAATAACTAGGTTCAGAGGCTTAATTAAGTCAGGGTTTAATTCTGATTCATGGATATGTTTGTAGAGAGTCTGTGCATATTAGATATTTTCACCATCATTCAGTAGCTTTGGGAGACATCAGAATTTGAGAGAATATCATTATGATAGACTAAGCTAGAGAGAAGTGGGGCCTTTCCAGAGGACCCTGTTTGTAGAATATAAATTCACACTCAATTGCTCTTAAAATGATCTTTGAAGCATGCATTACCTTTAACTTGGGTGTTGAAAGCTGTGGAAGTTTTTTCAGTCTCACTGTGATGGCATCAGAATGATCAAATCCAGTATCCAGATCAAAAATCCCTATTCCTTAGTCTGGGTGAATTGCATACAGGAGGAAAAACAAGGCAGTATAGGGTTCAGAATAATACTGAAAGATTATATGACAGTGTGTTCAGCCAGCATGCATTTGGCCTGGAGAAGATAAAACAAGTTAATTCCATTAGAATCATGAAGGGACTTCTGAAGCTGTTGACAATTTTTTCAATTTTCAAACACATATAAATAAAGTGTAAATCCAGTGGTTGCGTGATGAGAAAAATATTTTAATGGGTGCCTAAGCATCAATGTAGAGTATCTAATGAGTAGCACATCAGGTTACAACTGAATTATTACAAAGCTAAGTTTTTAATTATTCTGCAAATATAGTGCTTCAAATAGCTGTGTATGCTCTCCAAGTAGCTAAATCTGGACTAAGTTTGTGTGACTGGCCAGAGCAAAAGGTCTTTGCTTTGGCCTGGCAGCTTAAAACTTCAATGATCCGCACTAAGTTGTGCATAGAATAAAAGCTTACTACTGTTCTTCTCACTGAAGCCCAGCCAGGAACAACAGAGGAAGGCATAGTGCTGATGTCATTGTCTGGAGTTGTTAAGTCCACATTTATCAAACTAGACATGCCATGGAGGCTAAATAACAGGTTGCAAGCATTGAAGG
Organism: Hylia prasina; assembly: GCA_013397195.1. Taxonomy (NCBI): domain Eukaryota; kingdom Metazoa; phylum Chordata; class Aves; order Passeriformes; family Sylviidae; genus Hylia; species Hylia prasina. The sequence continues at coordinate 1,771,127 of VYXD01013973.1, forward strand.
CTCTAAATCTAAAAAGCTTCATGTTGTTTTGATAGGTTTAAATAAAAATCCACTTAAACTGGCAGTGAACCTAGAGAAAATCTTCTATTCTGACTACACTTGCATCTATGTTAGTGTTTTCCAGCAGCAGAAAAAAGTATCTGAATTCATGTCCTGTGAATGTACGGAGACAGGGATTTCTAGCCACACTTCTGGTAGTAACAGAGGAAGTACGTTTGTTTGAAAACAAGTATTTGTTCTAAGCATGAAACATAAAGAACATTTGATGTTAACCTGGCGGGGTTTATATGCCTCTTCGGTACAAGTGAGTTGTTTTTTATATCCCAGGTGTACCAAAAGATAACCAATGTACACAGACGAACATCAGTGCATGGGTGGAAAGAATGCAGCTGGCCAATTTTTATTTTGAAGTTTTATCCATTGAAGAAATAGTTTATGGGTTATGTATAAGATTGTTTCCATTGTTGCACAGATTCTTATTTTCATTTACTAAAAATCTGGCTTTGATTATCTCTCTATAGAAGGGAAGTGCTTTGTCCTTATCACTGGAAACAACATTGCAAAATATAGGGTTTTCTTCTCATTCCTTTATGGTTTCTAAATGACATAGAATGGTTTATGGCAAAATGTTTCACGTACTATTTCACGTACTATACATATTACAAACTGCTTACATAGTTCTGTTGGATTGTTCAATGGGCATGGTCAGTCACCTGCAATACATTTATGAATCTCTGAAGTCAAGCAATTTATCCTACAGATTATTCCTGGGAAAGTTAAGTAACTGCAGTGTTTAATTTATGTTGGACTAAGTACATGTATGTATCACTTTTCCTTAAGAATTATTTGCTTATAGTTCACCTAACAAACTTTGAAAATTTTCCTCTTAATGCTGCTGGGATAAGTATGCAACTTATGTGTCTTTATTTAAATGGGGTTCTATAATGTCATCTTATGCCAGGGAATTATTTCTTTTCTCTTGCCTAAAAGATATGTGCAGCTTTCATTGCTGAAATTTCAATGTAGCTAGAATTTTTAATGAGACATGGTTTAGAATAATAAAAATAAACTCCTATATAAAGAGTGTGCATTAGGAGTTATTGACACTTAACACACTCATCCCGATATTGTCCTCTTAATTCTGAATAGAGAATACAACTCTCAGTTATAGCATCCCATAACTCTAATATAAAGCATAGGCAAATCTTCAAGGACATTTTGTTGTGGGAATGGAAGGCAGTCTCACCTTTCTATAAAAGTAACAGGTGAGAGAGTGTATAAGTCTGGTTCTTTCAGAAAGCACAAGCATTCTATGTCCAGCAGTTATAATCCATTAATGACATACATTTTTTATTTCCCTTCTTTTGTCACTTTACTTTCTGAGAAGTGTCTTTTGAGTCATGTTCAATTTGTGATTCATGTAAAAGGAAGACCAGCTAGAACGAGGACTGAGAGTTCGATACCTATTTCAATTACATTACTTTCCTCTAGTGTGACATCAGCATTTCTCTTCAGAGCATTTGAATTACAGTCATCATTTAAGCTTATAATACATAATCTTTTTCTCCTAAAACTGTACAACTAATGAAGACTGGAACTTTAGCAAAGAATTTCTCAAACATGGCAACATTACCCTATTAAGAAACTTTAAATCTTGTTTAAATGAGCATAACAAGCACACTTTTAAGGCCACTTTTACGGAACAAGTGATGCATGGACAGCCACACTAATCACTCTGTGTGAGATCATTTTTATAAGTATCATTATAATGCTCTGAGATAACCAACTAACAGTTCAATCCTGCAAAGCAAACGTATTCTGGCTACTGTGATGGAAATCTTCAACCACTCTCTGAAACATCTTAGAACTGCCAGAAAAAAAGCAACTGTGAAATATTGTTCCTTAAACTTAACTAGGTGTCAGATTCATTTGGGATCCTTTCAGAATTCTAATACACAATTTACAGAAAGAATAAAGTAATTTTTCATCTTCTAATATCACAGACTGATATTACTGCTGTACATCTTAACAAATAATTTTGATATTTATTGTAAGCTTATAAGAAAGAGACTGAAGTTTTCAAGCTTTTTTTTTTTCCCCAAAATAACTCTTCAGGAGATAGGGAATGTCTCTGAAGGGCTCGCAATTTCTTTTTCCCTTTTCGCGTCCTAAATAATGAAAACATTTTTAAAACCTCGGCATACTAGAACACCTTCCATAATACCATCATTCTGTGGCTTCTAAGAACCATCAGATATTGGCAGAGATTGATTTATTAGAACACCACAAGGAAATGCAGGAGAGGGCAGTGGCTCCACTGCTCAGCCCAAAAATCAACCTTACTGGTGCTTCCAGTCTTAGCCCAAGTTCAATCAGTAGGCCAAGTACGTGGTTTTCTTTCAGAAGCGTAGCATAAGTGTTTCCAGAGAAATTCAAGCAAGCGTGAAGTTTCCAAGCCAAGTTCTATTGCTGCTCTCCAAATCTGCAATTCTGAGAAAGTATTCTACTTAAGTGGAAAAACAAAGAGATTGCCCCAGTTGTAGCCCCTTCTTCCACATACAGAGACATATGGCATAGGAAGTTTTTTTAAGCTTACATGGGACCCTAATGCTAACACTTGTCCTCTCTGTCTGAAAGACTCTCCCAAGAATATTGTTGATCATGATTTGGTGAAAATCATTAAACCCAGGAAGTTTGTTTTGGCTGAGTTTGAGACTTATTCAATCCATTCTGAGCTATTTTGTAGTGGCTTCATTATCCAAATTTGTATGCATCTTCTGGGCTCAGGAAATGCTGGCATGACTGCAGGGTTCTTAGTTTCAAAAGTATTAAAACATCTTACCCTTTCACCAGGGTTTTATTTCTCTCATTACACCACACAAAAAGAAGCAAGAGCTTCTCATTTTGCTGCCAAATTTTACTCAATAATAACAAGTAAATGAAACAAACAATAGAATATGGGTCATTTTTATTCTAACTAGCATATGTACATATGTTTGAAGAAGGATGACAACACTGACTTTCTTCTGTCAAAATCTGTCAAAGTGCCAAAAGTTGCTTCCTATTTCAAGGGCTTTGTAAAGAAGGGGTGATTATAGATGATGATAAACATATAAAAAAATTAAAGAGTGAAAATATGAGTACCTAAAATAGTTTGATCTGCTATTTTGTTGCAATATCATCGGTTTGCAAATGGTGGTACATCTTTGACAGGATAGGAAGAATAGTCACAGTTTTACAATGAGTAATGAAAAATGTGCTTAAAATTAGTTTCTATGAAGATGAGGATTACATTAGATAAGAATAATAAGCACCTATTTCACTAAGAGAGTTACAAAAATCTGTGGCATGTTGAAGGCAGTGGCAACCACTATACTAGGCTACAATGCTACAGCTTTTTAGTATAGATTTGGGGATTTTTTTGGTTCCTCATGGTCTATACCATTCAGGTTGATCAACTGATCCATCTGCCTACCGTCTGAAATTTCATTCCCATACAAGAGTATTTCATCTTCTATTGTCATGTAAAATACTTCAGAGAATCACAGAATCTCAGAGACTATCATGAGTTGGAAGAGACCCACAAGGGTCATCCAGTCCATCTCCTGGCCCTGCAAAGATCCACCCCCAAGAGTCACACCATGTGCCTGACAGCATTGTCCAAATGCTTCTTGAACTCTGTCAGGCTGGTGCCGTGACCACAGCCATGGAGAGCTTGTTCCAGAGTCCAGCCACCCTCTGGGAGAAGAAACTGTCTCTAATACTCAACCTAAACCTCCCCTGACGCAACTTCAGGCCATTCCCTCGGGTCTTGTCACTGGTCACCACAGAGAAGAGATCAGTGCCTGCCCCTCCTCTTCCCCTCACAAGGAATTTGTAACTGCAGTGATGTTTCCCCTCAGTCTCCTCCAGGCTGAACAGACCCAGTGCCCTCAGCTGCTCCTCATGCAGTTTCCCCTCAAGGCCCTTCACCATCTTTGTTGCCCTCCTTTGGATACTCTCTAATAGTTCAATGTCTTTCTTATTCTGTGGCACCCAGAACTGCCCCCAGCACTGGAGGTGAGGCTGTCCCAGTGCAGAGCAGAGCGGGACAATCCCCTCCCTTGCCTGGCTGGTGATGCTGGGCCTGATGTCCCCAGGACAGGCTTGGCCCTCCTGGCTGCCAGGAAGTCTAAGCTGCTACCCAGAGGCACAAGTGGAATTATTCCAAGGTGCTGCTCTCCAGTAAAGTGTGGGTACTGTGCAGGGAGTTCGGAAAGCAGGAGTCCAGCTGGAGGTCTGGCAAATTTTATTAATCTTAGCAGTTTTGTAAATCTCATTACTGGAACCATGACTTTTATGAAAGTGGTGTTTTTCAACCATTCCTAACTTGGTCTTTAATACTCACTTAAATGTTATCTATTTAATCTCAAACATTTTACCTTGCCATCATCTTTCAGACAGGCCTCCTTTGAAGTGTAGCTAAGAAATTGCTTTGTATATAGGATGTAGAAAAAAATGGATCACAGCAGCTTTAATGTTTCCTTTTAAAATCAGCGTTTTAAAAGTAACTTGGATCTGTTTTTCAAAGAAAACAGTGGCTGTTTTCTCTTGGTCATGTTCCAGAAGAGTGTATTTGATGCCCAAAGAGCCTTTTCTAAATGGCAGAGAAATTCCAAAATTTAGTTTGGAACAGAAACCTTAGGGATATCACTCTCAAAAGGGATGATGCTACTGTTGCTGCTGATTGTAACCCTAGTGCACATTTTGTTATAATATAAAATGAGGGGAATGAAAACACATGGAGAGGAAAGATTTAAAGAGCATTTAGAGATAATCTCTGGACAAAAAACATGTTACAACTTTGGTGAAGGAGTTAAAATAAACAAAAAACAACTGAAAAAAATCAACAAGTTTTACAATTTTTTTATGGCAAAGATGGAATTGATGCAATAAAAGAAAGTGAAAAAACAGTCTGGCATGAGTCCCAGGCAAAGGAAATAGTGCAAGTGCTAATTGGATTATTATCCTTCACAAGTTATAATATATTTTTTGACATAAAGTGAAAAACCAGAACATACTGAAAGCAAAAGCTTTCTCTTCAGCATTTTATATAGAATATTTTATATTGGCACATATTAAAATCTAGGGGTTTGTCAATCAAATGAGAGATTTGGCAACCTAGTTAGCAAAAATGAATCAGCAGAAGAAACTTTCGTAAGAGATATAACACATATTATACATCTTAATTCCCAAATGCTGGAAATAATATTTGCCAAGGAATAACACAAAAACCCAAAGAACAACAAAATATCTCTCTGCCATTTCCTTTTTTTATGTTCTTTTTTTTTTTTAATGGCGGTTTCAGACAAGTTCCCACCTTGGATAGCTTCAAAACTCCATGACAGCAGACTCAGTAGCTGAAAGAGGACCATTGCCATCACTTAGTCTGACCATACGGGTAAGACAGGCAATGGGTATTTCCTGATTTATTTATTCAGACCTACTACTTAGTGGTTGTCTGTGGGAGGGGGGAAAAAAGGTGCAGTATTACTTAATTGAACTAGTTATGCATGCTGAAGTACAATGAGAACTTAATCTCTTAATCTCAAAGATTTCTTTGATGCTGCACCCTCCTACTTAAGGCTATAGTCAGTGAGGATTAGCTGAAGAAATTATTTTTAAGAAATTCTTTTAACATTGTGTAGGCTACATGAAGTACAGACTATGTATATGTCTGACAGAGCTTTAAGGCAGACCCTCCACATTTTATTTTCATAATGACCAAGGCACCCAGATGAAATTAAATCCATACAACCCTCCAATTCAACTTGAAACAGAGAAACCTCATCTCCTCTGGGCAAGCAACAAGGTTAGAAAGCCAGTCTCCCTTCTGTGGGATGTACTCCACCATTCAGGACTGGCCCTTCACTCGAGTTTCATCACCTTTCTGAGTTGTGTCAGTATTCATGTTGAATGTCTGTGTTCACCTGAGCCACGGGGTGATTTTTTTCAAGCATCTCCAAAGCCTGGTTGTTGGGCTGCATCCTGCCTGTGGTCCAGGAGCCTCCCAGCCCTGATGCACATTGCCACCTCCCTCTGTGCTGAGCCTAGGACTTCTCTCTGCATGCCAACACTGGGCTGATCCCCAGCAAGGTGTAGATGTTTCTCCCCCCCTGCCACATGTTTCTACCTGACCCAGAACAGTGCAGATGGGATAAGGCCAGCTTCTACCTTGCTCAACATGTCTTTAGTACACCAGAACATATGGTGTGCATACAGCAAACTGAGCACAAATGAAACCTTTACCCCATCTGTCACAATGTGTGAGCACATGGAAACTCTGACATGAGCTAGAACATCTCTTTTAGTAAGAATACTGGACTGCTTGTGGGATTGGCTTTGACTATAATGATTCAGTCCAAAATTACTCTTTTTTTTCCACCTTCTGAAAGAGTGTGGCAGTATCTGGAGCCAATATTTGGGTTCAGACTTTACCTGGGATTGGGATGGTTAGAGAGAATAAGTCGCTCATTGCTCATTATAGCACCCGGCAGTTCTGTCAATAACCAATGAATACAAAAAATATTTGCTGCTACAAAGAATTATTCAATTACTGATTAACTCTTATTCAATCTAAATTTGAACCAGGTGCTTTTAGTTGACAGTTCCACACATGGGTCAACCTATTTCCAAGGCTATGCCTTTATTAGAAAGTAAGAAACCAAGTACAAAAGTTTTAAAACAAGGCTATTAATTGTTTTTACATCTGATATTTGCCAGTCATTTTGCATGAATAGAACTGAGAAAAATATAAATAAGTAGAGAAAAAATTACATGGTAAGACTATGTGAGAGCAAATTCACTCTCCTATAAATCCTTTCAACTTCCATATCTCTTTTTCTCTAGTGGGACTGAAACCTGGTCCATAGATATGTGATCAAACCTGCTCCAGTTCCAATGGTCTGAGAGGTTACCTTGTGCTAGTTGACTGCAAGGACATTTCAGGACTGCCTTGTTTGTATATCTTAGGTGTGAGGTGAAATTCATGAGGCTATCTCATCTCCACTGTCATTTAAACTACTGCATTTTCACTTGCAGCTGGTACCCTCCAACACCACATTCTGGCAATAGGATAAATCACTAAGGTGAAATAATTTAATTGCATGTGATGAAACATCTCTACTCCAAGATTATTTTTTGTTATAAAAAAGGAGTAACAAGGTGCTGACAGCTGGTGCACTTCTCTGCCATTTGCGAGAGCTAAGATCCAGTCTTGACATCAGGGCTTACTTAAAATCATGTTTGGAAATTGAAACCACTCCAAAAGACAGAAACAAGGCAGCTGGTTTATAAAAAACCAATCATTAGAGCAGGCAAGTTTGAACTACAAGATGTCTGAATCTCAGTTTCTAAGCTGAATAAAGTGCAACATGGATTTCATCTCTCAGATGCCAGGACACTGCTCACCCCTCTGCATATAGCATCTCACTCTTTTCGTAAATTCTTAGCAAATGAGAGCAGAGAGCATGGGTATTGCCATGAACTTGCAATTTGCAAATGGCTTGTGAGACTTGATGAAACATAACCTGAGTTCAAGATTCAGAACATCAGGTGAAAATAAAAGGAGATGTTACACAAGATTGGAGACAATTTGTTTGGAAAGAAAAAAATTCTCAGACAATAAAGAGAAGTCTTTCCTAACAAACATCAAAACATAAATTTATCAAGAGCTCCAATCTAGGTTCTCTAAAGAAATTATTCCAGTATTAAATGCTTCAAAAAAATCTAATTATGGCATCAGTGAAAGTCAAAGTCAAAAAATTTATGTAGATATCTTTGAGAGAAAATGCAAACCATTGAGATAAACTCTCAAGAAGAATCATGGAATAACCCTCCTGGGGTTCTTAAGTTCAAGAATAAATGTAATTCTGAATACACATCTGTCAAACACAAGACATGCAACAACAAAAAAGAAGAAAAAGCAACGGATTTTACATGTAAGTTTTTGAGTGAAATGTAAAATCTCTTTGCAAACAAGAAGATGAGCTGGATTTTCCAGTGATCCCTTTTCACCTAATTGTTATGAAAGAAAAACAAAACAAAAACAAAGTATGATTCAGATCACTTCTTAGTAATGGTCCTTTGAATGGAATGTTCTCTTAATCTGAGTATTTCTGTAATGCTGTTAAATCAGCCAGTCATATTTTCCTGGTACAGTTTGTCCTTTATTTACTTTCTACCCTTCTGGAAGCTTTCAATATTAAATTATACTTCCATTTGCATTAATGGAAGTATTTTCATAGGGAAAGGGCTGTGATTGACTGGACACTATTTGTCATGCTTGCTGTCTTGTTCTGCAGTTTTAATTTCTTCTCTTCAGACAACAGGGCTGTTCCAAGAATTTGTGTTATGATCAGTCATTTGAAAATGTTATTACTTCATTGTGTACCTACTTCATTTACATACAAACTGAGCTGACTTGCTGTGTTATATCTAAGTGTCTGGGTAATATATATTTGCCTTTCTTGTTTTTTGACAAATACCTAACCTCTTAAAAAGGTTTTTGCAGGGAAGCAAGAATAAAAAGAAGGCAAAGCTCTGACAACTGCAAACAAGTGCTGAAAAATATTGCAGAGAAATTTGTATATCCTTTTGCAGAGAAATTTGTATACCCTTTTTGCACCTCTTCCCTCCCTGGTCTGCAGTTTATGTAACACAGTGTCAGATGGACTGTGGTCTGTAAAGATGATTGAACAGCTTGAGGCATGCCAAAGAAGAGTTCTTATTTCTTTTTTTAAAAAAAAAGCACAATGACAACAGAATCATTTTTAAAAAAGTTTTTAGAAAATTTTTCCAAAGATGCTCAAGTTTTATGACATCTTGGCACAACAACCTTATGCACTGCTACAAGTTGGGGACAGAGTGGCTGGAAAGCAGCCAGGCAGGAAGGGACATGAGGGTGTTGATTGACAGACAGTTGAACATGAGCCAGCGTGTGCCCAGGTGGCCAAGAAGGCCAATGGCATCCTGGCCTGTGTCAGCAATAGTGTGGCCAGCAGGACAAGGGCAGGGATTGTCCCTCTGTCCTCAACATTGCTGAGGCCACACCTTGAGTGCTCTGTCCAGTTCTGGGCCCTCAATTTAAGAAAGATGTTGAGAGGCTGGAGTGTGTTCAGTGAAGAGTAACAGAACTGGTGACAAGTCTGGAGTACAAATGCTTTGAGAAGCTGGTGAGGGAGCTGGGATTGTTCAGCCTGGAGTAAAGGAGGTTGAGGTGAGATCTCATCCCTCTCTACAACTGCCTGAAAGGAGGCTGCAGCCTGGTGGGGGTCAGTCTCTTCTCCCAGACAACCAGCAACAGGACAACAGGACAGAGTCTTAAACTGTGCCAGGGGAGGTTTAGGTTGGACATTAGGAAGAAATTCTTCACAGAAAGGGTGATTGGGCCTTAGAACTGGCTGCCCAAGGAGGTGGGGGAGGCAACATCCTGGAAGTGTTTAAGGAAAGACTGGATGAGACAGTGCCATAATCTAGTTGACAAGGTGGTGTTCAGTCATAGGTCAGATTTGATGATGATCTCAAAGTTCTTTTCCAACCTAGCTGATTCTGTGATTTTGAGATCTAGAATTTTAGATCAAGAGAAAAGCCAATTAATTCCACTTCATTTACACTGTACTATTGTTGGTAAAAAATAATTGGACTTTTCCCATTCAATTTAAGCCTTCTCAACAAACAAAATCAAATTTTGTCAGTTCAAGGTGGGGGGGCGGCAATGACTCACTGAAGCCCAGGGTCNCTGCAACAAATTTAAGCCTTCTCAACAACAAAAAATCAAATTTTGTCAGTTCAAGGTGGGGGGGCAATGACTCACCACATGAGAAAAAGCAAAAAAACTGTCTGACTGGAGTTAGGTGATTTGGGCTCATTGCTCCTTAGAGGCTGGGAAGGAAATCGTTGTGGGATGACTTTTCCTGGGAATGTTTTCTCCTTTGTGCTTGGCTCTAATTTCTCCATGGTGTCCTCATGCAGCACTTTCAGCAGCAGCCATAATCCAGCCCTTCCACAGCCTTTTGTCTCACCTGACTTTCCCCCTCACCCAGGAGTTGTGCCTGAGGAGTGTCCCTCTGGCTCCCACCCTGGAGAAGAGACAATTATCCCTCTTAGATCAAACAATGTGGATGTTATATTCTTCCTAAGCCCAGCTGCATAAACTGAGCCATAGCTGTGGGCTGTGCCCACTGCCCCTGCTCTGTTGCGGAGACTCAAAGGTGAGTCTTCAGCAGGAGGTACAGTTGTGTCAGTAGAAATCCCAAGAAGTCCCAAAATGCAG